>CM031622.1:25222096-25339596 GCA_018398815.1 Conus ventricosus | reverse complement strand
AAATACTCAAAGTGCTATAGTAAAATACACAAAGTACTATCTCCTTCAGCCACAGGAACCACCCTGTAATACCCACAGTGTACACCCACTCATCATAGAACTTTGCATATAATGTCTAAAACATACCCCCCCCCCCCCCCTCTTCCTCCATCCTATTTGTACAGTTTGTTCTATGATATACAAACAGCAGTACCCTTCATTACCACAAACCTCACACTCGGAGAGCAGTGTTCACAGTATGCCCCACATACTTCACCTGTCATTCCAAGGTATATCCCCCATGGTCACATACTTATCCTATCACTCCAAGGTACCTCATGGTTACATATTTAACCTATCATGCCAAGGTGTATCCCTCATGGTCACATATTTAACCTTACTTATCCTATCACTCCAAGGTATATCCCTCATGGTTACATACTTCACCTATCATTCCAAGATGTGTCCCTCATGGTCACATACTTCACCTATCATTCCAAGATGTATCCCTCATGGTCACATACTTAACGTATCACTCCAAGGTGTATCCTTCATGGTCACATACTTATCCTATCACTCCAAGGTGTATCCCTCATGGTCACATATTTAACCTATCACTCCAAGGTGTATCCCTCATGGTCACACACATAACCTGTGATTCCAAGATGCATCCCTCGTGGTCACATACTTTACCTATCACTCCAAGGTGTATCCTTCATGGTCACATACTTCACCTATCATTCCAAGATGTATCCCTCATGGTCACATACTTAACCTATCATTCCAAGGTGTATCCTCATGGTCACATACATAACCTATCACTCCAAGGTGTATCCCTCATGGTCACATTCATAACCTATCACTCCAAGGTGTATCCCTCATGGTCACATACATAACCTGTCATTCTGAGTTGTTTCCCTCAAGGTCACATACTTGACCTGTCATTCTGAGTTGTTTCCCTCAAGGTCACATTCTTAACCTGTCATTCTGAGTTGTTTCCCTCAAGGTCACATTCTTAACCTGTCATTCTGAGTTGTTTCCCTCAAGGTCACATTCTTAACTTGTCATTCTAAGGTTGCATCCCTCATGGTCACATACTTAACCTGTCATTCCGTGTTGTATCCCTCAAGGTCACATACTTAGCCTGTCAATGTATCATCCCAAGGTGTATCCTTCATATCACATACCCAACTTGTCAATCCAAGATGTATCTCTCATTGTAACCTTCCTAGCATTCCAAGGTGTATCTCTAATGGTCACATATCTAACTCTTGTGATATCCAAGGTGTCATGGTAAGGTAAGGTAAGGTAAGGTAAGGTAAGGTAAGGTAAGGTAAGGTAAGGTAAGGTAAGGTAAGGTAAGGTAAGGTAAGGTAGTAAGGTAAGGTAAGGTAAGGTAAGGTAAGGTAATGTTGCTTATAGCCCAGTTGACCGCAAAGGGCCATATCAAACGCACCTTCTAAATATACACTGGTAGTTTTGTTAAAACTCCTTCCTCCGCATAATCTTAGATCAGATGAAAAATGTTAATCTCCCTAAGAAATTCAAAGATCATATCAGGTGGGACATCTCTGAACAAGGTTTTCACGAAGTCTGCTGCAAAATGTTTATGTCTCACATCATGCAAGTCCCAACACTCTAAAAGAATATGTTTCACTGTGAGTGGTACATGACATGGAATGCACCCCAGAGCTTCTTCACCTTTTAAAAGACAAGAATGGGTGTAAAAGGAGCGGCTGTATGCTAACAGCACAAAACTGTTTCTTCTTTACAGCCTCCGTTGGAACATGGTAAAAACTCTTTCAGGTTTGGACGGATTTTGAATAGTTTGTTATCCGTCTGCAAGTTCCATTCCTCTGTAACGTTCATGGTCATTTCACTCACTTTGTGGATAACCACAGATGTATTCCTCATGGTCACACACACTTACCCTGTGATGTCCAAGGTGTAGCCTCCATAGTCATAGTGTTGGCGGAACAGGTGGGCCACTGACAGGTAGAACATGCAGTACACCATGACGGCCATCTGGGACCACCTGGGACTGCCGTACTTCATCAGCAGGTAACTGACCAGAGACTGACCCACCAGGTAACACACCTGGCTGTTGGAAGAATATAGAGGAAATTGTTGACAATAATCATAATAATTAAAAACAAAACAAATTAAAAAAAAACAATTTAGCTATAAATCCCGAGACAGTCGAAACACACATTCTCCCCCAATAAATTTAGCTCTAAACAGGAGGCGGTCTTCACTGGGTGTCTAATTCGAATTACGCAAAAAGGAAAAATTGTTTGCACAGTTTAAAAGCCTAAAAAATGGAGGGAGCTTTGATTTCATTGTTCTCTACTTGGGTCTTTCACTGTAGAATAGCAAAAGCTTCTAACCAAATGCAAAGCAAAACATTGACATAATGAAAAGCTACAGTGCATATTGTCTGTGCACTCATTCACGCATACATACACTTACTGCTCACTGACACCGTACCTTACTGCCAACAAATAAAGCACTGAACAAACACGAAACAAAACAACATGCATACTGATGCAAACTAACACCCATACTGGCAAACACACACACACACACATGCACACACACGCACACACACACGCCACACACACACACACACACACGCACACACACACACACACACACACACACACATACGCACACACACACAACACACACACTGCACACACGCACTATTGGCAGCATCCGACATCAGACATGGCTTCTAAAAATATGACAGCTAGACTGGAAGCCTTATCGCCAACACAAATGTTTAAACCCATTCATAACTGAGAAACGACTGTAAACAAGAAATGTATCGATAACAAAGCAATAACTGGAGGTGCAGTAGGAACCTTTACCTGCGCGTAATCCTAAATACATCACGGCTGACACTTCAATACCACTTCATCCCATCACACCTGACACTTCAATACCACTCCATACCCTATGCTACCCTCCCTCCCAGCTTTTCACAATGGATCTGGCTGTCAGTGCAGCATCAATTCACGTTGTCTATTGGCTAGTCCACTAAAGAAGGGGGAGAAGGCCATATCTGGGCTGTCACCTTGACAAAGTCGACTGCTTATTCAGTTGCTGAAAAAAAAATCTTAAAACCAGTATTTTTTTCCCCAAAAAACATTTCTTTTAAAGTACTTAAAGATAACACAAGTTTCCATAAAATCTTAAATAAGATAACAAATATTCATCTCTTTCAGGAATTCAAAAATCACATCTGGTGGAACTTCTTTGAACAGGGTTTTCATGGAGTCTGTTGTAAAGTGTTTAACTGTCTGACATTAGCTTAGTCCCAACACTCTGTAAGAACATGTTTCATGGTGCAGTATCACCAGCAACACAACATAATAACAGCATTAAGCTTTAAACACACACACACACACAGACACACACACGTACACACACACACACACACACACACACACACACACACACACACACACACACGTACACACACACACACTCACACACACACACACACACACACACACACACACACACACACAAAGAATTTAAGTCTACTGAAGATGTGACCAACAGAAACCCGACCTTCAGGTAAGGTAAGGTAATGTTGCTTACAGCCCAGCTGACCGCAAAGAGCCAAATCAGGGCTGTAACCACGTTCACGTCAACTCACAAGTCATTATTCACACTACCCTTTAAAACACACCTTCTAAAAACACACTGGAAATGTTGTTAAAAAATTCTTTCCTCCGTAAAACCTTAGATCAGATGAAAAATGTTAATCTCTTTCAGAAATTCAAAAATCACATTAGGTGGGGCATCTCTGAACAAGGTTTTCATGGAGTCTGCTGTACAGTGTTTATGTCTCACATCATGCAAATCCCAACATTCTAAAAGAATATGTTTCACTGTGAGTGCAAAAATATACACACCAGTGACCATCCAACCCAGACACATTTGTCATCTAAGATTTTAAGGAAGAAAGATTTTAAATGAGACTTCCGTGTGTTTTCAGGAAAGCTGTTTTAATGGGTTGTGCATGTGTTCTGCTTTTCTTTTTCTTTTTCAAAATTTAGAAAGACAGGGGGTTAGTTACCGCCAAGGACATAGACAAAGTACAGGACAAAACACAGGTCAAGTTATCTTTTTTTTTTATATGTATGTTGAGAGTTTGCTTCAATAAGATGACAGCCCTGATGCAGCCCTTTGCGGTCAGCTGGACTTAAACTAAGCAACATTACTTCTCTCTCTCACCCTCAAAACCCTAGAAATTTTGCATTTAATGCAATCCAGTGTGATATGTTAAACCTGAGGACAAATTTTTACACACACACACACACACACACACACACGCACACACACTCATATTCACACACACACACACTCTCTCTCTCTCACACACACACACGCATACACACTCACACACGTATACACACACACACACGCACACACACTCTCTCTCTCTCTCTACACACACACACACACACACACACACACACACACACACACACACACACACACACACACACTCTGTTCTCTCTCTCTCTTCCGGGCAAGGTTACCAAATTCTCAATCACATGTTGCGCATCTTATATTAGTTCTACGAGTCATAAACTAGCCAGGTGATTATCCTTTTTCAGACAATATTGGAAGGACATCCATATCACTCTCACAATCAGGATAATTTGGTCAGCCACAGCTAGGCATGCTTACTTTACTCCAAGTTACTGCCCTTACGGTGCGGCACTGCAGCAACACAACACCACACTCCCCTACTTTATCGCAGATAGAATTATCCATCAAATCATCTTTTTCATCAAAATGAACATGCATCTCTCTCTCTCTCGTCTTTTTTTTTCTTCTTTTTCTCCACACCCTCCCATCCACTCCCCTCTGTCTATTCCTCCTCTCTCCCATCTTCTTACTTTCTGCGTTATCCATGCACCCCTCTCTCTTCTTTATTTCTTGTTCTCCACATCCCCCCTTCCCCCCCAATTTTCCCCCTCACCCCCATCTTTTATCGTCTCCTCTCTTTTTCTTCCTTCTCTTTCTGTCTCTCTCTCTCTCTCACTTCAACAATCCATCTTCTCTCATTCTCTTTTTTTCTTCTTTACTTTCCGCAATACACCCTCCACCTTCTCGCTCTCTATTTTGATCTGTCCATTTTCTCTCTTCTTCTTTCTCCCTCTCCTATGATTGTCACTTTCTAGATACCCATTTCCCTTTCTCCCTCCCCCCCCCCTTTCTTCATTTCCCCACTTCTTCCTCCACCTTACCAACCTTCTCTGTCTCTTTGTCTCTCTATCTCTCTTGCTCCTATACTGTGTTTTTTTTTGCTGTTGTTGTTGTTGTTGTTTTCTTTTTTTGCTTTCTTTTTCAAATATGCTCACATCCTACCTACAACGTCTCTTTTGGTCTTCTATTTTTTTCCTTTCTTTATACAACATCTGCCCCTCTGTCTCTCTCTCTCTCTCTCTTGCATTGTAACAACTAACACCCATTTCTCTCTCCCTCTCTTCTTCCTTCCTGACTTCTAACACCTCTAGCTATCATTTTCCATTTTGAAAATGACATTGAAGAACAAGATCTATACACCTACACATGCTACAAACACAGACACCTACACAGAATACAAACACAGAAAAAAATTATCCATTTTTGATAACGACAACAGACATATTATTCTGGAATATGTGCATGATCTCAAAATGCCAAGTGACCTTGCAGACAAAACAATTTTCCGGGGAAAAAAAAGAAAAAGAAAAAAAACAAAGAACTCCTTGTGTTATGGCTTTTTCAGACAAAGTCACAAAACTTAGATTTTTGCAATTCCTTAAACTATCACAAACTTTTTAAAAACTTTTTAATGCATTTTCATCACAATAAAACATCAAAGAATATATAAAAAGGTTATGCGTGCATTCATCCATATGATGCATACATCTTCTTCTTCTTCAGCGTTCCAGTATCTGGTAGCGTGTGAACTCGTTTTACCCTGTTGGGATACTCACACTATACTCGAGAGTATAGTCAGTAGTTCACTCCAACTTCTTTGAGTGCAGAAATTTGTGGGAAGAGGTTGTGGAAAAAGACAGATAAAAGATATGGTAGACAGAAAGGACAGTAGACGACAGTACAGCAAAGGAGGAGACAGAGTTACTGAGAGTGAAAGGAAAAGCGGACGTTACTAGCACAGAATGTCCAGAAGGATGGGGAACTATTTGTACAAAAGACCCCCGGTATCCCCACGGGGGAAGATGCATACATCAATATCACATACCCTACTCGACAACATATTCACAACAGGCATAAATGGCATGAATAAATAATACACACCAACTCCTTTACATGCATTCATACACACATACACAGCTTACTGTAAATGCAGCTACATGTCTATATATGTGCCTCCTGTACACCAACTTACATTAAATACATACACATACCTTCATTCATACATGCATATATAGCTATGAATACAAATATGTACATCTGTGTCTCCTGCACACATGGTCTGAGGTAGTAGGAGAGAACACATCCTTTCTTTTTATCTATTTTTCATATTAAAAAATGAACGACGTCTGGACAGACACATACAAGAACCAACAGAAACTGAACCATGAAATCACGCATCACTCACTGAGTACTGTCATAATTAATGTTTGGGAAATTTATTCAACACACATTCCAGGCATTATGGAAATGCGTCAAACTGTAACTTATTTTAGCACTTTTTTAAAATCTTGTATCTTGCATTTAAATTTTTAAGAAAAACTATCATGTTTGGAATAAATCTTTCAATGTTACACTTCTTAATGAACAATTTGGAAAGCACTATGATCAAATAAAAAACGTCATCAGTTTTTGCTTGTATATATATCCGCACCAAAAGTAACAACTTCACATGAAAACTTAATATCATGTACATGTACATGATTTCCATTGAATAAAAAAAAAAAAAAAAATGTTCTACGCAGTTCCAAAAAATGTCTATTACGCCTACAATGTAACAGCGAAAGCTACACCTATTGCATGAAGAATAACGTTTATAGCAATCATTCCATGGAGAGTTATGATCCATTGCCACTTCAGTTTCGATCTTGTGAAATACTTTCTTCTTGGTTTCACTGATACTGCATTCTACAGCCACCCAAGCAAAGCTGAGGCTTCCTCTAAAATACACCCCTGAGGAATACAAAGTGGGTAAAAGCAAGATTACCAACCATGCTCGAGGATTCTGAAGACAAAGTTGTAAGATCAGTCCGGCCACAGCTGAAGACCGGCAGTAAAATGGAAAGCTGGAGGGGCAGTGGATGCAGCAAAAGAAAACCTCATGCTCAGGGGAACAACAGGTCATACACAGACCAACGGACAGGGGCTGGGATCAACAGACGTGAAATGGCGGTCGAAAGCAAAAAAGGGGAGGCAAAGAGAGACATGGTAACAGAGGAGCTGAAATAATAAGAGGATGTCAGGAGAACCCAGAAAGCAGTCCAGAGAGGCCAGCAAGGAGAAGTGGACTACATAGGAAAACGCATTCCAAACTCTCACCTGGAACGACATATGGCACACGGCACCTCTTAAGAGTCAGCTTCATCCGCAGATCTGTACATGATCTCCTGCCCTTCAATTCAAACCTGGTCAAACGGGTAAATTCTCATCATCCTACATGTCCACTCTGTCGCGGCAAACTAACAGTGGAACACGTCCCGAGTTCATGCAAAGCAGCGCTACCCCAGGGGAAGTTCATGTGGAGGCACAGCCAAATGTTCAAGGAGATCGCACGTATGCAGTTACCACTGCCAGAGGAAGCACTATGCCACCAACAACTCCAACAACCAAGTTCCACATGGCAGGAGGCCACAACTCATGGGTATGGAACAGCTGTGGCATCAAAAGCATGGAAGTAGAGTTTCCTGGACAGAGTGAATTTCAGGGAATGCACAGTAAACCTTCCAGAATGGCAGAACCGCCCAGAGATCATCAGGAAGAGCGGCATTGGAGACCGGATTTTGTTCTCCACTTTGGTTTATCAAAACAAAACGATTCTGTTCAAGCTCATGAAGCCAAGTGAAAGCAGAATGGAGCAAGCTCACAGTCACATCCATATGACTGAGAAGTAGGCCAGTCTAGTTAGCAGCTTGAGGGAATCTAGCTTCCAGGCCCAAGTCCTCACCACAGAGGCTGGAGCAAGGGGATCTGTAGGCTCCTAAGCCTACTATCTCATGAAACAATTCAGGATTTCTGGTAAGAAGAGGACCAGAACCCTGAAGGCAATGGCAGAGGCAGCCGATAAAAGAGTTCCAGTTGGATCTAGTCAAGGAGGAACAAAAGCGATCTTCAAAATTCTTACATTTCCCAACTTAGAACAGGTGTCTGTTAGCAATGTGGGTAAACAACTGTCTAAAAAGGCACGCTTTTGAGATGCCCATAAATCACGAGTTCGAAAGAAAAAAAATCCTGGCAGTCAAGCAAAAGGAGAAAAAAAAAAAAAAAAAAGCAGCAGAAGGGCATCTGGCAGTCATGACCTGCTTGCGGCCAGGCCCCCTTAGAATGTAAGTTCAGGGCCGAAACACTTGTCTGGGGGGTGGGGGTGGGGGGTGGTGAGGGCGGAAGGGGGTGTTTCTTCTCTGAATACCTGCTGTCAAGCTCTCCCTAGAGTTCCTTCCAACAGTTCATTTTCTCTACCCACTTTACACAGCAGTTTTATCAGGTGCAAGATATTTGTCGTATGACTTTGTACCTTTATTGACACTTATGGTAACTTTTCGTCCAGTGGACATGCATTTGATATATGATGTAATTTTAGTTAATTGTGTTCCAATTTTCCTAATGAGCTGTTTCACTGAAGCAATCCATCCATTTTACGTACTAAAGATGACAGAAAAGCCTGCACTTGTAAAATCTTCATTCAAGTCAAAGTCTCTCTTTTCTTTTATGAAATGTTTCATGACATAAATTCCTCCATCATTTTATTTTGGCATGCAGGAGTCAAATTCTTTATAAAAAAAAAAACTAAAAAAAAAAACAGAAAACAAAAATGAGAAGGGGGGAGGGGGGTGTAACTCTACAGCAATACTCATCCATTAGTGGTGCGTTGCCATATTTTTCTTTTATTCGTTTCAACTTCAAGGCATATGTATATGAATATATATATACGTACACACACACACACACACACACACACACAGATAAACAATTTTCCCAGTTGGGAATAGAGTGCTGGTGCTGGTCCATTGTGTTGCTAACTCTCAGAGACCAGCTCTGTGTTCACATAGAGATGCTGTGGCAACAAATCTAATGTGAATCCAAACATGTTCTCTCATGCTCCACACTCCAAAGTAAACATACACCCATTTTCCCCCACACACCCCCTTTCTAACAAGACAACCATCCAACCTCTCTGCATTATGCAAGTCAGTTATCTCCCCTATCTCACCACGTCATTCATAACCTCACTGCAACGTAAATCATCCAGCTCTCCTGAGCGCAACCCGAATCTACAGGCTGTCTGTACAGAGAAGGAAAGGCATGCACTCTCCTCCCCCCCTCCCCTCCCCCCCTTGCCATACACACACACACACACACACACACCTTACTGTCCACAGTAGAAGATAGACAGAGCAACACATACAAAAACAAAGACTTTCTGTCCAAAGCACAGACACACATATGCGCATGAATATGGACACACACACACACACACATGCACACGCAGCCCCCAAAATAGAAATCAACCGACCAACACATACACACACAGACTGACCATCCAACACACACACACACACATGCACACACACACACACACACACACACACACACACACACACACACACACACACACACACACAGAGTGCAGCACTAAGTACAGGGAGACTTACTGTCCAAAGCAAAAGATGGACAGAGCGATGCCAGCGAAGAGCTCAAAAATCAATCGGGCCACTGGGGGTGTGGTACCTGGGGCCATGACCGAGCGGAACGACACAGCCAGCAGCAGACCCACAATTTGGCACACCAGGAAGTTCAGCTGTAAACACACACACACACACACACACACATACACACACAAAACACACACACACACACACTCAATACACGCACACACGCACGCATGCACACACACACTCATTCATACCCACACTCATTAGTCAGCATCTACATTCTAATCAACAGCAATGACAACAGCAGCTAATCTTACTGGAACGAATGATCCATAATCCTGACCCAAGGTCCCAGCACTCTTGCCAGCAAATTTGGTGGTCAAGGGAAGGAGACGCACGGTGCAGCAGGAAGGTTACTCTGTTCACCGCAGCACAGGAATTCATACAGTCACTTAACTAACACTTTGTTGTTGTTTTTTTCAGGCTCGTGTTTTTGGGGCGAGTGCTCCGCTGTCATAATCTGAAAAAGACTTTAAACCTTCCCTCTTTTTGAAAATCAAATGTTAAGGAAATTTTGATGCACGGTCTGCTCTGGTATCCACCAATATTTAATGCTGGGCGGATTAATCATCGTGTTTAAAGTGTTTCTCTTTCTTTTTTTTAATTCTGTACAGTCAACAGAATTTCAGTGCTGTATGCATAACTTAGTGGGTTTTATTAAGTTATTCCATAATTTCGTCACTCTACTACTAAATCAGTAAACATAAATTTTCTTCTTAAGTTAGCATGGCATTTCTTGAAGTTTGTCACTCTATCATTAAATCAGTGAATGCTTCTTTTTTTTCTTAAGTTAGCCTGCCATTTGTTGAAGATTTTGTCAGAACTATTCCTTGCACTAAAATTAGCAGTACTGTAACAGTCAATGACTGGAGTGCCATCTATTTGGTACAAAAAATGATGGGTCAAATCCATTCTCTCATAATAAGTGTAATTTTCAGCACCTAGATAGAACCTGTAATTCTCAGCGCCTTTGGCAAGCCGCTTTATAAATGCTCTGTTACTGTTATCATTATTGTTATAATAATAATTCCTTTCGCCATTGTCAGAACCCATTTCACTAGTCTTCTTTGAGCTCTCTCCAGTGCAGCAGACTGCCTCTTAAGCCTGGGAACCATACAGTATTTCATACTCAAAATGGGGGATGACTAATGCTTTATATCAAAGGTTAAGTATTTCATCATCCATGCATGAAATAGTATATCCAATTATTTCTGTCATTCTACTTGCTTTATCTATTACACTCCGAGTATGTACTTGTCAAATAACAGGTTGCCATCACCTACGACCGCTATTTTTCATCTTCACATTCAGAAACCACATCAATTTTTTCCCCCTTATCTGTGTTCTTCATTTAGTTGACATCAACAGCAAGTTTCTCTCCAACGTACGCCATACCTCAAAGCCAGTTCTACAACTCTGCATTTCAAGACCAGGCTGCTGGTAGAGTTTTGTTACACTGGTGTCAAATCTTGGTGCTTTAGACTAGAGTAATGGTTCTTATTCACTTTCACTATCTATTAACTGGGTCTGCTTAACACCGTAACTGAAAAAATACAGCAACACAGGGTCCCCCTCGCTGAGTGGTTGAATAAAAAACATGGCATCGACAGCTCCAAGAAGATTGACGGCACAGGAAATGGACTGGGTGTGGCTATATTACTGTGTATCTTGGGGAAACTGGGAAGAGCTGTTAGGAACAACAGCTAATACCATTGACAGGACACGAAAAATGAAGCGGTAAGAGTTAAAAGAAACAAGAATTCAAGCATAAATCAGAGCTTCAGTTTATCAAGTTGACTGTTCGTCTCTGGAATGAACACAACAAATTTTTTAAACGACGGATGGTACTTTGACCTAATGCATCAATGAGGCACACGTCAATCAGTTCACGGTAAACATATTTCAACAAAGACATCAGGCTCTGAATATGACAGGATCCCTGCTTTGCTACCTACAAACGAGTGTGTTATCTTATTTTTTGCTTTTATTTTTGTTCAAGGAGGGCACTGGGAGCGGGAGGGGAGGACGGTGTGTTGCGGCACAAAGTGTTGCAACTGCACAAAGTGTCGCATGCGACACTTTATGCAAAAGTGCGACACTTTGTGCTGAGAAGACTTCCACAATGTGTCGCATTTTGGAACATGCGACAGTTTGTGCCGGGAAAGCCCCTTATTGTGCTAAGGACATAATGTGCACGACCCACAAAATTTTTTGTCACCCATGAGATACATGTGGTTGCAATTCAAATATTCTCTAATTAAAAGTAACATACATCCCCTTTTCCCACACACACACTCCTCCTCTGTCCTTATGCTACGAATGTGTTCAACTTTAAAGATCCAGAGTCCCTAGTGAGTCATGCAAAAAACATAGGTCATTGGGCAACTCTAGCGCTTTACGAGTGGCATCAATGTACCAGATACTTCTCACACAGGTACTGCAATTGTGTTTATTGCAGTACCTGTTGTTTCATTAACCCATACTTATATACGATACATGTAATATACAGACTTCACAAAAAGTTAAGGACCAGTCAGAAAATCAACATACCGGTAGTTTTCTTCTCAGGGCACATGGTCAAATGGTGATGAATTTCATTGGACCAGCAGCTTATGTAGCCAGGTGATTAGCACAGGTCATAGCCAGACAATTTTTCTTGCACGTGCATATGTATTTTGCACTGTAAAATGTGCCTACTAGTGTTCACGGATCATTGAAATTTAGTCAATTCGCCTCAAAACCGCCATTTTTAACACACACTTTGTAGTGCTCCCATCCCCATCCCCGCCCCCTTTTGGCATATATCCCCATTACTCCACAAAAGCAAAAAAAAGGTGTTCAGGGACCGCAACTTTGCCAAAAGGGACACGTTGATAACACACAATCAATTTTGATTGTGTCTTGAATAGGGATTTACAAATCGTCTGCCTTGAGTGACAATCATGTGTCGATATTTTTGAAAAGCTCTAAGCAGATGAAATGTATACCCTTTTTTTCAGAAATTCCAACTTGTCGCACAGATGCTCAAAGCCATCAATATAATTAAAGGGCTAACGCTCTAGACTAAGCTATCGGTTTGCAGTCATGATGGTGTAATCTATTTTTCTCAGCCCATGCACGTTTCACAAAATTAACTGATGAACATAGAGTGCTCAAACACGGAGCTGTCTGTCTCATCACTAACCAGTGATAGTTATTGTTCAACAGATTGACAGAACTATTTCCTATCAATCATAGATTTCAAATGAACGAATGAATGAATGAATGAATGAATAAATGAACCTCTGTCTCTGTCCTGTCTCTGCCTCTCGATTTGTCTGTTCTGTCTGTCTGTCTGTCTGTCTTACTTTCTTTGTATCTCTCTTCACCTACCATCACTCATTTGCTCACTCAATACATGTACAGAACAGTGCCATTGCGACATTTTGTGCTGGTAAGGCTGATCAAACTGTTGCAAGTAAAATTTTGTGCTGTGCGACACTTCGTACTGGGGAGGAGAGTAAAACAGAGCACAAAGTGTCGCATTGCGACACTTCGTGTAATTACGACACTTTGTGCCGCAACAAGGGAGTGAGGCGAGATAAAAGGAGGTTTGACCAGCAGATACAGATGTGTTACATGATAACCAGGGTCACAAGTACTTGGGGGCCCTGCTTGCTTTGCTGGGCTCCTGATAACCCAGACTAGGTGCACCACATATACACTAATTGACCTCAAATAAAATGAAGAATCAAGTGATTTCAGAAACAGAGCATCTTCATAACACAGATGTTTCAAGAAAGCCTACACTCAAATGACGTTGGGTTTTTTTTTTCATTGTAGAAGAGAACCCCGCATTAATCCATAGCAGACAACACTGAAGTCCGCAAGTAAGAGTGCTTTCCATTGATTAGAGGTTTACTGAAACAGAAACTTCACACTGACACTAGTGACAGCAAGGATTGTATATATAGTATGACAGCATCTGCTATCGCTTTTCCAGTTTTCGCTATTTAAAAATGGAGTGAAAATATCACTATTGAAGAGAACACTCACTCACTCCTGCACCAGGGAAAATGACAGCTGTTGCTTCCTAAATACCAGTTGCACTTGACATAAAACATGTTGCACCTGAAATTGATTTTCTTTTTCTATTGACCGACGTGTGAGGAGAGACGGACACTCTCTCCCCTCTCTCTCTCTCTCTCTCTCTCTCTCCTCTCTCTCTCTCTCTCTCTCTCTCTCTCTCTCCTCCCTCCCTCCCTCCCTCTCTCTCACTCACATCTGTTGTTTATTTGCCTCTGTGTCTGTTTGTCAGAGTTAAATTATTTATAAACAAATACAGTGTGAATAATATGCTTCGCCACCTAGTTCATCATAAACAGCAAAACCATCATTTACAACAAGATCATTTCACTTGCTAAAACAAAATGTTTCTCTTCATTTTCATTTACAACATAACATACATTGGGAAAGTGGGGATGGGGTGGGGGTGCTAGTGTGCAATTGATACACACCGCAATTCATACATTTTTCTTGCAATTCTAGTGCAAGTCCCCAAAGTATGGTATATGATGTGGAAATATATTTGATGGTGATCATTGTGGCTGATTTTGAAAGCATACACATATATATTCAACTTATAGTGCTTGGAAATTTGATGTCTATGTGCAAGCTTGTCCTTGGGGGAGGGATGTTGGGGTGTGGTCTTCAGCATGATGCAGACATACGCATGATTAGATTGTGCGTGTGTATGTGTAGGAGGGAGATAAGATAAGATAATGTTGCTTATAGCCCAGCCGACCCGCAAAGGGCCACATCAGGGCTGGTGTAGGAGGGGGGTGGTAAGAAGAATGCAGGGTGCGCTGGTGGAGGTATGCCATGTGTTGCAGTGGAGGGCATGATGGATGGAGTGGAGGGTGGTGATATGCCTGTTCATCCACTGAGTGACTGCATGGCACGTCTGTGTCAATGCAAAGGGAATCATGTACTGGTGCTCAAGGTTCAGACTGTGTGTGCATCAGGTGCTTTATTTCAATGTTCAATTAATTCCAGTTTTTAAATACTTTTTCTGTTTGTTTGCTTTGAAGTCATGAGATGAAATAAATTACCATTCTTTGAAGAAAGATTTTTAATCCATACATAATCACAAATCATACACATATATAAAAGCATCAGCATGCATACATGTATCAGTGTTCAGGCAAGCCTGCGCAAATGCACTACATGCAGCAAGGTGTATGCATGCACACACACACACACACACACACACACACACACACACACACACACACACACACACACACACACTCATTCACTCACTCACATATACACACATCCACATACACACACTCACTCATACACAGACATACATATACTGACACACGCACACACGCACCCTCACTCACTCACACAGACACACACACACTCTCTCTCTCTCCGCTCTCTCTCTCTCTCACACACACACACACAAAATATAGTAGTGGCGCAAACAATAGGTATCCAAGACCAGACCAGCTCACTGTGTCAATGAGCAGCTTGTCATCTGCCTGGTCTCATCCAAGAGACCCTCATCTGAAATCTGTTCTCAGTGATTTACTCATCTAGTCATCCACCCTATAGATGTAAACCCTGTGCACAGCAATATCACTGGTTGGCAGATGTGGTGTAGTGTATAGATTCATCCCCACGGAGTGACATCTCTTCTGTTAAACTGACACTGAAACTGATGTCAGACTATTGTGACAAGTCACTCACCCACAATGACAGCTGAAATTATATAAGCAAAACCTTTCAAGTGGCCGGGTGTCACTTTGTTTCGATCGGCTGACTTGCACATTTCTTTCTAATAGCCGAATAGCAAGTTATCTGTTTGTTTTGGTTTTGTTTTAACTATCCTGATTAGTTTTCACACCATAAAATCTTCATCTAGTTACTTGAGTTCTAACTAACCTTTTTAATTCTTCACAAATACACCTGGATTTACAACAACAACCACCTCTTACTTTCACAAAAAAGGGTTATTTGATGCCTGATAACACCACCACAATCTAGGCTCTGATGAACCACCCGCTACACAAGACAGACCCTGAAGCCATTCCAGTAGCACCACAATACTAATCATGAGTGTACTCTTGCTTTGTAGTAATAGTAGTACTTTTATTTTATGTCTTTTCACAAATTATGTGATATTTGACAGGGAAGGAGGGGAGGGAAAGAGAGAGAGAGACAGAGTATATGCATGCGTGCGTGCGTGCATGTGTGCATGCGCGTGTGTGTACATGCATGCGTGCATGTGCACGTACACATACATGTGTGCATGCCCATCTTTGGAGGGGGGAGGTGGGAGCATGGGGGTGGGGAGTGGGGGAGGGGTATATCATTACAAAGATACTGCCAATACCTAAATACCCTATTATAAACTACATAAACCAAACAAGAGGTAACTTTAACATCAATGTTAATTTGAGAGGAAGCACAAGCCTAAGACATGACTGCTGAACATGAGTATGTCTTGAGAGACACAAACTCAAGCATAAAAATTGCTTTATGTTTGCAGGCATGTTGCTGAGCTAAGAAATCAACGCAGTGGCACTACTGTTGCACCAGCACACAACTCGTAAGTCATCATTTGCAAACATACTTTGTACACTGACCACACATAATTGATTATGCTAAGATCAAAGATTAAATTTACCCTAATACACTAATAGTCATTCAGCAGGGCCATGTTATTGTGGCTTCTCAATCACATTCATTCAGTACGGCCATGGTTTAGAACCTCTCTGTGTAACTGCTCTCTGGTCCGCTAAATATTGCTAAAAACTATCAGTAGCCAAATTGTCAGCTTTAAGCAGTCAATCAGCTTTTGACCAAATCATCGGATATGGTCTATCAACTGAACGCAACTGGGATTATGAAGCCAACCATATTAAAACATTTCATGCACACAGACACGTGTAGTTGTGAGATAAAACGCTCCTGGAACAAGGTTCTGGTGCACCGTCATTAAGCCATGTCACAGCAGCATTATGCAACTCTGCCAGAGATCAATAAATCACATCAGTAGGCTGCAAATTGAGCAGACACCGCACTGTGATGATAATGCATTCTCGTGTGGTCTAAAAATGGTGGAAATTTGCATGCATCAATGAATATGCCAGCAAAATAGCACGAGACTCCCAATGGAGGTCCGTTGAACAACCTTGTCACAGTGTGAGGGACACTGTCTGGTCCACCAACGTGGAGTCTGACCGCTTGCGCAGATTACTAGTAATACTATATACCTTTTTTTGTTTCATAGTCTCATCAGTGATATACTCACAACCAGTTTCCAGTTCATCCTTGCAATTTAGTCTTGTCATTATGATTACTGTGATGCTCTTTGCTCCTTGGCTGCAGGTGTAGTTTGCATGAGTGTTACAACTGAAAAGCTTACAAAACTTTTTTTGAGGGCTTCTAAATCTTGTCTTCCCTCTTGCTGAGATGCAATTAAGCATTTAAAGTCTTAATTCCTGTCAATTATATTAATAATTATGATACACTGTAATAAAAGTCGAAGTTAACATTCAAAGTTCTGAATCCTTCTCTAGTGTAATCTAGCTCTTTAAAGATCTTTCACATGCATGTGCACTTTCACACACATGCACGCACACACGCATGCATGCACACACACATCGAACAAAACAAAACTGGGACAAATCACACAGTACACTCATTAAATAAAGCATTTCTTCATTTGTAAAAGATACCTGCCCTTCCAACCCTTCTGAATTGTTCAGAGGGAAAACTTTTTCTCCTACAATGTGCTCCTCTCTTATGTTTAAAGCAGTCTTTTCCATTCTTAAAATTATACAGAGGGGTAGAAGGTTAGGGGCTGTTTATTTTTATCTTTAAAAAAAAAAAAGCGATGAAGAAAGAGTGAAAAGTCTTTTCAAAATAATTGTATGACCAGCCAATAGGTAAGGCTGAATACGGTTAATAGCAATGAAATCCAACTTACAAAATTTGTCTGGTCAACAATATAGAATATCAGTCTGCTGCCTATTGCATCAAAGAAAAAGTTAATATCTGCGTGCATGCATGCGTGCTCATATGTGTGTGTGTGTGTGTGTGTGTGTGTGTGTGTGTGTGTGTGTGTGTGTGTGTGGTCATCTTTGTATGCATGCATACTATGCAGACACGTGTGCGTCCGCATTTGTATGTTTCTGTGTGTTTGTGTGTGTGTATGTGTGGGTGTGTGTTTGTCAAATATACAGGCATATGTTACTGTTTGGAAACAGTGCCAAATGAGTGGGATAAATGCATCTCTATGTGTTTGTGTCAGAGAGAGAAAGAGAGAGAGTGTGTGTGTTAGTAGTTCAAGAACTTCAATGCATGCTTTGTTCGTTTGCATCGTTTTCACTCAACATTCTGCTTTCTTAAACACACACCACACACACACATGAACACACACACACACACACTCAAGGAAACATCCACTCTTCTCATGTAACACTGAATGATTACATACTCTAAAAACAAAGACAAGGAAAACCAGCAACAAAACCAATAACAAAAAAATCCCAAAGAAACAAGCCACACACACACACACGATAACTATTAATAGATAACAGTCAGTGGTGAGATGAGACAGAAGACTTATGTTTGGTGGGTTGTTGTTGTTGTTTTTTAAATCTTTGATTAAGTTGATTTTCTATTTTTATGTTATAGCTGTAGATAAGTTAATTCTTTTGACTTGTGTTAATCTTTTTGTCCGGCCACATTTTTTTTTCTTTTTATTTTCCCGTCTAGTATCACATAATGTGGAAAGACGTAAAACAAAACAACAACAACAACAACAACAACAACACACACACACACACACACACACACACACACACACACACACACACACACACACACACAACACACAGAGAACGAGAGGTGGGGACAGAAAAATGGGGGGTAAGAGAGAGAACTAACAAACAAACAAAATGTTACATACTGACGGAAAGGAATAAGTACAAAATCAAACAAGGAAAAGACATTTGCAAATATATAAAGAAAACATTGCACAGAACTGCACATCAGCACATATACGACAAATATTATTCACAATGAAATAACAATAAACACAGGAGAGAGTGTGGGAGGAAGAGAGAAACGAAGGGTTGAAGAATGACAGAGATAGAAAGAGAGGAATGGAGAAACAGTATGAAGAGTCTCTAACACAGAGAGAGTAAGAGCGAGGGGTGGCAGGGTGGGAAGGAATGGATGGAGAGTCAAACACACACACAACACACACACATGCACACACACACACACACACACAGAGGAGTGGAAAAACAGCATCTCACTCACACACACACACACACACACACACACACCACAAAGGGGGGTGGGGGTAGGGCTCAAAAAGACATACTGTGTGTGTCTCTGAGAATCACAGAGACAGATTAGAGAGTCAGAGAGAGAGAGATAAACTCAGAGAGAGTGCCAGAGAGAGAGGGGGAAGAGGGAGAGCAAGACGGACGGTGAGAGAGATAGGATATTCAGAGAGAGTTATCCATCTATCCATAAACAAAAGAAATCAATTTTCATAATCAATTCTTTGCAAGAAACAGACATTGCACTATGTAGCCACCAATCCATCAATCAATTTCTTAAGCCCTATTTATTGTTCCCGAAAAATCGAACAGTGCAGTAGCCAGTGGGCATGACGATGATCAACTGATTTAAACTAAAACTGCAAAGTCCTAGTACGATCATGACTGATCGATTTTGACCAATACTTTGCAACAGACTGCTTCTCCTTCACTTGAAAAAAAAAGGGGGGAAAAAAACGAAAAAAAACAAAAGTAATACTTTTCTGGGTCCCAAGATTCTTTCTGTACATGTGAATGTGAGATGGGAATGTGCAAAGATATGATACTGATGTCAAAAACTCGCTGTTACCTGATCTAGAGGCAGGCCAATCACTGGGACCAGATGTTCAAGTAATCTTGATCCAGCGTAAAATTCTCCCTTCTTTGCCATTGTCGCGGAGAATTAGGCGAAGAAATGTGTGTCAAGGTAATCCGCTAACTGTTCGAAGACAAAACATGAACAGTATGATTTGTCTGTGCACGGTAGAAATGTTAATGACGACGGCGAGTCTCACCCTCCCGGTCTGTCACTCGTCTGACTCTGTTGTGTCGACTGCTCACCTTCCCATAAACTGCATAAAGCGCCGCACCGGAAATAAAGCAGACGCTTCTAATCCAATAAAAACGTTGGCATTTACGTTAGTTTTGTGAATAAAAGACTCAATAACAATACAAAAACAAACCAATTTTATGTTCTTTTCATTTCTCAAAATCAGCTATAGACTGAAGAGTTCTAATGGCATGATTTAATGAGAAATTATATTGTGATCAATTCTAAGGGAATGCACTCTTACTGTAATTTATGTGTAATCTTAGTTTCGGTTTCTCAAATTGCATACTAATTAAAAAATAATAATAATAATAAAATATGACAATCAAACAAATAAACGAACGTGTGATTTGAATCTCATGTTCTTGTGAATCAGTTTCGTATGACATGGCAAAGCTCTTTTGTTTTCCTGAACTCACTTGGGGCATCAACTTTTTTTTACTTTTTTTTGGTACTCCCAGTTCGAACAGGGAGTACTTTACAATGGGAATGAAGAAATGCTGTCTGTGTGTCTGTCTGTCAGTGTATCTGTCTGTGTGTCTGTCCGTGGTCAAAATGTGTTCCACTCGCTCCAGACAAAACTTCTGGGCCGATCTTGTACGTATGTTCATTATGGGTCACGGACGATGCCCCATGTTTTATTTTTACCAGAATAGCCGTTACTAACGGCTATAACGGCCCAAAACGGTTTTTCTTCTCTATGGAATATCTCAGAAAATACTTGTATTCAAGATAAACTGGGAGTACGTTTATATGATTTGCTTCTTGTTCTTTTCTTTTTTGTTTCTTTTTCCTTTTTAAAGATCCACCATGTACACTACCTGCCATGTCATAGTGAAGAGCCATGCGATGATCTTTGCTGATGACACCAAGCTATTCAAAGTGACAACCAAGCAGCAAAAGCCACCCCACAAGAGAATTTGAATGGGCGTCACCGGACTGGCAGTTGAATTTACACCCTGAAAATGCTGTGCGTTGAGTCCGCGACAGTTAGAAGGACAACCTGCCTATTATATTTCGAGGGACAACGTTGCATTTATTCCTTAGCAGCGAGTTATGATGAAAACGATTTAGGGGTTGTAGTCGACGATCGCCCGCCTTTCAAAAATGTTGTTAAGCTCTGCATAGTTATGCGGGGAATGTCTTCAGTTGTGAAAAGCTCCTAGCATAACATCATCAGTCTCCAAAATCCCCCGAAGTCGGAGTGTGGCTGCCAATGTGGCGGGGTAATCAAACACGGTCACACACCTAATGTTCTCATCCCCAACTGATGCATTTGTACCATAGTGTTAAAATACTTCGGCTGTTTGGATGATCCCTGGAGTCTTTTAGCCAGGGTACGATGACAACAACAACAGCACAAACTGTGTTCTAGGGATATACGGACGTTCTTTCGATCGCCTGACAGAGAGGGCATTTGTGCCGCTCTGCAAGTTGTTGGGCAGATCAGTTTGGGGAATGATTACTGTCTGGCAGCTCTTTCAGAGGACTCCAGGACGATGTTGAGGATGTTCACTAAGTTGACTGCCCCTCTGTAGGACAAGCCCTGTCCAAAAACGTCTCACAGGCCCCCGAGTACCATTCTTGGAACATCCCCGCAGTAGGGGAGACATGATTGATCCCGTAAAGTATTTCCAAGGTCTCATGAGACGGACCGACCCAATTAGGTTGTGCTGAACTGGGCAAGAGTGACACCAGGGCACTTTGTTAAAGTTAATCAAGCACTACAGGAGGTTCAACGTGAGAAGCGACTTTTTTCAACAACAACGAAAGGGGGGAAAGATGGTGGTTACCTGCAACAGTCTGCCAGATTACGTGGTCAGTGCCCCTTCTGTCAGTGCTTCATGGGCAAGCTTGGCGCTCATTGGGCTTCCCTCTCATCCCTGTAGAAAAGCCCAGTTGCCTCAACTGCCCATCCATGCTAAGTCATCGAAGTGCGATGGACTGGCTGTCTTGGCCTCGATCATCTTAACGTTCAAGTATCGAGTAATTTAAATGATAAAAAGGACTACAAAATTGAAAACAGAACAACAAAATATTTCCGATGTAAAACATGATCAAAACAGCAACAAATGAATTCCTTTCAATGAAAACCAACGACAGAACAAAACAAAACAAAACAAAGAACCCGTAACATTATAACTAGCTTTTTTTTGTTTGTTCGTTTCTTTGTTTTTTTGCATACTGATAGATTAGCCTGCAACTAAGTAATCCAGCTGGATAGTTCTGAGACTTTTAAGATCATTAATACTAGATTTTTGTCCTTTGATAAAACAGTGAATTAATTGCAAGAGCATTTTTTTTTCTCGTATGTTGTAATACCAGGTAGATATTTGCTCATGGTGTGACTGATAAAGGGAACGCAAATAAACACTGTAATTTATCAGTTACATCCTTTGGAAAGTATTGCGACTTTTCATCTTGCTTTAAGGTGTGTTGTTAGAAGGGTTTATTACAGGTGTGGTCTTATTTGTTGTTAATTTCACCGAAACAATTACACAAGTATATGGTAAAAAAGGTGAGGTCGGAATCTTGTCAGGAAGCTGTTAACATCCTGCAGTTACTATGTTTGTCGTTGTGTACGGCCAGACCAGTTATATGAAGGGAGGGGTTTCCGAAGGAGGGTCTCAGAGTCTGGAACTGCGCTTAAGTTCCAGGTGAGTCCATATATATAGTGAAGGGTTTTTCATAGTTATAATATATTCCCCCATTTCTTCATCTTCAATTTTTTTTTTTTTTTTTTTTTTTTTTTTTTAAGTTCAAATCTTTCCCAAAGTCATTACTATAACGACTGAAGAATTGTTAACCTGCACTTGTTTTCCCCCACTACTTAATTGTTCAGCATTCTATAGTTTGGTCAATCAGTGGGAGATTGCATCTCTTAAGAGATCCAAGTAAAGGTTGTTCTGTACAATTCTTAGCCACTCACAATGCTTGGGTTATTGAACAGCAGAGCTGACCATTCAGACTGTTCCATATCTTTTGACCTCCCTTGCATCCTTGAATGGATCCTCAAGCATAGGCTCAAAGATTGTCCCTTACATTTTATACTGTTTGAATAATGCTTTTAGTTTTCAGCAACTTTTTTCCTCTCCACACCTTTGTTTTGTTCCATTACTACCCTTCGCTGGCAGCTTGGGGTGCTGTTGGATTCTTTTTTTTGAACCCTTGGCGGTGAGAACACCACAGAATTATGGACTGTGGTGTGTCTCTATTTGACACCAAAGAGCACAGACAACACTGCGAGTGTGGCATAGCATCAACACCAGGGAGAGGTGGCAGCTCTCCTTTGAAGGATGCTGACGTGAGAGGTCAGCGTCATTGGCGGCACAGACAACCTTCCAGCCATGTGGGTGACGACGGGTCTAGCCTGTGTCGCCGGGGATGGCTCCTGGAGGTGTGGGGCGATTGACGAAGGAGCGCTGCCTGACTGTGACTACCGTGGCCTGGAATACCGTGCTGTTTTGTGGGGAGGCAGACATGGGGGCACACCTTACGGGGTTGGGCTGAAAAATTGCCCTCTCGGCCGCAGTCAGCGAGTGCCCGCCAAGTTTTAGGGACTCGTGCAGCGCTCCAGCGACTTTCGTCCTGCTCCCTCCTTGAGGCGGCCTCACGCGGCACAGGACCATCGCCACCCGAGCATGAAGAAGGCCGCCCGGTGGTCCTGAAGACAGCCTGATGTTTGGGGGACAGCAGGCAACATACACCGACGCCTACCGTCGGTCGACCAAGATCCTGAAACTGAACCAACGTTCAAGACCAACTCCACCAGACTTGAACCAACTTTCAAGAAGATAATAACCAGAATTGAGCCAATGTTCAAGAGGAACGCGAGCTCTGCGAGACAAATGCGACGACCCTCACTGAAACTACCCACCACTGCCAGGCGACAACAGTTGCCACAAATATGCAGACCTTTGTCTGCATGAACCTTGTCCTTAAGGGCCTCAGGCCAATAGGACGTTAATCTCACCATCAAAGCAAACAGACACAATCAGCCGTGTCTCCCTAATGAGTTAGATCCAGCGGACGAAAGGCCTAGGAGCAGGCAATACAAATAAATGTGCCTTCGAGGGAGATTATGATGGTTCCTTCAGGCAGCTAGTGAAGGGCTTCTCATAGTTATAATATATTCACCCATTTTCTTCATCTTCAAATTTTTAAATTTTTTTTAAAAGTTCAAATCTTTGCCAAGTCATTACTATAACGACTGAAGAATTGTTAACCTGCACTTGTTTTCCCCCACTACTTAATTGTTAAGCATTATATATATATGTGTTAAAATCAAGCTGCTCAATGTCGCTCCCACTGTGATTGAGCACTGTTTTTAAGATTGCGCTGATCCTCAGTACCATTCTCCCTCTCTCTCTCTCTGTTATGATTATTATTATATTACATATAAGGATTTTAAGAGTTTTATGCTCGCCTTTTCATGGAAACTGTGCGGCATGCATGCATGCTGGGCGGTGAACGGACAGCTCAGGAAGATTTGTTACCTGAAAGGTGTGTAGTTGAAGCCGACTGACGAAGTCCGGTCGGCGGCGCCGTAGAGGCTCTGGCTGAATGCATGCCTCGTAGTTTCGTAAAGACACGGGTGTCTTGTTTAGTTGTAAATAGAAGGCCGCGGATAGTAAGGTAAGGTAATGTTGCTTATAGCCCAGCCGCGACCGCAAAGGGCCATATCAGGGCTGTCACTGCATTGAAGTCAACTCGATCACAAGTCAAGGCCACGGCTGGCCATTGAATAAAAGAAAAAACAAACAAATTAACCAAAAAACACAACAAAACAAAAAACACACCAGGTAAGCATGATGAGGAAAATGAAAGGTGGCAGAAAAGGTAAATATTCTTTACATGAAGAATAATATGATGATTAATTTATTTTTATTTTCCTTTCAGAAACTTGCGCAAAAAAAAAAGAAGAAAAAAAGAGAGAGAGAGAGAGAGAGAGACGAGATTGACAGTCTTTTGTTGAAAGGGGCACAAGCACAGTTTGTGGTTTGTTGTAAAAATCGACGAGAGGTCGTAAAGACTGGAGATCGTTCGTTGAAGAATTGTTGCAGGTGTGGGTGGACCAGAGAACATTCACGAGCAGATTTTTGTATGGGGCACTGTTGGTGCGAACTGCAGAACTTTTTTTTTTTTTCACATTCAACGAGGAACTGATGATTTAATTTTGAAAACATGTATGACTAAGTATGTTTTGTTGTAAAAAAAAAAAAAAGAAAAGAAAGAAAGAAAGAAAGAAAGAAAGAATTTGTATGCAAATTGTTAAACACTTTAGTTATAATTTTAAAAAAAAGGGGGGGGGGGGCGGTCTCCTTTGTTTGTCTGTTTAGTTGTTTTGTAGACGTTGCGTGTAAGCGAGAGTCTGAGCAGAACTGACCACGGTCTCTGAACCCCTGTCAAGCAAAAAAAAGTTCAGTCTTGAGGAGCAGCTCTCGCGGCAAGCAGAAAGGTAGCTAATCAAAAAGCAGCTAGTGTCGGATTGTCTTCTTCTTCTTCTTCCTGTTGGGTGTCCACGGTCATTACATTGACCATTCTGACACCGTAGTGCGGAGGAGCGCAACAGGATAGATGAGAAAAAAAAAAGAAAAAAAAAAGGGGGGGGGGGGGGGTAATGGGGTGTAAGGGGGGGGGGGGAATGGCGGGCTCATGGGGAGTGGGGGAAGCCATCAGCTGTTTCAGGCATCAGGACCAGGCCTTTCCGGCTACCGAAGCGGCCCCCGGGGTCAAGCCCCGACCGGCAGAGCCCTAGTCCCTCACTTGCCTTACTTTGGCTGATGGAGGGGCTGGGCTGTTAGGACGTTCGGGTCATCCTTGAGACAAAGGCCTCAAGGGAGGGAACGGTGACTGTGGCATCTGGGAGTGAGTTCCACTCTCTGATGGTACGTGGCAGGAATGTGTATTTCCGGTAGTCAGTGCGGCATGATGGGATTCTGTACGCTTGGTTGTGGCCTCTCCCTCTTCTGTTCTGTGGTATGAGGTTGTTTGTCTCGACTTTGGCCAGGTTGTGACGGATCTTGTAGAGCATGGCGAGTCTAGCTGTTTTTCTTCGTTGTTGTAGTTTGGGCCACTGTAGTTGCTCCAACATATTTCCGACACTTGAGGTGTTTCGGTGTCTGTTCAAGACAAATCTCGCCGCTCTGTTTTGTACTGCCTCGAGCTTGCTGATGTCATTTTTTTGGTGGGGGTCCCATACAGTGGAGGCGTACTCTAGGATGGGCCTGACGAGGGATTTGTAAGCTCTTTCTTTGATGGTGGTGGAGCCGATCTTCAGGTTCGTGCGAAGGAATCCCAGTGTGCGGTTGGCCTTTGCAGTTACTGCATTGATGTGTGCATCCTAGCTGCCGTTGCTCTATACCGTCACGCCAAGGTACTTCGTGGAACTGACAGTCTCCAGTGTGTGGCCGTGCAGGGTTTTGGAGCTCTCCCTTAACGTTCTGCTTCGCGTCATGTTGAGGACGTTGAACTTCTTTGGGGTGGAACGACATGTCCCACTGACTTTCCCAGTCTTCCAGTCGGTGCAAGTCCTCTTGTAGCATGCCCTGATCCTCGGATGACTTGATGTTTCTGTGGAGAACGGTGTCGTCTGCAAACAGGTGGCTGTCTGATTCCACCTTCTCAGGAAGGTCGTTAATATATGTGAGGAACAGAGACGGCCCGGCGACAGAGCCCTGCGGTACTCCAGATTTCACCGGGATGAAGTTCGATGATGCCCCGTCCACAACCACAGCCTGACGACAGTCTTGGAGTAGGCTTTTAAGCCATGTGTTTCATCTGGTCCCTGACCCCGTAGTGCTTCAGTTTATGACAGAGAAGACTGACTGACTTTGTCGAAGGCCTTCGCAAAGTCCATTACGATCACGTCACTTTCAAGGCCTCTTTCCATGGTCTCCGTCATTCGCTCACTAAACTCGAGGAGCTGTGTTTCGCAGGAGCGATGCTTGCGGAATCCGTGTTGGCGAGGGCTCAGGATCTGGTTTGTCTCTGGGTGTTTCATCAGATGGCTCACCACAATGTGCTCCATCACTTTGCACGGGACACTGGTCAGCGAAACAGGCCTATAGTTACTGGGCTCATAGTGTTCGCCTTTCTTGAAGACTGGCGTTACCATGGCTTCTCTCCAGTCCATCGGCACTGTGCTCTGACGTAGTGAGGTTGCGTAGATGATGGTGAGGACTGGGGCTATCTCTCCGGCCAGTTCCTTCAGCACCCGTGGTGGGATATTGTCGGGCCCTGATGCTTTGCCTGGGTTTAGGTTGGTTAGCAGGGTTTTCACTCCTTGTTCGGAAATGGTGGTGTCACTAATTGTTGGGTAGTGGGAGGCATCACGTGTCATGGAGCACTTCCTGTAGAATTCCTCCTCTGTGTAGGTCTTGCCATCACTGAAGGCCTGGTTAAACGGCATTTAATGCTTGTGCCTTCTCTTTGGAGTCGGTTATTAGTCTACCATTGACCTTGGGTGGGGGGATTCCAGTGCGTGACGACCTCTGGTGCTTGACATATGTCCAAAAGCGCTTGGACGATTCGGTTTTTATGCTCTCCTCTTCTCTCTGCTCTAAGAGTGGGCTGACATAGTTCCAGTGCGCTCTTCTGAGCTCTCTGCACTTCTCTTCTAAAGGCATGCATCTGTGTTTTTAGGTCTTCAGAGCCATTCTTCTTCATCTTGTCTTCCCCCGTCCTTTTCTGTAACCTTCCGTGCCTCTTACCCCCACCCAACAGCCCTCTCCCGGTGGCTTCCCGGTACATAGCCACACCCATAAGGCAACGAAGCATCGCCACAGCACCGCAGTACACAATCAGCAATTCACACACACACACACACACACGCACGCACGCACGCACGCACGCACGCACGCACGCACGCACGCACGCACGTCCCTTCGTTTAGTGTTCACAAACATGACACAAGGCTCCCATGAAGTAAGTGTTATAAAATACACCCAAAGGTAATAAAACACAACTACCGAAATGAAAAAGGAACCGTTTTTGTCTGTTTGTTTGTTTGTTTTAACCAGGGGCTCCAGGTGATAATTTATTGCTTGCGGTATAGATATTCAGCGGCATTTGTTTTTATCAAATTTCATTTAAAAAGAAAATTAGGAATGAAAAAAGGAGGAACCATTTTCCCCTCTGTCTCTGTCTCTCTCTCCCTGTCTCTGTCTGTCTGTCTGTCTGTCTGGCTGGCTCTCTCTCTCTCTCTCTCTCTCTCTCTCTCTCTCTCTCTCTCCTCTCTCTCTCTCTCTCTGTGTGTTTTGGGTGAATTCTCTCCATAGGATGAATTCTCTCCATAGACGTGCAGCAAATAGCTACTCCATCCAGCTGTACCTCTAACAACAGACGAAAAACTAAATGCGCTGAACATACTTCCTCTGAATAGGCAATTGGAATTCAACAAGGCATCATTTATGTTTACAATATTGACAGATACTATGCCATGTTATGTCAATGCCCTTTTTACAAGATCGAACAGCTTTTCTGGCTCGACGAAAGTCCTTCTTCCCTACCCACGCATTGATCTATACAAAACAAGCCTAGCTTACTCTGGACCATATGTCTGGAACTCACTTCCACCGAATCTACAAAACATGAATACTTTAAAACTTTTCAAGGAGCATTTGCATAAACATTTTATGTCTCAGTAATTAAATTATTCGATTACAATGATTAGCGCCAATTCGCAAAGTCTTACGTGAACCATACTTTGAATAAATCGTCTAAACATAAAACTTACTCCGCTGATCCCCACTCCCACTCTGTCTACCATCCCTTTTCTCCTTACCCTACCTACCATTCTCTCTTCCGCACCCTCCTCTGACCTCTCTCTGTGTAGTTTTCTTTGTTTGTTTGTAAGTTTCTTTCTGTTTTGCCACCCCCCATCTCATTAGTGCTTTTATGAATAGTTTGCTTATCATTGTAGAAATTAGATTACCATGTTGCTATGTTGAATTGTCAGTATGAATGATATGTGCTGAAATAATGTATGCATGACAAGGACAGATTGTAAGACTAGGCTTTGGCCTAAAATCTCCATCCTTGTGTATTAAAGATCAATCAATCAATCAATCAATCTCTCTCTCTCTTGTACAGCGTTGCCAGCAGATAGAAAGCGCATGAAGTGGTGCGATTTTGATAAACGCAAAGTAACATATGTTCCAGTCTTGGCACATTGTTTTATTTTGGATATTCTGTATCAGTTAGCTTCAACGTGAGGTGATTGCAGGCATAAATTGAAAGAAATTGAAAAGAAAAAGTATTATTTCTTTGAGAGAGAGAGAGAGAGAGAGAGAGAGAGAGGGGGGGAGGAGAGAGGGAGGGGGGGGAAGCTGAGAGGGGGGGGGGGGGGGGGGGGGGGCAGGAGAGAGGGGGGGGAGCTGACAAAAGGCTATTTATACTGTGGGAAAATAATAGAAGCGCAGGATTATTTCTTGAGAGAGAGAGAGAGAGAGAGAGAGAGAGAGAGAGAGACAGACAGACAGACAGTCAGACAGACAGAGAGGGGGGAAAGGGGGAGAAGGGGGCTAACAGAGAGACTATTTAAACTCTAGAGAAAATGATAGAAGCACACATGACAAAATTGTAGAACGAAAAAAAAAAAGCAGAAGAGGGAGAAAGGAGAGAAAAGGGAAAAGACGCACGCTTAAAAAGAAAGAAAAAAAAAGAAAAAGAAAAAAAAAAGAAGAAAGTTGAAAAGGTACCAAAACAGCCAAAAAGGAGGGGGGGGGGGGGGGGGAAGAAAAAAAGAACTGGAAGTCTTTTTCGTTCGGTGGTACAGTACTTTTTCTTTTAAGTTATTAGGTAGACAAGCCGTGCCTCACCGAAGCTTTGAGACCCGTCAGCTACCCTCGCCTGCTTCTGTCAGCCTGCCAAAGCTTCTTGCTCGGGGGGTGGCCGCTGTCGCATGCCATAACAGCTATGGGGAGTTAATTTCAAAATGGGGTGATCGTGACTGCAGGCGGAAACTGAAAGGAAAAAAAAAACTATTGCACTGAACGAAAGAGACGAACAAAAGTGTTTAGTCTTGTAACTTGGTTTGTTGGGCAGTACAGTATTTAATTTTTTTTTTTTAAGCTGCAGTTTCAGCTTCAGTTTCATCAAGGAGGTGTTACTGCGTGTGGACTGGTCCATAATCGCTACACCACATCCGCTAAGTTTTGAGACTACACTGTGCATGATTTAAAGCTGATGGATAAATGAATTAAAGACTAGAATGAGCGAATTTAAGAAGAGGGTCTCGTGGCTACGTCTAAGCAGATATCTGACCTATGCATTAGCCCAAGGCGTTGGTCAAACTCTGAGTAACTACCTAACACTGGTTGTGCCATTATTATCATTGTATTATGTATGTGTGTGGTGAGTGTACACATGTATGTGTCTGGGTCTGTGAGCATGGGCCCGTGTGTGTGTGCGAGTCGAGTGCATGTGTGTGTGTATGATGTGTGTGTATGCGTATGCATGTGTGCATGTTTGTGCGCGCATGTGTGCATGTTTGTGCGCGCATGTGTGTGTGTGTGTGTGTGTGTGTGTTTATTTGTGGGCTTCTGGAGCATGCTTCTGCGCGCACGTATCTGCACATGTATGTATACGTATATGTGTGTAAGTGTGTGTGTGTGTGTGTGTGTGCCTTTTAAGCTGCGGGGAGGCACAGGTGAGAGCCGAGTGCCGAGTGGGACCAAAGACGGACGTGCAGCCCTACGAAGGACTTGGCAAGCACCCACACCAGAGATGCTTCCTCTACTGGACACCCCACACACCCCAGGCGTCTCTGTTAACGATTGTGATGATGGTCGCAATATTAATATGAGTACATTGTGTCATTTTTCGGTATTCAGCGATACTTTTAACGCGCTACTTATCTCCTTATTCGCGGCATCGGAGTGACGGCAATCGTTGGCTTACACTTGATTAGGAGGTAAATAATTATGCTTCGAGAGAACGTACAGTTTGTATGAATGCATTGAAAGACAGGAAATCAATGAGATCTACTTTAAGAATTTATTGCATATTACATATTGCCTGCGACTGTGCTGGAATAATGTCATTTAAAGATAGAAGAGCACAATGCACTTTAATTAGTCGTTCGGATGGGACTATAAACCGAGGTCTAGTCTGTGTCACATGCACTAAAGATCATACACGGACTCTAAAGATCCCGATGCTCATGTCCTAAGACGGGTGAGTACCGGCTACACGAAAATACACAATGCATGCAACCTGTGTGCCAGAATAGTCTACTTGAAGACTGCGAGCACGGGGCAGGTTAAACATCCCCATCTGGGCCACTTACGTTCAGAAATGAACCCGGCCCTTACGGAGAGAAGAAGAAGAAGAAGAATTATAGGTTGAGAGTTGGACAATGAACGCACTGGTGAGTCACACTATCACAGTCAACAAAAGGTTAGAGGCAAAATCATATTTGACAGCTTCCTCTCAACCCATCCACCACCCACCCGACGCCCCATCCGCCCTATTTTTCTTAGCGTATCAGTGAAAGAGTGCATCAAGTTAGAAGAGAAAAATGAACACTCGCCATTCACAAAATTAATTAATTTACAAACACTACGTTGCTAACTAGACAAATGAAAATAATAATTGAACCCGTATTATTTCCCCTAATTCCAGAAAACAAATGTAGGTATTCAGCCAGACTGGGTCACATTCAGTGGATTATTTTTGCTTTGACGTCCGAAAGGTTTTTTTTCTTACATTTTCCCCCTCAAAGATCACAGTCTTTGATGTTGTTATTCAAAAGAACACACACACACACACACACACACACACACACACACACACACACACATATAAATATATATGATCAGTGGGAATACACACCATGCAAGTTGCATACGTTTTAAAGAGCTTTGAAGTATCATGGGGTGGTTCATGTATTGTCATGATGTATTATGGTGTATTTATTCTCATTTTAAGACATTCTTTCAACAAAAACAAGCAGACAGCAGTTGTTGAAATCTTCTTGAAAATTATCTCATGTGCATGCATGCATGTTATTGTAACTACCTTGACCCAATATGTACATTACTACATACTTATGACTCATCCACCTTTTCTCTAAACAAACAAAAAAAAGCAACCCCCCCCCCCACTCCCCCCCCCCCCCCCCCCCCCCCCCCAAAAAAAAAAGCAAACAAAATCAGATTACAAAGATGAATTACAGCAAATAGGGACACTTGCTAATAGTAATTACCTGATGAATTTCTTTGGCTTAAAATGTCTTTGAATGAATCTTCACATCTTGTTGCAAAAAAAAAGTTTGTGAGGAAGATCAACCACAGCAACTGAAAAAGTCTTGCTAATAGTAATTACCTGATGAATTTCTTTGGCTTAAAATGTCTTTGAATGAATCTTCACATCTTGTTGCAAAAAAAAGTTTGTGAGGAAGATAAACCACAGCAACTGAAAAAGTCTTTGAAAGGATCTTCATGTCGTAAATTCAACTGGAAAAAGTCTTTGAAAGGATCTTCATGTCATAAATCAAGTTGTCGCAGAATCATAAAACTTCTCTTATTCTTTCTGTTCAAACAAATCACAAGAAAATATTTAATGACTACCGGATTTAGACAGGTCACTGAGCTAGGAATAGCACTTACTTGGAGCTTTCGACAGACCTCCGTCCGTCTTCTTCAGCGGTGGTGTTGCTACCGGGTGAAAATATTTCAAATAAAATTACAAGGAAATTTAAAACTATATTCTCTTATCCCTTTCTGGCATCAAACAGATTCAAACACATGAAGGACTAATAAAAAAAACACCCAACAACTTCTGGATACAAAATTAACAAGTTATTGATGTAGTCAACATCAGTAAAATGATCAGGTCCAGATTAGGATGATATTTCATCACAAACAGATCTGTGTCATGTCTCTGTTGGTTAAGTTTGACAGTGTTTCAATAAGGTGGAGTTTTAATGATTCTGCCTTTAGATGTGCATGCAAGTTGCAAGGGCTGCCTTTGTTGTTTGTCTGTGAAGTCAGAAATTTCTTTTGTGGTCTCCAAGTTCTGAGGTCTTTGGATGTGTTTGTGTGTTTTGCTCTGTCTCCATTAAGTCTGATGTTGCACATTATTCATTCATCTGCTCTCTAATTGTGTGTTATGTTCTGCTGAAGTTTCAGTTTGTCTGTTCCCTAATTCTGCGCTTTGTTCTAGTGTAGTTTCAGTTTGGTCATGTCTTGGTGGTGTTGTTGTTGTTGTTGTTGTTGTAGTACCGTGGCTAAAAGACTCCAGGGATCATCCGACCAGCCCAAGTATTTGAACACTATGGTGTAAATGCATCAGCTAGGGATGAGATCATTACGTGTGTGACCGTTTTTGATTACCCGCCACGTGAGCAACCACACTCTGACTTGGGGGGATTTTGGAGACTGATAATGTTATGCTAGCAGCTTGTCATGACTGAAGACAATCCCCACATAACTATGCAGAGCATAACAACATTCTGATGTAGCCTTGGTGTTCTAGACAATGTCAGTTGGTCTGACACAGCCTTAAGCCAAGGTGGGTTCTTGGTGTGTGATCAGTGAATCTTCTCAGTCTCTCAGTCTCACTCTAGCTCCATGGTGTTGTCTTTGTATAATTATAGGAACTGATGGTGCGGTCATTGTTTCAGATGTTGGTCTTGTGTGTCTCCAATTTCGGTTATACTCATTTCCATTTTCTGTATGGAGTTTGTATGGCCTGGTCTTCTACTTCTGCCTTGACCCACTTTGTCCCGTTCAGACCCTGCCCTGGTTTCAGCAATGCAAGCTCAGTTGCACCTTTGTTGTAATTTTTTGCCTGTTTTTCTTTGCGTTTGATGAGCTTTTCTGTTGCATCTTTGCAGATTTGTGGTTCAAGCAGAGGTTTTGCAATAGGAACTCTTGTTCTAGTTCTGCAGCTGAACGGTCGCTGTCTTGGTGAAGTATCCATAGTTTTAGATGGGGTATTTCAGAGTTCCAAGAGACTGGCTCTCCACAGCTTTTTTCATCAGAAGCTTTGCTCGCTTCACGGCATTTCTGCTTTGCCATTTGATTGTGGGTAGTGAGGTGAACTATTACTTGTGTACGTAACTTCTCTGGCTCTTCTTCTGCAGCCTTGTACACCTGTGTATGCTTGGTGTATTAGATGAAGGATCTTTTCTCTCTTCTTCTCTGGTACCACAATCCTATCCCCTTTGAAAATGGGTCCGTTCTGGGTACACAGGTCTTTTCTGAATGGAAAGTATGCCTGCAAGGAAACTGGCACTTCTTTCTTCTCCTCTGGCGTGCCAGCCTGTGTCAGGTTAATAAATGTTCTTATATCTGGATCCTGTTGTGTTGCTGTTCTTAATCAAAGTCAATGCCCGCTGGGTGGCTTGTGTCATTGGAATGTTGGCAGACATGTCAATGTTTTTGATTTCTCATTCAAAATCTGTCTGAAAGATTTATTCTCTTTCAGTGTTTCCTCTGCCTTCAGATCCAAGTAGCACTGCTCGGCTTAGAGTATCATCAAAGTGCGTTTTTTTGCTTCCCTTTTGTAAACTACGCTGTGGTCAAACTTTCGAATTCTGAGAAGCATGCGTTGTAGATTTTGGCAACTGGCATGGCCGCAGAAGACTTTTCTCGTGTATAGGAATGAGTGTTTTGTGATCGTTTCCCCATCAATGTGTCGTCCGTACTAATAACACTCAAATTGCTCCAGACCAAAAACAATCGCGAGCATCTCTTTCTCTAATTTGAGCATAGTTGTGTTCAGTTTCTGTCAGTGCTCTTGAAAAGAGAGAGAGAGAGATGTTGCTTATAGCCCAGCTGACCTCAAAGATCTATATCAGGGCTATCACCACTCTTTAAGTTAACTGAAGTTAAAATAAAAAAAGAAAACGGGAAAAAAAAAACCCCAAGATTTGCACAACTCTTTAAAATACACCTTCTGAAAACATATTGGAAATTTTGTTAAAAATCTTTCTTCCGTAAAATCAAAGATCAGATGAAAAATGTAGATATCTTTCAGAAATTTAAAGCTCACATCAGGTGGGACATCTCTGAACGAGGTTTTCATGGAGTCTGCTATAAAGTGTTTGTCTCACATAATGCAAGTCCCAACACTCTGACATGGAATGCACCACGGAGTTTCTTCATCTTTTAAAAGATAAGAATGCGTGCAAAAGGAGTGGCCTGTGTGCAAACAGCACAAATGCTCTTGAACAATACTGGACTGGTTGTCCATTGGCCGGAAGACAAACACCTTAACCAAGCTCAGACGCATCACGCCGCAGTTTGATATCTGTTTTGGGGTCAAAATACTGTAGCAATGGTGGTTCTGACTGAATACGCTTAATCTCTTCCAATGCCTTGCCGTGAATGCTCTTCAGACTGAATATGCTTAATCTCTTCCAATGCCTTGCCATGAATGCCCTTATCCCATCTGAAGTTGTTTTTCTTTTCAACAAGCCATGGAAAACTGAGGTGTTACTGCAAGAGATTAAACATTGGATACATTAGTCATATTACCATTGGACAAGTGCGAACTTCTCATGCAGAACTTTTCAATTTTGTCATGCTGCAACAAGTGGATATATCTCTGATCCAGGTCCTAATCCGTCAAGAGGGTAATGAGGGAGCTGCAAGCATAGTGTGCTTTAAGGACCACACAGGCTAAAACAGTAGAGTCGTATACTTCACACTCATTTCGCATAAGCTGTCTACTGGAATGTTGACAGACATTATACATGAGCTTCTATCTACTTCAATGTTGACAAACTAAGTTTGCACAAAGATCGAAGAGAGAAGTAAATGTTTGTTCGTCTTTTGTTTCCATTGTTTTGAATGTTGTTTGTTCTGCCTGAAGAAGTCCCTACAGGTTGAAATGCGTAATTTTTTGTTGTTGTTGTTGTTGTTGTAATTTGTGGCTGTTCAATAATCCCATTTTTGCTGTTCTGTCGACAACACAGTTTCAGAGTATCCTGGTTGAGTACCCTCTCGGCAGATGGAGGACGGGGATAGTGGTGGTGACAGTGACACCATGGAATCTCAGGAGAGCACTGAGGTGAAGGTGGAAGTGGATAGGTCGTACGACGGCGTGGAGCAGTGGATGGTGACAGGTGAGGTGAAGAGGATGGCCTTCGCGCGGTGCTGTGTGTGTCACTCAGCAGTGCCAGTTGTGTCCCTTTTCTATGTGTCTCCTCCACCTTTTTCCTCGCATGTTTTTGCCAACACAAAATCTTTCTAGCTCTGGCATAATACAGAATGAAAAGCAACTCAGACAACTGTAAGCATTCACAGCCAACAAAACTCCACACACTAGAGCAGTGGAAAACGTAGACACACGTTGGCACTTACTAATTTGTCCATTTGTAGATTTGCCACACATATTGTTATATGTTATCATTGTCCTTTTTTTATTCAAAAAAAAAAAAGGGGGAGGGGTTGGAGGAAACAAGTAACAGAATACCTCAGTTTGATATGAAAGTAATTCTTAAATTTGGCTAGGGGGAACGGTGAACAGCTGACAACAAACAAGATGGGTAACTCTTGTTCCCATGAAGAGACTCGTCCATTATTGGAACCTAACAAAGATTAAGAGAAAGCATACAGAACAAGCAAGAAGACATCCCCTGAAGTGGATATGTCCTACGCCTGACGCATGAGCATCAATGTCTGTAGGAAAAAAACAAACACAAACTGACATTCTTGCAAGACTGGCGTAGTCTGTGATGGTGAATGCTGTCAAAGAGAACACACAATAGAACAGAAACATGCAGAAAACCTCGGTTTGGCTGATATGAAAGGAAATCCTAAGTGAGGCAGGGAACAGTGAGAAGTAACTCACAAACAAGAAGAGTAACTCTTGTATCCATAATTAGTTACAGGTACATGCCCTTATTAACTCCAAACAGTTGTTGTTCACAGCGCCAGTTGCCTAGCACAAATGTTAAGGCACAGCATGCAGAATAAACAGGCAGATATCCTCTAAAAGGATGTTGAAAACTTGCCGTTAGATCCTAGCAGATCTGAAGAATTAATCACTGGAATATTTCAAGAAATGAAAATGAATCGGTAATTCAAGATTCCACTGTGTTCCACATTCCTCTAGCAGATCATCTGCTCAGAGGAAAATGATCAGCAGAAGGGAAGCCTCTCCACATTCAGCACAAAAACAACTACACTGTGTTGGGCCCATAATCTGGTGAGCTCTGCTCAAACACAACCACACTCTGCAGGGCCCATAGTCTTGTGAGCTGTGCTCAAACACAACCACACTGTGTAGTGCCAAATGTCTAGTGACTGAAGTGAGCTGTGAATATAAGTTTACAGTGTATTGTTTACTTAATTGTCCTTGGTGAGTGCATAGGTTTTGGGGAAATGAGTATGTAAGTTATTATAACTTTAAATCATGTTTCCCTTTTTTAAATTTTTTAAATAAATATTTCCTTATTTTCTTTCTTTCCTTTTGGTTTTTACAGGAGAAACAAACAGTGTTTTCTAACAGCTGTAAATGATATTATTATGCTTTGGTTTAGAGAAACAAGTTTTTTTCCCCCTGATGACTGTAAATGTTGTTATTATGTACCACTCACAATGAAACATATTCTTTTAGAGTGTTGGGACTTGTATGATGTGAGACATAAACATTTTACAGCAAATTCCATGAAAACCTTGTTCAGAGATGTTCTACCTGATGTGATCTTTGACATTTTGAAAGAGATTAACATTTTTCATCTGATCTGAGATTTTACAGTGGAAAGATTAATTTTTTAACCAAATTTCAGGTGTGTTTTCAGAAGATGTATTTTAAAGAGTTGTGTGAATGATTGACTCGTGTGAGTTGACTTCAACGCGGTGACAGCCCTGATATGGCCCTTTGTGGTCGGCTGGGCTATAAGCAACATTACCATATTTTACCATACCTTACATTTTGGTTTTAACAGGAAGAATAAACTGGGTTTTCTGTTGACTGTAAATGTTACTATGTTTTGTTTTTCTTTGCAGGAGAAAGAAACTGGGCTTTCTGATAAATCAGTTTTAAGTTTTGACTATTGTCATTATGTTTCTTTGGTTTTTATAGGAGAAACAGATTATCAGGAGTCCAGCCAAAGACTACCCAGTGTTCAGACTCCTGTTATGTCACAGAGGATTAGAGGTAAAGGTTGGTGATTTCTTCATATGTACATGATATTTTTTAAAGAGAAGTTTAGTTAAATACTTAATTAACTGATTGGAGGCTGCATAGTCTTCTCATCTTTCACCACCAGTTGTCTGCCAGCTTGATAATACTTAAACACAAGCATCGTTGTCTGTCGGATTTCCCTTTTTCTGTGCAAATAGTTGGGTTTCCAGCAGTGCAGTGCTTGGAATGAGGGGCCTGCAGTCAGATGGTTAGCCTTCCACTCAGCGCTGATGGTTGTGAGTTTGACTTGCTTCTGGATTGTAGATTTTTCTCACAGGTTTAAAACCCTTTTCTTTTGTGCATCTGGTAGTTGACCTGTTTAACCATACAATTTTGATGTGTTTAGTACATGTGTTCGATGAAAATACAACAAACACTACGAACTACAAGAAAAAGAAAAAAAAAATTGTGAAGATGAAATTCTTGAAGTGGGCTTTTGACCAGAGAGTGACAGCTCTTGCCAGTTTCTGCATTCAGAAAAGGATCAGACTGTTTCTGCTTCTTCAACACCATGGTCCGAAACATTAAAAAAAATTAATTTAATTTATCCATGCAGCCCCAATGACGGTGGAACAGTCCCAACAACACCAAAAGAACAATCCTGGCCTGCCAACACACTGATGAGTGCAAAACTTTATTGACCACTGGAGAGCCTTCACCATACAGAAGCCCTTGCCAGTACCTCCACCATTCTTGCCTAAGGGAACGGAGAAGAATCTCTTCCTACACTACCATTGACTTCATATGATCATCACCTATCAGTGACTGATTGATGATAATAATTTTTTTAAAATTTAATTTAATTTAATTTTTTTAAGTGTGTGTGTGTGTGAATGAGTGTATGTGTGAGTAAATATGTGTGTGAAAACTCTCCACAGTTAGTCTCACTATGATCACATGATCTTAACTCACCCAGAACAATGTTTATATGTGGTCCCCCATCCCCCCACCCTTTGTGTGTGTGTGTGTGTGTGTGTGTGTGTGTGCAACACATGATACCCTGTTTTTCATTGATCACTGCTATCTTCTCTCAACAAACATCAGCATATTGATGCCAACACGTTATTTCACCTGTTGCAATGAACATCATCCCACAGCATTGTTCACTTTTTTAAACAACACCATTTATATGAACCTCCCACCCCCACCCCCCACCCCATAGTGGATGATGAGATATGAGCTCTTCTCTTGCTCCCCCCCCCCCCCTCTCCCCCCACAAACACATTACCCTCTTCCCCCCCATTCTCCCCCCCTTTTTTTATTTTATTTTTTTTATTTTTTAAATTTATTTTTTATTTTTATTTTTTATTTATTTTTAATTTTTATTTATTTATTATTTTTTTTTTCACCTCACCCCCCCCCGCTCCCCCCGATCATACCTTATCACCCATTTACCTTCCATCCCCTTCCCTCCCTAACATTACCCACACACCTTCTCAACTACCCACGCATAACTACCACTACCTCTTTCATCACCCAACGAAATCATTTATTTTATTCACCCAAACCTTTTTTTCTTTTTTTTTCTCAGTCCCCCCCCCCCCCCTTTTTTTTCCCCTTACCATTATTATCAATCCACCATTATCACAACCATCACAAAGATATCACACCATCCCAATAAACTAGACACACAACCCTATCATATCACACACACACACCTCCCCCTACGCAACCCCCCCCCCCCCCCCCCCCCTCCTTTTTCCTCTCCCATAATCCCCCATGTCATTTCCGCCTACCAGCTATTCTCCCCACCACATGGACAACAACGGATGAGTCATTTTTCGTTCTTTTTTTTTTCGTTTTTCGTTCTTTGTTTGTACTGTCCCAAATGTTAAATGTGATTTATTTTTTCGCCTGAAGAAGACCCAAGTGGTTGAAATGCATCGTGTCTTGTCATGTGCTTGTGTTTGTCAATGTCATTGGCGGTAAGAAACAAACTCTATTTCTAAATTTTACTTCGTTCGCCGCCATCAGTCACTCCATTTTGAAATTTAAAAAAAGATCAGCGAGAGAGCATGAGTGTGTGCCAACCTTTAGTGATGGATTGGGTTTGAAAAGATCCTTTTTTTTTTTAAACTCCAGTTTTACTGTTGTTAATGCAAGATCAGGTGGTCAGTACCAGGAGAAGCCTGCAAGGTGATTCTAGGTGAAAATAAAACCTCTGCTGCCCCTCCCCCCATCTCCCCCCCCTCCTCCTTTTACAGAAATTTGGAATATTGTACACCCTCATTGTAGAAAATGCGCTTATTTTTGTTGAAAAGTACAGCAACAGTGGTTTCAAGGCAAAGAGGTCTGTAGAAGTGAACAGTCACTTCAATCAGCTCAGGAAAGTTTAAGACGGTGAGAGGAGATTTTTTAGCTCCGACTTCCGTAACTTTTTTTTATCCCAGAGATAATTTACTGCTCTACAGCCATAAGGCTACGGAACTTCAACCCTTAACCTCTAACATATTGCAGACAAATTCCAAGATAAATCGTAACAATGGAGTGTCATTCAGGGATGACTTTCAAGTACGCTTGTACCAGCGAACTCCAAGACCAACAGGTGTCTATATTTATATTTTCTCAGTCCAGACCATTATTTTCACAAGTTACTTCCTTCACCAGTCTCCTTACCTGCATTTAATTTGCACTTGACAGTCTGTTCAAACTTTTAACGTTTTAAAATGCTGGAAGGTGCAAGGAGATCTCAGACCAGTGAGTTGGGCATGCCAGCTGATGTAATCAGTGATGTCTTTTGCTGTCTAAAAGGTTTTGTTTTGTTTGTGTTTGTGTGTGTGTGAACCAAATCTCCACAATTGGGGTGTTAGCTTTCATGTAAACAATGTCAAAACAGTGCAAACTCGACTATGTATAAAATTACTTCCCTTTCCAGCATGGCTGACACTTAATTGCGAAGGCGTCATAAATGTTGATGACACTAAAGCTCTGCCTATCTGCTATCTTCACACCAAGTTGTAGGTCAGTCTCTCCAACAAAGGAAAACCACAGCGGTGCTGTTTGTTCCACTATCTATTTCCTGATCAGTGTTTCTATCTGCTTCATTACACCAAGTTGTAGGTCAGTCTCTCAACAAAGAAAACCACAGTGGCGCTGTTTGTCCCACCACCTGTTTCCTGATCAGTGTTTCTATCTGCTATCATTACGCCAAGTTGTAGGTCAATCTCTCGGCAAAGAAAACCACAGTGGCGCTGTTTGTCCCACCACCTGTTTCTGATCAGTGTTTCTATCTGCTATCATTACGCCAGTTGTAGGTCAATCTCTCGGCAAAGAAAACCACAGTGACGCTGTTTGTCCCACCCTGTTTCCTGATCAGTGTTTCTATCTGCTATCATTGCAACAAGTTGTAGGTCAATCTCTCAACAAAGAAAACCACAGCGGTGCTGTTTGTTCCACTATCTATTTCCTGATCAGTGGTTCTATCTGCTGTCATTACACCAAATTGTAGGTCAGTCTCTCAACAAAGAAAACCACAGTGGCGCTGTTTGTCCCACCACCCTATTTCCTGATCATTGTTTCTATCTGCTATCATTACGCCAAGTTGTAGGTCAATCTCTCAGCAGGGAAAACCACAGTGGTTTGTCCCACTGCCTGTTTTCTGACCAATCTTTCTAGGCAGCCTCAGACCAGGAATGCTGCATGAAGTTCTGGCCTGAGCTGGCAGTGTCTGAACAGTTTTTTTCTTCTTCTGCTTCTTCCCACACACCAATCAATTTCCTCCCCTGACCTAACATGCACCTTTTTTGTACTGTGATTGGTGCACATGCACTCACCAGCGCGTGCACCCACGCAATGCACACATGCACACATGCACACACGCACGCACACACGCATGCACGCTCGCACGCACACATGCACACACACACTGTCTCTGTCTCTCTCTCTCTCACTCTCTTTCTCTCTTTTTCTCTCTCTCTCTCTCTCTGACATGAGAGTTGACTTCAACACTGTAACAGCGCTAATATGCCCCTTTGTGGTCAGCTGGGCTATAAGCCACATCTCACACTCTCTCTCTCTCTCTCTCACACACACACACATACACACACACACACACACACACCACACACACACACACACACACACACACACACACACACACACACACACAGAACTCCTGCCCAGTATCCACCTTTCTCCCACTGAGACATTGGCGTCAACTTGCAGATGATGCAGACAGGATAGCACGGGCCTTTTACCTGTACCAGTCCCAGAACGGCATCAAGAAAACGGTCCAGGGTGTCAAGCGGCCGAAGACCAGGCCCGCCGTGGGACCCATACCTCATTGAAAGTTGTCTGCCTGGACGTGCGGCCACGGGAAGAGCTGGGGCGAACACCCAGTGCTCAGCATATTGCTGAGCTCAGTTCCTTTGGGCTTGGTAGGAAACTCTTCAGTCTCATTCATTCATTTACTTTTCATGTGTCTTTAAGTAGTCTGTAGCATTTTAACATTGGGGATTGAGGCCTTGAACAGCCCTGATGTGGCCCTTTGCGGTCGGCTGGGCTATAAGCAACATTATCTTATCTTATCTTTGAGGCCTTGATCTTTGGAGAAGTACTTCCAGTTTGTCTGATCTAGCATATTGCTGAGCTCGGTTCCTTTGGGCCTGTTAGGAAACCCTTCAGTCTTTATTTATTCATATTTATTTTTTATGTGTCTGTAAGTAGTCTGCAGCATTTCAACGTTAGGGATTGAGGCCTTGATCTTTGGAGAAATGCTTCCTGTTTGCCTGATCTCTCACCAGTCACGTAATGTGTCTTGTAAGTAGTCTGCTAGCATTTCAACACTGGGGATTGAGACCTTGATCTTTGGAGAAATACTTCCTGTTTGCCTGATCTCGCGCCAGTCACGTAATGTGTCTTGTAAGTAGTCTGTAGCATTTCAACACTGGGGATTGAGACCTTGATCTTTGGAGAAATACTTCTGTTTGCCTGATCTCGCGCCAGTCATATAAGTAAACAAAAGGGTATAAAGGAATGATCTTGTATGTAAATTGGGTATCTTTCATGGAATGAAACATTTTAACCTTTAGTTGCAAAGTGAGGCGACTGCGGGAGGAAATTTAAACAAATCTTCAAAAGTTAAAGTACTGTATCCCCCAAACATGAACAAACCAATCACAGGACAAAAACGACGCGTTTCGACCTCTTAGGTCTTCTTCAGGCAAGATACACAACACTAGGACATCAAAAATGAAGAATGAGCAATCACTTAACTCATCAAATTCAGCGCAAGATGGACGTTGAATGATCAGCATTTCTTGAGGCTGTTATGAAGGAGATGACGTCGAGATAGGACAATCTGGAAACATCTTAACATCAAGTAAAACAGAGAGAGAGAGAGAGGAGGTAGAAAAGGAGGATGTATGTGGTTTTTTTGAGGAGGAGGGGTGTGGGTTGTATGAGGCTTATGAAGGATCATTATTTTACAACCTTGTATTTGTTTATGTGTGTGTTGAAAGCAATCCTGCTATTAACACTTGCGATTTGATCCCTCACCAGTTAAAGTAATAAGTAGCACTGTTTGTTAAAATCTTGGACAAGTCGCCAGTTCCAGATTAAGAAAATTCCATACAGGTTTTTGTTAACAGTCATGATTGAATTTCCTCAGAGTTTAAAGGCAAAGGCAAAGAACTTGGAGAATATGAAAGATAATTGAAATTGGCCTTTCATAATTTGTTTTTTTTAGAATTAGCTCTCTTTTTAAAAATAAAAATTTAATCTCGTTCCGAAACACTTGACCCTGATTCATGATTTTCCATAGAGCATCATGTTTGTATAAATATCATTACATTGTTAGCATTATTATCGTCAGATTGTGTATTTGGTATTGTGGAATCCTTACATTGATAAAATCATTGTCGTCAGATTGTGTTTTTGCATTGCTGAGCATTTCAAATACCAGTTTTAAAATTGTATTATTTGACATTGCTGAATATTACAAGTGTCTGTGATCAAATGCTGATGTTTGATTTTGCTGAACATATCAAATTAAATGCTGATGGTCTCGTTGCAGAACATACCAAGTGCCAATTGTCATATTCTGTATAGTTGACATACCTGAATATATAAAATGCAAAGAATGACTTGATAGAGCATTTACTTTTCTCTCACAAGGATTGATATCATTTAAAACAAATGCATTAAATGAAATCTTGGCATCCAATGTAAAAAAGAAAAAAAAGTCAGAAAAAAATGACACTGATGTTTGTCAGATGAAAATATCACAGGTGAAAAGCCTTTGATTCCAGCAGTGTGAAATGTCACACTGCTCCATTCCTAAGGGACCACACAGTGTGCCATGAGACGGGTTGGGAGAGCTGGGAGTACAAAGTGTGGGATGGGTTAGTAAGGCTGGGACCTCACAGTGTGCCATGAAATGGCCATGACCGGAAAGTGTGCCATGAAATGGCCATGACCGGAAAGTATGCCATGGAATGGCCATGACTGGAGAGTGTGCCATGGAATGGCCATGACTGAAAAGGAGGGGGGAAACATGTACCATGGGGTGGCAATGACTAGAAAAATGTGCCATGGAATGGCCATGACGGGGAAAGTGTGCCATGGAATGGCCATGACGGGAAAGTGTGCCGTGGAATGGCCATGACTAGAAAGTGTGCCGTGGAATGGCCATGACTAGAAAGTGTGTCATGGAGTGGCCATGACTAGAAAGTGTGCCATGGAATGGCCATGACTAGAAAGTGTGTCATGGAATGGCCATGACGGGAAAGTGTGCCATGGAATAGCATGACTAGAAAGTGTGCCCTAGGATGGCCATGACTAGAAAGTATACCATGAAATGGTGATGACTTGAAAGTAAGCCAAGGGATGGCCATGACTGGAAAGTGTGCCATGGAATGGCCTAGAGTAGAAACTATGCCAAGGGATGGCCATGACTAGAAGTGCGCCATGGAATGGCCATGCGTAGAAAGTGTGCCAAGGAATAGCCATGACTAGAAAGTGTGCCATGGAATGGCCATGACTAGAAAGTGTGCCATGGAATGGCCATGACTAGAAAGTGTGCCACGGAATAGCCATGAGTAGAATGTGTGCTGTGGAATGGCCATGACTAGAAAGTGTGCCATGCAATGGCCATGACTAGAAAGTGTGCCGTAGAATGGCCATGACTGGAAAGTGTGCCATGGAATGGCCATGAGTAGAAAGTGTGCTGTGGAATGGCCATGACTAGAAAGTGTGCCATGGAATGGCCATGACTAGAAAGTGTACCGTGGAATGGCCATGACTAGAAAGTGTGCCATGCAATGGCCATGGCTAGAAAGTGTGCCATGGAATGGCCATGACTAGAAAGTGTGCCATGGAATGGCCATGACTAGAAAGTGTGCCGTGGAATGGCCATGACTAGAAAGTGTGCCGTGCAATGGTCATGGCTAGAAAGTGTGCCATGGAATGGCCCTGACTGGAAAGTGTGCCACGGGACGACCATGTCTAGAACGTATACCACAGGACGGCCACGACTAGAAAGTGTGCCACGGGAGGGGGTGGAAAGGGTGGGACACCACAGTATATACCAAGGGATGGATCGGCAAAGCTGCAACTGTTGTGTGCTGTAGGATGGAGTGGCAAGGATGGGGACTATTGGTAGATAAGCGTCCTGCCTATTTTGAATCGGCACAGGTATTACTGAAAACTTCCCGCATTGACTTCATCAGCAGTCCTGGGGTCTCCTCAGGTGGATGGCCAAGCGGAGACCTGCCCTGACAGTTCCCTGTGTACTCGTGGAACTGCAGCAGGATGAGAGCAGGATGTTTTTTTTTTGGAAAAGAATGGGAAGGAGCAGTTTGAGAGCGTGCGGGTATCAACCGCTTGAAGAACATGGAAGAGGGCTGCCCCTCACCACCCTTCTTTCTGTTGCTTCTTCCACCACCATCACCATCACCCACCATCACCTCACCACCACAAAGTATTCTAACACATTTCTCTGCTGGTGATTTACAGGTATAGCTGCTGGGGCCAACGAGAGGGGAGTGTGTTACTTCAAAAACTGTGAGTTGGCATCCAGATTTCACGAGCGTATCGAGGAACTCTACCCCCGCCTGATACCAGGACACTACTGCTTCGGCGCCGCCAGCAAGGGCTCCAACTTGTCAGAGATCTACAACTTTGAGACCCTGACGGTGGAGGAGGTGAAGAAGGTGCTGAATCAGGGCCGGCTCTACATTGTGCGTTTGCACTGCGGTGAGTTGGTCCAGAACCCATGTACGGTTTGCATTGTGGTGAGTTGGTCCGAAACCCACATAGTGACATACATTTTGCATTGTGGTGAGTTGGTCCAGAACCCATGTACGGTTTGCATTGTGGTGAGTTGGTCCGAAACCCACATACATTTTGCACTGCGGTGAGTTGGTCCAGAACCCATGTACGGTTTGCATTGTGGTGAGTTGGTCCAGAACCCACATACATTTTGCATTGTGGTGAGTTGGTCCAGAACCTACATACATTTTGCATTGTGGTGAGTTGGTCCAGAAACCCATGTACGGTTTGCATTGTGGTAAGTTGGTCCAGAACCCATGTACGGTTTGTACTGTGGTGAGTTGGTCCAGAACCCACATACATTTTGCATTGTGGTGAGTTGGTCCAGAACCCACATACATTTTGCATTGTGGTGAGTTGGTCCAGAACCCACATACATTTTGCATTGTGGTGAGTTGGTCCAGAACCCACATACATTTTGCATTGTGGTGAGTTGGTCCAGAACCCCACATACATTTGCATTGTGGTAAGTTGGTCCAGAACCCACATACATTTTGCATTGTGGTGAGTTGGTCCAGAACCCAGGTACAGTTTGCATTGTGGTGAGTTGGTCCAGAACCACATACATTTTGCATTGTGGTGAGTTGGTCCAGAACCCATGTACGGTTTGCATTGTGGTGAGTTGGTCCAGAACCCACATACATTTTGCATTGTGGTGAGTTGGTCCAGAACCCACATACATTTTGCATTGTGGTGAGTTGGTCCAGAACCCATGTACGGTTTGCATTGTGGTGAGTTGGTCCAGAACCCAATACATTTTGCATTGTGGTGAGTTTGTCCAGAACCCATTTACGGTTTGCATTGTGGTGAGTTGGTCCAGAACCCATGTACGGTTTGCATTGTGGTGAGTTGGTCCAGAACCCACATACATTTTGCATTGTGGTGAGTTAGTCCAGAACCCACATACATTTTGCATTGTGGTGAGTTGGTCCAGAACCCATGTACGGTTTGCATTGTGGTGAGTTGGTCCAGAACCCATGTACGGTTTGCATTGTGGTGAGTTGGTCCAGAACCCATGTACGGTTTGTACTGTGGTGAGTTGGTCCAGAACCCACATACATTTTGCATTGTGGTGAGTTGGTCCAGAACCCACATACATTTTGCATTGTGGTGAGTTGGTCCAGAACCCACATACATTTTGCATTGTGGTGAGTTGGTCCAGAACGCACATACATTTTGCATTGTGGTAAGTTGGTCCAGAACCCATGTACGGTTTGCATTGTGGTGAGTTGGTCCAGAACCCACATACATTTTGCATTGTGGTGAGTTGGTCCGAACCCACATACATTTTGCATTGTGGTGAGTTGGTCCAGAACCCACATACATTTTGCATTGTGGTGAGTTGGTCCAGAACCCACATACATTTTGCATTGTGGTGAGTTGGTCCAGAACCCATGTACGGTTTGCATTGTGGTGAGTTGGTCCAGAACCCACATACATTTTGCATTGTGGTGAGTTGGTCCAGAACCCACATACATTTTGCATTGTGGTGAGTTGGTCCAGAACCCATGTACGGTTTGCATTGTGGTGAGTTGGTCCAGAACCCACATACATTTTGCATTGTGGTGAGTTGGTCCAGAACCCACATACATTTTGCATTGTGGTGAGTTGGTCCAGAACCCATGTACGGTTTGCATTGTGGTGAGTTGGTCCAGAGCCCATGTACGGTTTGCATTGTGGTGAGTTGGTCCAGAACCCATGTACGGTTTGCATTGTGGTGAGTTGGTCCAGAACCCATGTACGGTTTGTACTGTGGTGAGTTGGTCCAGAACCCACATACATTTTGCATTGTGGTGAGTTGGTCCAGAACCCACATACATTTTGCATTGTGGTGAGTTGGTCCAGAACCTACATACATTTTGCATTGTGGTGAGTTGGTCCAGAACCTACATACATTTTGCATTGTGGTGAGTTGGTCCAGAACCCATTTACGGTTTGCATTGTGGTGAGTTGGTCCAGAACCCACATACATTTTTCACTGCGGTGGTTGGTCCAGAACCCATGTACAGTTTGCTCTGTGGTGAGTTGGTCCAGAACCCACATACATTTTTCACTGGGGCGAGTTGGTCCAGAACCCACATACATTTTGCACTGCGGTGAGTTGGTCCAGAACCCATGTACAGTTTGCTCTGTGGTGAGTTGGTCCAGAACCCACATACATTTTTCACTGCGGTGAGTTGGTCCAGAACCCATGTACAGTTTGCTCTGTGGTGAGTTGGTCCAGAAACCCACATACATTTTTCACTGCGGTTAGTTGGTCCAGAACCCATGTACAGTTTGCTCTGTGGTGAGTTGGTCCAGAACCCATGTACAGTTTGCTCTGTGGTGAGTTGGTCCAGAACCTTTGTACTGTTTGCTCTGTGGTGAGTTGGTCCAGAACCCATGTACAGTTTGCTCTGTGGTGAGTTGGTCCAGAACCTTTGTACTGTTTGCACTGCGGTGAGTTGGTCCAGAGCCCATGCAGGGATTTGTATGGATGGGTATGCAGGGTGCTTGGTTTGATACTTAAAATAGTCACTGTGAATTTTTTTCAGACATCTGGTAAGTCATTGCCGTGAGAGACTTTTCTTAGATGTTCTGATCTCGGTCATCAATGTATTTATGCATCGGCTTTAAATCATGCATAGTGTGGGTCTGGAAACTCGGTGGATGTGGTGCAGCATGTCGACTGGTCAACACGCAGTGACACCTTGATGAAACTGAAACTGGGCTTGTGCCAACAGAGAGCTGCACAGTTAACACTGTATTAGACTTGCCCTGGCAAAGTGCTGTACAGTAAATACTGACGGTATTAGACTTGTCCCAACAGAGAGCTGCACAGTTAACACTGTATTAGACTTGCCCTGGCAAAGTGCTGTACAGTAAATACTGACGGTATTAGACTTGTCCCAACAGAGAGCTGCACAGTTAACACTGTATTAGACTTGCCCTGGAAAGTGCTGTACAGTAAATACTGACGGTATTAGACTTGTCCCAACAGAGAGCTGCACAGTTAACACTGACTGTGTTAGACTTGTCCCAACTGAGAACTACACAGTTAACACTGACTGTGTTAGACTTGTCCCAACAGAGAGCTGCACAGTTAACACTGTATTAGACTTGTCCCAACAGAGAACTACACAGTTAACACTGTATTAGACTTGCCCTGGCAAAGTGCTGTATAGTAAATACTGACGGTATTAGACTTGTCCCAACAGAGAGCTACACAGTTAACACTGTATTGGACTTGTCCCAACAGAGAACTACACAGTTAACACTGTATTAGACTTGCCCTGGCAAAGTGCTGTACAGTAAATTACTGACGGCATTAGACTTGTCCCAACAGAGAGCTGCACAGTTAACACTGTATTAGACTTGTCCCAACAGAGAACTACACAGTTAACACTGTATTAGACTTGCCCTGGCAAAGTGCTGTACAGTAAATACTGACGGTATTAGACTTGTCCCAACAGAGAGCAACACAGTTAACACTGTATTAGACTTGTCCAACAGAGAACTACACAGTTAACACTGTATTAGACTTGTCCTGGCAAAGTGCTGTTCAGTAAAAACTGACGGTATTAGACTTGTCCCAACAGAGAACTACACAGTTAACACTGTATTAGACTTGCCCTGGCAAGTGCTGTACAGTAAATACTGACGGTATTAGACTTGTCCCAACAGAGAGCTGCACAGTTGACACTGACTGTGTTAGACTTGTCCCAACTGAGAACTACACAGTTAACACTGACTGTGTTAGACTTGTCCCAACAGAGAGCTACACAGTTAACACTGACTGTGTTAGACTTGTCCCAACAGAGAACTACACAGTTAACACTGACTGTGTTAGACTTGTCCCAACAGAGAACTACACAGTTAACACTGACTGTATTAGACTTGTCCCAACAGAGAACTACACAGTTAACACTGACTGTGTTAGACTTGTCCCAACAGAGAGCTACACAGTTAACACTGACTGTGTTAAACTTGTCCCAACTGAGAACTACACAGTTAACACTGTGTTAGACTTGTCCCAACTGAGAACTACAGTTAAACACTGACCATGTTAGACTTGTCCCAACAGAGAACTACATAGTTAACACTGAGTGTATTGGACTTGTGCCAACAGAGAACTACACAGTTAACACTGTGTTAGACTTGTCCCAACTGAGAATACACAGTTAACACTGACCATGTTAGACTTGTCCCAACTGAGAACTACACAGTTAACACTGACTGTATTGGACTTGTGCCAACTGTGAACTACACAGTTAACACTGTATTGGACTTGTGCCAACAGAGAACTACACAGTTAACACTGACTGTGTTAGACCTTGTCCCAACAGAGAACTACACAGTTAACACTGACTGTGTTAGACTTGTCCCAACAGAGAACTACACAGTTAACACTGTATTGGACTTGTCCCAACAGAGAACTACACAGTTAACACTGTATTGGACTTGTGCCAACTGTGAACTACACAGTTAACACTGTATTGGACTTGTGCCAACAGAGAACTACACAGTTAACACTGACTGTGTTAGACTTGTCCCAACAGAGAACTACACAGTTAACACTGTATTGGACTTGTCCCAACAGAGAACTACACAGTTAACACTGTATTGGACTTGTGGCCAACAGAGAACTACACAATTTAGGTAAGGTAAGGTGATGTTGCTTAAAGCCCAGCCAACTGCAAAGGGCCATATCAGGGCTGTCACCATGTTGAAGTCAACTCACAAGCTGTTAAATAAAAAAAGAATCACACATCTCTTTGAAATACACCTTCTAAAAATGCACCAGAAACCTTGTTAAAATTATTTCTTCCATAAAATATTAGACCAGATGAAAAGTGTTAATCTCTTTAAGAAATTCAAAGATCACGTCAGGTGAGCCGTCTCTGAACAAGGTTTTGATGGAGTCTGCTGTAAAGTGTTTATGTCCCACATCGTGCAAGTCCCAACACTCTAGAAGAGTATGTATCACTGTGAGTGGAACATGACATGGAACACACCACGGAGCTTCTTCACCTTGTAAAAGATAAGAATGGGTGTAAAACTAGTGGCCTGTATGCAAACGGCACAAGACTGTTTTGTCTAAAAGTTACGGCCACTTTGGTAACATAGTAAAAAGTCTTTCAGGTTTGGACGGATTTTAAATAGTTTGTTATCTGTTTGCTAGTTGTGTCAAGTACACAATTAACACTGACTGTACTGGATTTGTGCCAACAGGGACCATACGTTAACACTGACTTAATTGGATTTCTTTAGAGGACTATATAGATAACACTGACTGTACTGGATATCTAACAATCGGAGAACTACATAGATAACACTGACTATATTGGATATCGACAATCAGAGAACTACATAGATAACACTGACTATGTTGGATATTGACAATCAGAGAACTACATAGATAACACTGACTATATTGGATATCTACAATCGGAGAACTACATAGATAGCACTGACTGTATTGGATATCTACAATCAGAGAACTACATAGATAACACTGACTGTATTGGATATCTACAATCAGAGAACTACATAGATAACACTGACTGTCTTGGATATCTACAATCAGAGAACTACATAGATAACACTGTATTGGATGTCTTCAATCAGAGAACTACATAGATAACACTGACTGTAGGGATATCTACAATCAGAGAATACATAGATAACACTGACTGTATTAATCACAATCAGAGAATACATAGATAACACTGACTTTGATATCTACAATCAGAGAACTACATAGATAACACTGACTGTATTGGATGTTCTGACAATCAGAGAGAACTACAATAGATAAAACTACTGACTGTATTGGATGTCTACAATCAGAGAACTACATAGATAACACTGACTGTATTGGATGTCTACAATCAGAGAACTACATAGATAACACTGACTGTATTGGATGTCTACAATCAGAGAACTACATAGATAACACTGACTGTATTGGATGTCTACAATCAGAGAATACATAGATAACACTGACTATCTTGGGTATCTACAATCAGAGAACTACATAGATAACACTGGGATGGATGTCTTCAATCAGAGAACTACATAGATAACACTGACTGTAGGGATATCTACAATCAGAGAATTACATTGATAACACTGACTGTATTTGATATCTACAATCAGAGAACTACATAGATAACACTGACTGTATTGGATGTCTACAATCAGAGAACTACATAGTAACACTGACTGTATTGGATTTCAATAAACAAAGAGCATATTGACAACACACAGTTCACACTGACTTTATTGATTTCTGCGAACAGAAAACATACAGTTCACACTGACTTTATTGATTTGTACAAACAGAGAACACCGTTCACACTGACTTTATTGATTTCCACAAACAGAGAACACACAGTTCTCACTGACTTTATTGATTTCTGCAAACAGAGAACACACCGTTCACAATGACTTTATTGATTTCTGCAAACAGAGAACACAGAATTCACACTGACTTTATTGATTTCAACAAACAAAGAACTTCATAGATAACATTGACTTAAGTGGATTTCTACAAACAGAGAACACACAGTTCACACTGACTATTGATTTCTGCGAACAGAGAACACAGTTCACACTGACTTTATTGATTTAATTCTGCAAACAGAGAACACAGAATTCACACTGACTTTATTGATTTCTGCAAACAGAGAACACACAGTTCACACTGACTATTGATTTCTGCGAAACAGAGAACACAGAGTTCACACTGACTTTATTGATTTCTGCAAACAGAGAACACACAGTTCACACTGACTTTATTGATTTCTGCGAACAGAGAACACAGAGTTCACACTTCTTCTTCTTCCTCGCTCGCTTCCGTTAGATGAGCAGCCCGGTGTCCTCGATGAAGGCTGCCGTCCACCGCAGCTCCTCCAGGGTGCCGTACAACTTGGCTTCCACTGCTGTCGGTGTTGGCCAGTACTTCCTTCTGGATGCTGCATGCGTCATACAGTCTTGAAGGATGTGGTCTGTTGTCATTAGTCCCTCACCACAAGGGCACTCTCCACTCTGTCCAATGCCAAATTTTGTGTGCATGTGGTGGTGCAGGCGATTGTGTCCAGTCCTCAGGCGGAAGATCTTGACCTGTTCCCGTCGTCCCAGCAAATGGTATTTGTCTTCTGGGTTGTGTTTGGGGTGCTGGAGGTGCCACTTTATTCCTTGCTGTGCCTTGATGATTGTCTTGATTTCATCATATGACACCAGGTTGTTGGCCTGCTCCTTCTGTGCACCATCTTTTGCCAGAATATCCGCTTTTTCGTTGCCTCTGATACCACAGTGTGCTGGTACCCATTGCATCACCACTTTCTCCACTCTGGCACTCAGGGCAACAAGGGCTGAAGTAAGATGTTCTGCTCTTTGCAGCGGGAGTTCTTGAGGGCTTGGAGTACGGAGAGAGCGTCTGAGAACACCACCACCTGCCCTGTTGTTCTTATGGAGTTCTGCGAGACTGTTGTGGCTGCCTCACAGAGAGCTTCTCGCTCAGCTCAGAAGTTGGTGGAGTATTTTCCTGTTGGGATTGCAATTTCTTTATCTCCGTCTTTGTATCGGAGGAAGATTCCAGCTCCACCATCCCTCGTTGCTTCTGTGGCGGAGCCATCTGTAAAGATATGGGTCCAGTCTTCCTGGGGGTACTGGTTGCAGATGTACTCCATGGCCAGGGCTTTCCTTTGGGTGTCTGACTGTGTTCCTCTCTTCTCCACTCCAGGAATGCTGGTGACGACTGTTGGGAACACCTGCCTCTTCCAAGACGGGTGGGTGACATTTGCCGCGATAGGCTTTGCTTCGTGTTCCATCAAGACTGGGATCCGTCTTTCAAGGCGTCTTGACTGGTGGATGAAGCTGCCTCTTTTCAGCCGGCTCTTGGTGGGTCTGCTCATTCTGTCGTTCATTGGATGGTTTTCAAGGCGTTTGAATTTTGCTGCCTGGATGAGGATCTTTGTGTCCCTTCTGTCCTCCAATGACTGCAGCCCAGTGGTCTCCTCCATCTTCAGAATTGGGGTGATCTCATGGCGCCAGTTATGACACGCTGAGCTTGGTTCTGTATCTTGTTGAGAATGGTCAAGGTTTGACTTTGCAGCTGATGCCCATGCTGATGTCCCGTACTCAACTACAGGTCGGACTCTCCCTGTGTAGAGTCTCTTCAGGATACGTTCGTCAGCCCCCCAGTCCGTTCCTGCAAATTTCCTCTGATCGCCAGTCTCAGCTTGGCCCTGCTACAGCATCTGGTGATCTGCTGTTTCCAAGTGAGCCTGCGGTCAAAGGTCACTCCCAGGTAGGTAGGTGTGGGTTCCTCTGCAAGTCTTTGGCTGTTCAGAGTCAGCTTCGCCTCTTGCTTCTTGCTGGATAGGCTGAAGACTGTGTAGGTTGTTTTGCTTGAGTTGACAGAGACAAGCCATTCCTTGGTCCAGTCGCTGATCTTATTGAGCGCAGTTTGGAGGCGTACCTGTGCTGTAGTGGTGTACTCTTCGGAGCACCATAGCACCAGGTCATCTGCGTAGATCGCTCCTCTGACCCTTCTTGGCACTTCTCTGACGATGTCATCTATAAAGATGAGGAACAGCGTTGGCGAAAGGACTCCTCCTTGTGGTACTCCCTGTCTCAGCACCTTCTTCTTGCTCTTTGGCCCTGAATCTTTACTCGGCTTGGCGGTTGTGTAGGTACTGGCTGATCCAGGTGTACATCCTCCCAGACACACCACATCGCCGTAGTTTAAGCCTGAGTCCGTCCTTCCAGACTTTGTCGAACGCCTTCTCCATGTCAATCCAGACAGCAAGCGTGTTCTTCTTTTCTTGGAAGGCGTCCTCAATGCTTTGCGTGATGAATGTGATCTGGTCTTCTGTTGATCTGTGTTGGCGGAAGCCCGCCTGTTCAGGGCTCAGCAGCTGATGCTCCTCAAGGTGCCAGACAAGCCTTGTGTTGACAAGTCTCTCCATCAGCTTTCCTAAGCAGCTTGTAAGGCTGATGGGTCTGTAGCTGTCAGCCTTCGACTTGTCCTTTCCCTTTTTGTGAATGGGGATCATGTCTGCTTCCCTCCAACACTGTGGTACTGATCCTGTCTTCCAGCTGGAGTTAAAATAAAATGTTGCTCTTCATCCCAAGATGCAAAATCATTTCATTGGTGATTCCATCTGGCCCAGGTGACTTCTTCAGGTTGAGGCTCTGCAACGCTTCCTCCAGCTCTTTGTCTGTGAAAGCTGTGGTCATGACTTCCTCTTGGGGCTCTTTCTCATGAAGTTCACCTTGGGCCCTGTGCACTGCAGCTCTATGTTAAGGAGGACTTCCAGATTGCTGATGTTTTCATACACGTCTATGAAGTGGTCTGCTGCTTTCTTTCCAGAGAGGTAATTTCCATTTTCTCGTATTGTTATTGTGGACTGATTTCTTGTGTCGTTACTGAGGTTCTAGCCAGTTTCCACAGCTTGCTGCCATCCTTGTCGAGATTCAGGCTTTCAGTTTTCTCTTGCCAGCTTTTCCTTGCAGCTTGTGTGCATGACAGCTTGTATCTGGCAGTTACTTCCTTCAGCGCTATGTTGTTCTCCAGTGATGGCTGCTTTTCTGCTCGGTCCCTGGCTTCCGTAACAGCATCTTCCAGATTCTGAAGTTCCTCTGTCCAGTAGGACTTGTAGTTTTTGCGTGCTCCTCTTGGGATGGATTCTGTAGCAGCTTTCAAGACGGCCTTTGTGAAGTCTTGAACCATCTTGTTTGAGTCCTTCAGCCTGATGTTGATTGGCTTTGTGTATGTGTCTGTGAGGGTCTCGAAGAGAGTCCAGTCCGCCTTTTTATAATTCCAGCGGGGGAAAACACTTTGCTTGAGGAGCCTGCAAGTTGAGGTTGATAGAGAGTTTTACGGGCTTGTGGTCACTTCCTCCAAGCTGGTTGAGGACTGTTCTTTTGGTTCTGACGAACAAGTCATTGTGGCAAACGCTAGATCTGGTGTTGATGTGGTCATCCAGTGTCTAGAGTAGAAGGTGGGTTCATCATCTTCTTGGTTGATGAGATGAAGATGTGTGTCAATCTCCCAATCCTCAACTTCTTCGCCTCTCTTGTCCGTCTCGTCATAGCCCCATCTCTCTGAGTGACTGTTAAAATCTCCCCACCACCACACAGTTGTTGTCTGGGATGTTCATGTATGTGAGGGAAAGATCACGATCTTGAGGGCAATAGACATTGTAGATCCTGATGTTGTGTTCTTTAAGGACTATATCAACCCCTTGGATCTCTGCCTGTTGATTGGTGTTGATCTTGAGTTCTTGTGCGGCAATGGAATTCCGCACCAAGACAAGCACCCTTCCTTTGCTTCTTTCCTCACGGTCCAACCTGATGGTCTTGTAACCCCTCACTTGAAAGCGATGGTTTACGGTCAAATGTGTCTCTTGGACACATGCAATATCAATATTTTCTTGTTGCATCCTTTCTGCCAGGCCAAGTTTCTTCTTATGCACCCCTTCTGCATTCCGCTGGAGAATGTTGAGCATTCTGGGTGATATTGTTTGCTTGGCACCAGCAGGAGGATGAGGTCTCCTTCTTCCTCGCATAGGCATGCGGAATTTCCTTGTCCGACCACCGACTGCTTGGGATGGGCCCTTTGAGGCATAGGGCCCGGCTCCCAACCTCCCCGGTGGGTCTCCGAAGGTCGAGCGCCACATCGAATTTCTGTGGACTGCATCATCATGAAAGCGTAGATGCATGGTATCGTGGTTTTAGTTGCGCCAGTGGCCCGATACCTCCGTCTTCATCTGGAGTTTTCTTTTGGGGTGCCTCCTCTTAGCTCATGGCCCGTACGTCCTACCCTGTGAGCACAGGGAGGATTGTTTTTCCGGGGATCCCACCCCAGTGGCTAGAGGTTATAACCTCTTGACCGCATGATGAGCCCGTTTTAGGACACATGGAGTAGTGCAGTGTGGACAACAGTGCAACCTGTTGACACCCGTCCTCGGTAGGAACATGCAGTCTCGGTCCGGGATGCTTATTCGCAGCTAACCCCATATCAGAGGGCGTTCCTAATCCGACACATGGGGACACGCGGAGTTGGGGCTGGTCCGGCCCCACTACTGGATTTGGAGGGCAGTCTGGGCCCAGGACGAGTTCACATGACATTTATTGAGTTCTAGCGAACAGGAAACAGAATTCACATGACTTATTGATTTCTGCAAACAGAGAACACACAGTATACATGGACTTTATTGATTTCTACAAACAGAGAACACAGAGTTCATACTGTTTTATGTGGATTGCATACAAACAGAGAACACAGAACAAATTTAAATTAAATGTTAGCCGAACCGCCAGAGAACGTGGACAAACGAGTCACAAGACAAACAACAACACAACCAGTTTCGACCTCTTAAGGTCTTCCTAAGGTGAGGCATAAAGATCTAAAACAAGAATATTCACTTAAGCTTTGATCGCTTAAGATCGTTAGGGTTCAGCGCAAGGACGACTTCATCGCTCTTCATCCTTGCGCTTACCCTAAGCGATCTTGAAGCGACTCAAAGCTAATTGATATTTCCGTTGTTTATTCGTTTATGCCTCACCTGAGGAAAAGGGCCTAAAGAGGACTTCGAAACGGTTGTGTTGGTCTTGTGACTCGTTTATGTCCACGTTCTCTGGGCGTTTCGCAAACATTTATTTTAAGATTTGTTTAGATTTCCGCCTTGCAGTCGTCTCGCTTTGCAACTAGAGGACAAAGAGCTCATACTGCTCCACTTTATTGATTTCTGCAAACAGGAACACACAGATTACACTGACTTTATTGATTTCTGCGACAGAGAAACACACAGTTCACACGGACTTTATTGATTTCTACAAACAGGAGAACACACAGTTCCACACTGCTATTGAGTTTATACAAAGAGAAACCCACAGTTCACACTGACTTTATTGATTTCTTCAATCAGAGAACACACAGTTCACAGATTTATTGATTCTACAAACAGAGAGAATCACACAGTTCACACTGACTTTATTGATTTTTCATACAATAACAGAGAACACACAGTTCACACTGACTTTATTGATTTCTACAAACCAGAGAAACACACAGTTCACACGGACTTTATTGATTTTACAAACAGAGAAAACACGTTCACATGACCTTCATTGATTTTTACAAAACAGAGAACACACAGTTCACCTGATTTATTGCTTTCTACAAACAGAGAACACACAGTTCACTTGACCCTTTTTTGATTTCTGCAATACAGAGATACACACAGTTCACTGATGTATTTGATTTCTACAAACAGAGAACACAGTTTTCACATGGACTGTATTGATTCTACAAAAAAAGAACTACATAGTTAATATTGAATTATTTGGATTTAATACAGAGAACTTCATTAGATAAACATTGACGTAAACTGGATTTCTTAAAAACAGAGAACACACAGTTCACACTGACTATTGATTTCTACAAAAACAGAGGAACACAGAGTTCACACTGACTTTATTGTTTCTACACAGAGAACACAGATCTCTGGACTTTATTGATTTTGCTACAGAGAACACACGGTTCACATGATTTTACTGATTTCTACAAATAGAGAGAAAAACAAGAGTTCACACTGACTTTATTGATGTTCTGCGAAACAGAGGAACACCAGGACTTCATTGATTTCTGCCCAAACAGAGAACACACTTGTTCACACTGACTTTATTTGATATCTGAAAACAGAGAGCACACTGTTCTCACTGACTTTATTGATTTCTGCGACCAGAGAACACACAGTTCACACTGACTTTATTGATTTCTGTAAACAGAGAGCACACAGTTGATTCTGAACTTTCTTGATTGCTGCAAATCAGAGAACCTACAGTTCACACGGACGTTATGAATTTCTGCAAACAGAGAACACACAGTTTCACACTGACTTTATTGATTTTGCGAACAGGGGGGTGGGAGAACACAGGAGTAGTTATCACTGACTTTTTGATTTCTTACAAAACAGGAGAACACTCAGTTCACCACTTGACTTTATTCATTTCTACAAAACAGAATACCCAGTGTTCCACTGACTTTATTCAATTCTACAGAGAACACACAGTTACACCGGACATCTATTTATTAGCTCTCACTTCTATCAATACAGAGAACACACAGTTCCACATGGGACTATATTGATTTCTTGCGAACGAGAACATTGCAGTTCACCCACTGACTTCATTGATTTCTGCAAACAGAGATCAACTGTTTCACACTGACTTCATTGATTTCTACAAACAGAGGAACACACAGTTCACACTGACTTTATTGATATCTGCAACAGACAGAACGCACAGTTCACATGATTTCATTGATTTCTGCGCACAGAGAACAACAGTTTCTCATGACTTTATTGAATTCTGCAATCAAAGAACACAGAGAGTTCACACTGACTTTATTGATTTCTGAAGCCGAGAACACACAGTTCCACTGACTTCATTGATTTTCTTCGAACAGAGAACACACAGTTACACTGACTTTATTGATTTCTGCAAACTGAGGAAAACACAGAAAGTGTTCACACTGACTTTACTGATTTTTGCGAAACGAAGAACACAGAGTTTCGCACTGCAGATTATTGATTCTTGCGAACAGAGAAACACGGAAAATCCACTGACTTCAGTCTTCTGATTCTCTGTGTGAACAGAGAAACACACTGACTTTAGTGATTTCTACAGAGAATCATAAGTTCACAACTGACTTCAATGATTTTTTGCGAACTGAGAAACCACATTTCTCACTGACTTTATTGATTTCTGCAAACTAAGAAACACAGAGTTCACACTCTGACTTTATTGATTTCTGCAAGAGCGAACACACAGTTTCACATGACTTCATTTGATTTTTGCGAACACAGAGAACACACAGTTCACATGACTTTATTGTTTTCTGCAAAACAGAGAACACAGAGTTCCCTCTGTCTTTACTGATTGGAGCGATACAGAGAAACACTAGAGTTCTCAATGACCTTTATTGAATTTTGCGAAACAGAGGAAAACACGGAATTCCACTGACTTCATTTCTTCGACTTCTTGTGAACAGAGGAAACACTGACTTTTATTGATTTCTACAGAGAAACACACAGTTCACATGACTTCATTGATTTCTGGGAACAGGAAACACACCGTTCACACTGACTTTATTGATTCTGCAAACAGAGAACACAGAGTTCACAATGACTTCCTTGTTTTCTGCCGAACCAAGAACACACAGTTCACACAGACTTCATTGATTTCTGGGAACAGCGAGCTGGAGGAGGTGGGGGACTGCACGAGGCCGCCATGTCCCGATGTGGGCTTGCAGGTGCCCAGGAAACAGTCTATCCCCATCCTCCCCTGCACCTGACTTTCAAACCGACATGGAGGATTCCTCTCCAGAGGACTCTCTTCAGGGTGGAATACTCTCTGAGGACGTCCGGATCCTCGGCCTCCCCAGTGCCCACAAGCCTGTCCACTTTCCGCGCCCCGCCCCAAAGCACACCCCGTGGGAGAAGCCGTGTGAACGGCCTACCCGACGACCCCCGGAACAGTCGCCTGAGGAGGGCCAAGATTCCCTCCCAGGACAGCCGCAGAATCTGGGTTGAGGATGAGTGTGAGTAGAGCCGCCTCCAGACCTGTCCACAGGACGCCGTCCCAGCCTTCCCATCAGCCTCCAGTCCCTGTGGGTGTGCCTGTTGCCGGACGTGGAACTCCGCCGCACAGTCAGAGGTAATGTGCTGTGTTCTTTGCGTCTGTGAGCGGATGGTTGTGGCTGTGAGGTGTGGGTGAATTTTGCTGCCTTGGGTAAGGAGGCTGTTCAATCCGAAGAAGGGAGGAAAAAAACAAAATCTTCAGTTTGCAAGTGAAGTTCACTACTTTCTGTAATTTTCATGCTTTGTTTCAGGATGATTTATCTAAAAAAAAAAGTTTGGTGGTGATCTGTTTCAAGAACAGTATTTGAATTTGGTTTCAGTTCAAGATTGTTGTATTTAAGTCCATATACAACAGGAAATCTTAACTCTTTCATCCCTACAACCCAGTTTTCCAGTTTGCAGAAATCGTACCTTTCTTCCTGCAGCCCGGAAAACCGGGCAGCACAAAATCCCTCCTTTCCTTCCTGCAGCCCGGTAAATCGGTTCTCGCGGTAAGCGCTTTGAACTTCGCACGAGTCGCGTCATAAGTACTTGTCATGACGGGTCACTGCGGGGCAGTGTTTATGAATGGAATGGATGCCAGACTGCCTCTACAGTGTGGGAAAGTGGTAGCCGCTCTATTCTGGCCAGTTTGCTACTGCATGCATGGCAGTTCTCACTTTACACTTCTTTTTTTTTTAATCTAAATCCAGGAATAAAGGGAATACTCATAAGTATCTAGGAACAAGAGGAAGTAATGGTTCGTAGAAAAGTAGGGATGAAAGAGTTAAACAAAGTGGGGAATTGTAAGCAGTAGATAACCAGCTGGTACGGTAACCCTTTGCTCCCAGGGTGAAATACATTACACATCCATAACTCCAAACGAAAGCTGCCTGTAGCGAGCTACAGTTTGGTTGACAGTGTTACGGTATACGCTTTGTGGTGAAGTGCCAAGCAAAAATGAAAAATTGGGGGGGGGGGGGAAATTGAGGGCCTTTCACTGCCTTTGCCATGACTTAAATGGAGCCGAGATATAGATCTCTTGACTGTGGACTTGTTTGTCAAAAATTGGCCACATGCAGTAAGGAGAGGAACAAGCAGCAGAAGAATCACCTTATGTGGTTGCTGTGTTACCATCTTATCAACTGGTTTTGTTGTCAGACATTTGATTTTTTGTTGTTGGTTAAGTCAAATGCGTGCAAGAACTAGCGAGATTTCCATTAGCTGAAAGGCTATTGAGTCTGACTTGTGACATTGCACATGAGCGCTTCGCTTAACTTTGGAATGCTACAGTAAAAATGTCAAAATGTTACACTTTGTGCTTTTGGGCCCTGGCAGCTCTGGCACGATCAAAGGTCAGGTGTTCAAGAGTTCACCAGTAATCTTAAGCGGCTCAGGTTCTGTATGTCTGACTCTTTGGTTGAGAGGCTCAAGAATGGTGTCTTCTACTCATATGTTTTCTTGTGTAGTGTGGCTGTCATGTCAAAATATGTGATCTTTTTCAGTCTGCACCAGTGTATCATTATTCCTAAAAATTAGGTTGTCAGACTCAGTACAAAAAATTCACTTCCAAATTTTCAGGGGGTGACAAAAATATTTAGGGGGTCACCATTAATAACTGCTTGAAAATGTAGTGAAAAACACACACACACACACCACACAACAACACACACACACACACACACACACACACACACACCACACACACACCACACTGTAGTGAAACACACACACACACACACACACACACACACACACATACACACACACACACACACACACACACACACACAAACATACACACACACACACACACACACACACACACACAACAAACACACACACATGAGCGTGCTCTCACTGGCTCACTCACATAAATGCATAGAGAAAGAGATAGAAATACATTAGAAAAGAGGTGTTTATAATAGAGATAGAAAGAAACACTTTAGAAAAGAGGTATTTATAATAGAGAAGATAGAAATACATTAGAAAAGAGGTGTTTACAATAAACGATAACAGTAAACAAGTGGGGTATGTTTATGCATTACAACTCTTATGGGAGCAAAACATACCCCACTTGTTTACTGTTTATCGTTTACTGTTCCCTACCTCATTTCATTTCCGATGTTTACAATAAAGTTAATAAAAAATTCTAGACACTGTTAAATATTATCTATTCATATTCCTGTTCCTATGTTTTTAAAGTGTTATCAACCAACATAAGTAAATGTGAACACCTGCACTATCAGAGTGTTAACAGTCAAACTTGATTTGTGGTATGTCCTCTTCGATTATGATTACAGAATTTCCACCACATGAGGCATTTCCTTCAATGTTGAAATATTTCATTGTATGACCAAATTCCAATCGCCATGCAATGATCATCGGAAGCCCTGTGGAACCTACGACAAACCGGCAGACTGGCCATTCTTGCTCTGTGAGCAACACATTCGTACGTCCAGAACGGAGCCATTTTATTTATCCGAAATGGTCATGTTGCATAGATCGTTCAACTTTTGTTCCATTCGCTGGATATCACTCACGAGCCACAGCTGAACTGTTGGACTTTGATTCTGAAAAGCCGGAATTCTGAAAAGCTGGAATTCTGAAAAGCTGAAATTCCTGCGGTTTTCCATGCTTTTCCCACTTGGCTGAATCACGTGATCTTGTGGTCAGACCTGACTACTGCTACGATTCGGCCGTAGCAACTACGTATTTGAGGGTCTGCTACGGAGCTACGACGAGCGATAATTTTGCTACGGGTTTTTCAAAGTTGAAGTCGATCATGGCGTTTTAGTAGATTTTGCGCTTAGTGAGGAGAGCATTCCGTTGGACGCGAGTGTTGAGCGGACACGGTTTTCCTGTTCCTATCGCGCATGCGTGCAAGTCATTCAGTCTCTTCGAATCGATAATGGCGGCACCGGCGAGCGAAAGCGATTGTGAGATTTCAACACCTCCACGACCTGGTGAAAGACGGTGTCTCGAGGGAAGTGAAAGCGGGGCCGAGCAAATGTAAACGTAAAAGAGTTCGTGTGGCAGAGCAGACGTTTAGGCAAAGTTACACGGAAGAATGGCCATGCATAGTGAACAGGGGCCGGATAGCTCAGTTGGTAGAGCGCCGGACTCGTGATCCTGGGGTTGCGGGTTCGAATTTCGATATAGGGGGATTTTTTCCCTCGGAGTTAACATTGGTTCTGACTCCATTCCCCATATAGTCGTTCGGATGTGACTATAAACCGAGGTCTAGTCTGTGTCACATGCACTAAGATCATACACGGACTCTAAAGATCCCGATGCTCATGTCCTAAGACGGTGAGTACCGGCTACACGAATGTATACACAATGCATGCAACCTGTGTGCCAGAATAGTCTACGTGAAGACTGTGCGCACGGGGCAGGTTTAAACATCCCCATCTGGAAGAAGAAGAACAGTCATAATGGTGATTCACACTATGCCTACTGTAATTTGTGCAAAGTTCAGTAATGAGCTCAAAATTGAGTTTTGTCATATGTTGTAAGGTAGTTTCTCTCTCTCTCTCTCTCTCTCTCTCATCTCTCTCTCTCTCTCTCTCTCTCTCTCAAGGAAATGAAGGTAGTATTTACTATTATTAAAGCAAAGAAACATAGTTTTTTCAATTATGATTAGATAGCATAGTTTTGAAACGAGCCCGCGGTAGTTTGAAACCTGGCCGAGGTAGTGGCTACTGGTTAGAGGGTCTTGCTACTGGAAACAGAAGTCTGTGCTACTGGAAATGGTTTGCTGATGTAGTCAGTCGTGTGGTCCAATCATAGACTGGATAGGCCTAGTCTATTTTGACTACTCTTGGTGGTTTTCAGTAGTGAAGAGTTCACAAGCGGAAGTGTTCATCAATTCAGAACATACTAAAATGTCGAGGAAATTCACGTTTTTAACTTCGAATGTAGCGGATGAGATGAAAGCCCTTTTGTGTGATGCGCTGCTCAGAGTTGTAATGCATAAATTTTGGTACGCTTTTGTGACGCGCTGGCCTGAATTCCGTCAGATGGGAAGAATTATCACTGGTCTGCACTGCCTTTACCCAACAAATTTGATCTGCTTTTGCCAGCTTTTTAAAAAAAAAATTTTTTAAGGCTGAAGTGTAACATTGCATGGCGGAGCAAGAACTACTACATGCAAATTTGAGCAGTGACAATGCCAGTATTGTCTTGTTGGTTCACACTGGCAATATCTAACTGCTATCCTGGTTGCCCTACCACTGAATTCAAAAGATGGTCAAAGTAGACTTGACTGAAAATGTGTTGGTTTTTATCTGAAAAGCCGAGTGCTAGAAGAGAGTGGAAGAGGAGAAAATCTCAAGTCTGGTTCAGTTGTCGAACCATGGCCTGAGAATCTTCTGACTTCTTTGGTGGGCGTGTTATCCACTAGGTCTCTGTGGCAGTGGTTTAGCTTTTCCAGGAACCAGAAACACTACAGCAATGCCAGGCATTCTTTCTTTTCGTTTGTTGTTTTGTTTGTCTCTGGTCCTGTGCCACTCTCATACCGCTTACTCTGGACCCCCCCCCCTCCCCCCCTGTTTTGTCCAGTCACAGCCACGGCAACGATCAGTCATCATCATGAGGCAACCCAGCAGAGGAGACACTGCGCTGCTGCAGAGCCACTTGGTGGTGTTCATTGCTGCCTGTTCTGATCCAGCATGTGCAAGACATCGTGATGATAGTAATTGCTTGGTCTCAGAGCCAGCATGAGTGAGCGTCCCTCTTCAGAACGTGTCATCACGTATGTCCAGTGACAGTCCCCATGAACTCGCTGATACTGGCGACCTTGACCTGACCTTAACTCACACAGAAGAGAAATTTAGTCTTTTTCCGGAAAGAAGCCAGAAAAGAAAGGAAATCCTTTTCAAAGTATATACCTCAGTCCTCTCCTCCCCCCTTTCTTGCAAACCAGTCTCCCATCTCTCATGCATTATGAACAGTGATGTCCAGCGATTGGTAGATGAAATTCTCACTCCCATCTCTCATGCATTATGAACAGTGATGTCCAGCGATTGGTAGATGAAATTCTCACTCCCATCTCTCATGCATTATGAACAGTGATGTCCAGCGATTGGTAGATGAAATTCTCACTCCCATCTCTCATGCATTATGAACAGTGATGTCCAGCGATTGTAGAGGAAATTCTCACTCCCATCTCTCATGCATTATGAACAGTGATGTCCACGATTGGTAGATGAAATTCTCACTCCCATCTCTCATGCATTATGAACAGTGATGTCCAGCGATTGGTAGATGAAATTCTCACTCCCATCTCTCATGCATTATGAACAGTGATGTCCAGCGATTGTAGATGAAATTCTCACTCCCATCTCTCATGCATTATGAACAGTGATGTCCAGCGATTGGTAGATGAAATTCTCACTCCCATCTCTCATGCATTATGAACAGTGATGTCCAGCGATTGGTAGATGAAATTCTCACTTGTGTGTTCTCAGTCAGATCAAACAAAAATTTTGAAGAGACGCAGAAATACATCGGATCATTTCTATGATGGATGGTGGACAGAAAATGAAGATTGAAGGGAAAATGAGGGTGGACTAGTTAATAAGTCTTCATTTGCTGCCTCCTTCACCCTCTTCTCCACAGAAAATGAAGATTGAAGGGAAAATGAGGGTAGACTATTAATAAGTCTTCATTTGCTGCCTCCTTCACCCTGTTCTCCTTCACAACCTCCCTCCACCCCTCCTGTAGTAGACAGTTTCTTTTTCATTGTTTCAGGTGCATGTGCAGGCATCCTGTTTTGTCTTAATCATATACCTAAGCCGTCAGATGAAGTCTCAGTGAGATGGCTGGCCTGTTTATGTATACGTTGAGTTTTCCCTCAGTTTGGTCGGTTTGTTTCTCCAGTGCAGGAGTTTTGACGACATGGTGCTCCGGCTGCGGCCCGTTCCTCCAGACAACAGCAAGATCCCACTGAACATCCACCGCAGCAACTTCCTGCAGGACGCCAGGAGAGGCTTCTTCCGACAGGGAGTTGACCTCAGGCGGCAGACCCACGTGAAGTTTGTGGGGTCGTCGGACGTGGACAACGGCGGGCTGTCGGCCCAGTTCCGTGCCGAACTAGTGCAGCACCTCAGAGACTCGGCCATTTTTGCAGGCCCCGAAAACGCCAAGTCGCTGGTGTACAGCTATTTCTGTGAGTGTGTTCAGCTCTGTTGTAGGCTGGAAATGGCGTTGATTGAATGAAGGTGGTTTATGAATGTGGGATGATGCCTGTTTGATTGGTGTGGTGTGTGAGAGTGTATGGTGTTTCTGCTTTGTTATTTTTAAGTGTATGTGTCTGTGTGTATGCGATTGTGAGTGCTTTAGGTTGGTGTACGTGCATACTAGTGCAGTGGATTTTTTTTTTCTTGTTGATCAGATTGTTATGGACTGTTTCATTCACAGCATGGTCATTGATGGGAAGTTTTTCCCTGTCACTCACTGACGGGGATTCTTTATCAGCACAAACTGTGTGACTTTAACACTAGTCATTGAAGGGATCATGGACCAGATGGCCATATTCTGGTTTGTAGAAAGAACATGGATTTAATATAAGAAAATTCTGTTCCTTCCTTTACTGCCAGTCTGTTATCTGGGGAGCACATTTTCCCTGTGTTTTGCACAGTGTTGTAAAAACGTAAAGTCATGTTCATAAATAGTAGTGGAGATTAATAGAGCATGGCATCTCACATACAGTTCAAGCTGTCTCATCCTCTGAGCTGGTGAAATATTAAAGCATGCGAAACAAGAATGAGAGATGGTTTGTAAATGGAAAAACAGAAAGTCATTATTGTACCAAGCACTGAAAAGGCATAAACTCGTTTTGAACAGAGAAATTCACCTTGTGTAGGGCACAGTGTGATGGAAGATGGAGCAGCTCATCCTTCTCCTTCTGCAGTCTTGATGCTCCCTGGACTGAATCAGGTACCCATGTAAAGCTAGGTGGACAGAGATGGTTTTAAGGACTTCAGAATCCAGCACTAGGAATGATCTGAACCCATGACCGTCGGCTCCCTAGCCAAACACTCCACCACCGTTTGACTGTGGGCCCTTGTGAGACTGGTGATGTGTGATCAGGCTTACATTTACAGCCTGTTGAGGGGTTGGCCAGTGGAAGCTGTACTGTGTGGTGAAGTCTTCGGTAGAGCCTTCATAGGGTTGAGCAGACCTGTTTATATGATTTCGACGTATTTTGTACACATGTTTGGCGAAAACACAATGGATATGATGAACCGGAAAAAATATACGGAAAAAAGAAATCTGGAGATGGAGTTCTTGAGCGGTAGTTGCACTTGCGGTGTATAACCATTGTGTTTGAGCACTACAACCAAAGAGTGACAACTTGCGCAACAACGTGTGTGCAAACTCACATCAGGATGACGTTGGAACATTAGCAGGGGCCCCCTGTTTTATAAGAATTCACAGATTTGGAAAATGTGTACACACATTTTCAGGAAAATAATGGAGAAATACATCAGTACCACATTCAGGATAAACAGGTCTGGTTGAAGTATTAGTTGAAGGCTGGCTGTGCTCGTTGCAGGCGTGGAGGAGGAGATGTATCGTCACATTGGCGTCATGCTGGCCTACCTCATCGCTCATGGGGGGCCTTACCCAGCCTTCTTCAGCAGCAAGCTGTACTCACTGCTGCTGGGCGAGGACACTGAGTTAGATGTGGAGGATGTTCAGGAACCTACTCTACGACGACTTCTGGAGCAGGTAAGTAATGTTAGAGATGGTGAGGAATTCAGGTACCTACTCCACAACGTCTTCTGGGGCAGGTAGGTCATGTCAGAGATGGTGAGGACATTCAGGTACCTGCTCTGGAGCAGGTAAGTCCTGGCAGAGATGTTGAGGACATTCAGAGCAGGTAGGTCATGTCAGAGATGGTGAGGAAGCTCAGGTAACCTAGTCTACGATGTCTTCTGGAGCAGGTAGGTCATAGCAGCTTGGTCTTTGGTACAGTGTTCCACTGGACAACGATTATTCCATTCACAGAAATCAAATAAAACAGAGAGACAGAACTGCCTCAGCAACAAGTCTGTATGTCTGTTTTCAGGAGGGAATTGCTGTGGATTTATTACCATGTGTATACTAGTCCTCTTGTGTTCATATTGGGAGTAGCCCAGATCTTGTCCTAAAGAAACTGAATGCAAGAGGGTTGAAATTTAATAGGCATGAAATCACACGCACACATACACGCACACACACACACGCACGCACTTACATGCTCGTACACACATGCATTTTGACAAGGCATTCTTCATTAGCCCCATATCCTAAAATCGAAAAGTCTCCTTTTTTATCAGTCTCTTTTCCACTTCAAACACACACCTCACACACCACACACACACACACACACACACACACACACACACACACACACACACACATACCCCCCCCCCCCCCCCCCCCCCACCCCATAGAACTATAAATGCATGTATACGCATATTGAAACACACACACACATACACACACACACCATAGATATATGAATGCATGTATATGCATTGAAACAAAGATTAGATGTAACCCTACTGTGCAGAGCCAAACCACATTTTTACAGTTGTTACTAACATTCGAGTTGTGCAAGAGAAAGTGGCTACCACCACTGTGGTAAACGATCACAAAGCATTCCTCATTGGCAGCAAGCCCAAGAACAGAAGAGAGGTCTCCTTTGTTACATAACATCAGTCTCTTTTCCACTTCAAGCACACTTCTATGCAAGAAAATCCCGAAGGAGACAGGGAGCAGTAAACCCGTGACAAACAAGCTAGGGTAACACTCGCTTGTCTTGAATGTAGTCAAACAGAACACAGGGGGCTGGAATAGCCCAGGGGTAGAGCTTCGGACTCCTAGTCTTGGTGATCCTGGGGTTGCAGGTTCGAATCTCCGCCAGGTCGTTTCGGTGCAGGGGATTTTTCCCTTGGAGTTAACATTTTTTCTGACTCTGTGTCCTATACAGTCCTTCGAATGAGACTATAAACCGAGGTCCATCTTGCACACACGTAAAATCCCATCACCAACTTTCGGAAGAGAAGGCCAGTTTGGCCGTTGGTATGGATGACACATTACACATAGCATGCACTTTCACCGAAGCTGGAGTTTGGCTGCCTCAATGGTGGGATAAAAAATGGTCATACACACAAAACTCCACTCCCTTTGTTGGGTAGATGGGATTAATCCTTGCCTATCTACACAGGGAGTGTCCGCAGGAGTATCAACATGCGTACGCTAAAAAAAAACAATAACCACCACACGCACACACAGATGAACGAAACGGCTGCGCCAGCCTTGAGTAAATGTTGATTTGTGTTTGTTTATGCCTTAAGTTGTTGCTGTGTACATGTGTCAGGAACAAGGTATATGAGCAGGCTTGGAACACCCTGTCAATTATCTCTTGTTTGTTGTGTGTGCTCAGTGTTGGTATTCATTTCTAGGCGATTTGGTGTAGTAAGCTGCATTCCTTTGGTAGCTAGGAGTGTGTGATTATCTCATCATGGGACTAACAGTACTGTGTGTTGATGTTGGTGCTGATGATGGTGTGTGTTCGCGCTTCAGGCGGCGGAGACCCAGGAGGAAACTGCAGGCGGCCCAAGACGCCCTGAAGGGAGTGCTGGCACTGACGGGACTGCAGCCTGCCAGGATGCAGAAGAAGCAGCTGCTGCTCTGTCTGGTGGACTTCCTCGGCAACCAGATGATGCATGTCCCTTGAAACAGTAAGCCTCCGCGTCTTTCTTGGGTGGGTTTCAAAGTGAGGTGAATGCAGGGCAGAAACTGAAACAAGTTTTAAGAATTAGTTCTTACCGAGTCCGCCAGATATAAGGGTCAACAAATTAATTTGTCTTGTAATTTGTTTGCCCTTGTTTTTGGTGGACTCGCTGAGAATTATTCTGAAGATTTGTTTCCTTGGGTGGATCATGAGTTTGTATTGTATTAGGGTTTTTGTTGTGTGTGTGTGGCTTCATATGATGTGATTCCCTACAAGCAGTGAGTGTTGGTATCGGTCCTCTGTTGTTTGTGAGACTTTCACCCCTGTTGGCTGATGTAAAACTAGCAACTTATCCCAGCTCTTTCGCTCACCGCTGCCACTCACTTCCCTCTGGAGAAAATTTGTTTAACTCATGTTCTGTCCTGGGCCCCGTCCTTAGCACAACTCTTCTGCCAATCAAGGACCCCCTCCCTCCCCATCCCTTACTGACCCCCCCCCTCCTCTCTTCTATGTCTCTCTACCAGGTTGGTCTCATCGCGGTCCTGGCACCAGCAGCCTAGCTGTAGCCGTCAGTATTCCATTTCCTTCTCCCCCCTGGGTGGTCCCATGAGGGCCACGCAGGGGGGAGGGGGGGAATTGGATGCACAGCCTTTTTGCTGAATCGTTTTGGTGGTGCTCATTCATGTTTGTTCTAGTGCCACATGTGTTAAGTGGTAGAGCCGTTTTCAGGTGAAATGGGGAGAAGAGACCGTCACTATGTGCTTCTGATGACAGTTCTCGGCAACAAAAGAGCCTTGGTTGATCCTGTTCTTGAAGGGTTGTTAGCTTAGTCTTTTCTCAGTGGATCATTAACTCATTGCTTGGCTTTGATTTTCTCTGCAATCAGTCGTCTGTACAAACGCTCGAAACTAGTAGTGAACAAAGGAAATATCTCAGCTGCCAACTACTGGTCATTGTCTTTTGTGTACTTCTATTTGTTGCAATGCAGTGGACCTACACATCTGTGTAAACAATCACGTAAATGGAAATTTTGTTGTCATTTACACAGCACTGTATCATGTGTTGAGTGTGTGTGTGTGTGTGTATGCGAGGGAATGGGTGTGCTTGTATAGAGATGTGTGTATTTGTGTATATATGTATGTGTGTGTGTGTGCATGGCATGTGTGTTTGTGTGTGTTTATGTGTGCGTGCATGTCTTTGTGTGTTAATTATGTTCCTTTTCTTTGAATGAAAAATGTTGACATTCCTTTCATAATGTTTTCTTAATTGTCAGTACAACCATGAGTTAATCTGACAAGAAATTGGTTTCAGTTGGTAAAGTGTGTGTGTGAATGTGTGTGTGTGTGAATTTTGATTCCACCATATTTCTGAAATTGTCAGAATACTACTGAAATTAGCAGTAACTGCTGCTGATATTGTCTAAGGGGTGTGTGTGTGTGTGTGTGTGTGTGTGTGTTTGCAGCTGTTATTGTAAAATGCAAATGCCTGATTTTGATCTCTTCACCCTGCCAGCCTTGTGAGCTCTTCCTCATCCGTATACAGGTGAAACAAATCTGAATTGTCTCATTCATTGTCGTCACTGTGTTCCTCCTTTTGACAGATTGAGGGAAGGATTGAGCGAGCTGGGCGTCCTTCCGTTGATCCAGCGCAACCTGGAAGTGGGTCGAGTCTTCCTTGTGGCCCAGGTGCAGCCCTCTGTCAGCGTTGAGGCACTGCGGGACCTCTGGACGTGCGACATTGACGGAACGTCAGCCACTGGTCGGGAAGAAATGCGCATCCATGGGTATTTCTTAGATCTGCTGCTAGATTTAGGTGAGTCTTTTGAAAACGTGTAATTTTGGTAGGAGGACAAGATCAAGAAGGGGTGGGTGTGGAGAGGGGATGGGGATGGGGGATGATGTGAGAGGAATGTAGGTGTTTGTTTGGCGTAATTTGTTCTAGTTTTGAAAGGCCTTCTTTAAGCAAACATAAAAATCTATTTTTCAAACATGGCTCATGCAACCCACAAAACTTTTTTTGTTCACCTAATTTTTTTTTTTTTTTTTAACTGTGTATTTGGTTTTAAAATTTGAAAACCATACAGTCCTCCAAAAAGTATTGCTTCGGGAAAAAAATATTTGAGACTTGCTGAAATCTGTTTGTTTTTATTGGCTGAGATTCTGTGGAACTTAACCCTTGAAGGGAGGAAGAAAGGTTGTCTTTGAATTATGCCATGATTCAGGTAATCTTTGTCAGTAGTAAGTTCTATGCGTAACCATGTTTGGTTGATCTTTTGGTCACACTTTCCTGACACATTTTTATCTGTGAATGGGAAAAGAGGCTCCATAGGGTGTTCACCATGTGATGAGCCGTTCAGTAGAAAACATCATGCTGAGCTGTGGGACTTGTCCAATACTGCTTTGCAGATTGTCTGAAGACCTTATTCTGAACTATTGAACTTGATGTGATTGTTCATATGAAACGACTATGAACTATGAAGGGAAACAGTATCAGATTGATTCCCTTGTTTCGGAGATCAGTTTTGTTCAGAATTTTGACCTCGGCTTGCAGTTACTTTTGTTGATGAGGTTTTGTTTCTACCTGTATCCGTTGATTGTTGGTTTTGTTTTTTGTTTTGTTTTTGTCTGTCTGTCTGTCAATGAAAAACTATAAACCTGTTTTACCTAAACTTTGTCTGAAGGTGGAACATGGGCAGGGACAAACCCACTGCCATACCTGGGAACCCTCATGATTTTTATGGAATTTCCCAAGGTTAGAAATTGTTCCTGAAATCCCGAATTTAGTGTGAAAAAAAATCCAGAATTTCCAAATTTTGTTTTGAAATGTGGATTTGGATGATGGGTTATTTTTGAACAGGGATAATGAAATTATTGCAGCATCAAGTCCAAATGTTGTTGCGTGTATGTTGACAATTGCACATACGGAAACTGCAATTTCTTTTTAAACCCCACGTCAGTCAACTGAAACATAAGGGACTTAGAAATGCTTTCAGTCAAACTCTGAACTGCCCCCTGATCAGCCCACACCACCCCATTCATCTTCTGCTTCCTGAATTTGAACTCCAGAAGGCTGGCAGCTATGCATTGCGCTTTGGAGTGGGTCCAGACGAAGGAGGAGGTAGCATCCTTCCTCAAGACTGAACAAGTTGCTGTGGAAACACTTCTGAACTGATTTGTAAGCAAACGTCGTGGAAGGATGGGACGCAGCCCAAGAATGAACCCGTTAAATGTTTGAACAGGTCTGGATCCGGATCACAGGGCAGATCCATGATCTGTTCGCACGTGACGGAGGCCTGCACGCTTCTAAATGCCCTTCCACTTTTTCCTGTTTTTTTTTTTTTTTTTTCTTTTTCTGTGAATTCTTTAGTGGAATAGGGCTTTTTTTCCCTTCTGTTTTCTGTTGAGGGCTTTATTTTGATATTGCTGTCATTGTATGACTTCGCATCCGCTGCTCATGAATGTTGGTGCACACCTTTAACCATTGATCTGGATCATACAACGGATTAAAAAAAGCTGTTCACAGTACTGGTGAGATCATTGCACACGGTTCACTGACCATGAGCACTGGGAAGATTCTGTTACAGGTTGATCGCTGTCTATGAACTAATAACTTTTCATGGAATATTAAAACGTTGTAGTGATCTGCAATTTGTATTAGCTGTTATACTTCCTCCAGGGGGAAAAATGACAAGGAATTTGCGTGGACCAGGGGTTTGTTTGATCTTGGAGGAGGTCAGGGCTTTCCCCGGTGCCTTCCAGGTTTGTTCACGGTCCTGTTACTGAAGCTGGATTCTAGCTCTGACATGGGCTTCATGGTTGGCGGGGTATGAACAGCATGACTGGCTGGCTAACCTGTTTTCCCTCCCATTGAAAACTTTCATGAGCAGGAGATATCTGGTAAGTGAGAGCAATAACGAAACAAAGGCCTCAGTAGGAGGCAGAGGGGAAAAAAGCCCAATCCCACTAAAGAAAGCGCAGAAAAACCAGGAACAAGTGGGAGGACAGTCAGGGGAGCACAGTCCTCTATCAAGTTTGAACAGATCTTTACTCCTAGTTTTGCATGATTTTGCGGGCAAACACAGACAAGAAAAAAAAAATTTTTTTTTAAGCCAGCCGCCGTGACGAAGTGGTTAGCATTGCAGACTCCCAGCTGGGAGGTTGTGGGATTTTTCTGCCCCAACCGGCTCCTACATGGGTGAAACCACACGTCCGGAAAATCCGGAATCCGGATTTCGTATTGGTCGTTTGTCCGGAAATCCGGACATCGGCGTTCGTTGTGGTCGATTTTCCTTTTTTGGGTAGTTTTTGGTGAAGCTGCGTTCTTGAACAACTCGCGCATGCGCCGTCCAAGTTGTTGCAAAACTTGTCTTCTGATTTGCGCCATTTTCACGATAGCCTACAGCGTGTTCACGTCGCACGTCTTCACGTCGCAACGATCTTCTTCACGTCGGAACGATCCCGTCGACCTAGATCTAGTCTGAATCTGCTGCACTTCATTCTCTTCTTTGAGCACGATGCCGTTTGTGGCTGTGAATGAAGACACGTCGCTGATCGATGCTTCTGTCCCCAACAAATGGTCTTGGCGATGGCTGGACGAAAGAGGTCCGGACAATGATGGCGAAATGGGAAAGGGCGACACATTTCTGACTTGGTACCGCAAAACCACAGCTGCTGGCGTTGCCCGGTGCATCGTCTGCTTGCAGGACATCAAGTATGGAAGCTCTGGCATAACGGCACTCAAAAAGCATGTCAAATAGAAGAAACACCAGGAAAATGCAAAGGTAGGCAACGCTCGCTCTCTCTCTCTCTCTCTCTCTCTCTCTCTTCTCTTATCATGTTGCTATGTTGAATTGTCTGTATGAATGATATGTGCTGAAATAATGTATGCTTGACAAGGACAGATTGTAAGAGTAGGCTTTGGCCTAAAATCTTCATCCTTGGGTATTAAAGATCAATCAATCTCTCTCTCTCTCTCTCTCTCTCTCTCTCTCTCTCACACACACACACACACACACACACACACACACACACACAGTTTTTAGAATAGGAGTGGGTGGTCGGCTTTTATTGTGTGTGTTTTTTTTTTTTTTTTGGGGGGGGGGGGCAGCATAAGTTACTCTGGGACACAACATTAGTCTTATTTCACTTATAAAAACATGCTGAAAGTACCTCAAAATGGTCTGATTTTAATAACGAAAATGTAAAAATGCTTCAGCTTCAGGGGGATTCGCCCCCTGACCCCCGACAAGGGGCTCTGCCCCTTGACCCCGCCAGGGGGCCTCCTGGCCCCCTGGACCCCCACCTTTCAGGATTTTCAATTTTCCTAGGTTTCACCCATGCTCCTATCCAGAGTTAAGTTTGCTACGGGCTCGTTTGGGAAGACTGGGACCACACAGTCTCCTGACTGGGACCACAAATCTCCTGACCAACGCTGCAGGTGTCTGTATCTCTTTGGCCTGGTTGATGCCGGGATATGTCGTGAAAGCAAGTGTAGAGTACAGCCCTGTCATGCAGTCTCAGACTGGAATGCAGATCTGTAACTTCAGCTTCATCATCCTCATTCTCATCGATCAGCATCAAAAAAAAAAAAATTACTCAGATTAGCAGAGGTTAATACACACACAATAAAAACAAAGCTGATTGGTTGTTGACATGCCATTCATCAGGAGAAGCAAGTGTTGTAATCAGTGTGGTTCATTCTAGACGAGACCCAGCGCAAGCAGCTGTTAAAGTTCTGCACTGGCCAGGACCGCCTCCCAGCGGAAGGCTTCCACCAGCAGCCGTCCCTGACCTTCAGCCACCATGACACCCTCCCCAGCGCCGACGTCCACACCCTGGAGCTGACCCTCCCTGTCACCACGTCGGCCCACAGCTTCAACACAGCGATGCTGGCAGCCCTCGGCTCTGTAGAGGACAGTATGGCAGCGAAAACAGACATCATGTCTCAGTAGAAGACTGACGAAGCGGGACTGCTGGGGGGTTGTGTGCAATTGGATGGAAGAAAGAGATCATATGAGAATATGAGAAAGAATCGGCAAGTTGTTTCCTTTTCTTTTCCTGGTTTTTTTTTTGGTTTGTTTTTTGTTGTTGTTCGTTAACATGATTTGGTCATGTTTGATTTAAGACAGTGTGGCTGTGAGAGGATACTGTGTTGTGGCTAACTCCTTGACATGTTAAGCTTTGTTAAAAGACAGTTGACTTTACTGTGGTCTGGCTTTTACGGTTGAACTAGGGGAGAAGACATTCATTTCTGCTGTGGTCAGGTGTTTTGACAAGGTTTATAACTAATAGAGAGGACATTTAATTCTTATGTGGTCTAGCTTTTCGGAAGGTTGAATCGGGGGAGAAGGTACTCAACTCAATAGTGGTCTGACTTTTTGACAAGGGTAGGGTAGGGGAGAAGATATTCAACTCTACTTTGGTCTGACTTTTTGACAAGGGTAGGGTAGGGGAGAAGATATTCAACTCTACTTTGGTCTGACTTTTTGACAAGGTTAGGGTAGGGAGAAGATATTCAACTCTACTTTGGTCTGACTTTTTGACAAGGGTAGGGTAGGGGAGAAGATATTCAACTCTACTTTGGTCTGACTTTTTGACAAGGGTAGGGTAGGGGAGAAGATATTCAACTCTACTTTGGTCTGACTTTTTGACAAGGGTAGGGTAGGGAGAAGATATTCAACTCTACTTTGGTCTCACTTTTTGACAAGGGTAGGGTAGGGGAGAAGATATTCAACTCTACTTTGGTCTGACTTTTTGACAAGGGTAGGGTAGGGGAGAAGATATTCAACTCTACTTTGGTCTGACTTTTTGACAAGGGTAGGGTAGGGGAGAAGATATTCAACTCTACTTTGGTCTGACTTTTTGACAAGGGTAGGGTAGGGGGAAGATATTCAACTCTACTTTGGTCTGACTTTTTGACAAGGGTAGGGTAGGGGAGAAGATATTCAACTCTACTTTGGTCTGACTTTTTGACAAGGGTAGGGTAGGGGAGAAGATATTCGACTCTACTTTGGTCTCACCTTTTGACAAGGTTAGGGTAGGGGAGAAGATATTCAACTCTACTTTGGTCTCACTTTTTGACAAGGTTAGGGTAGAGGAGAAGATATTCAACTCTACTTTGGTCTCACTTTTTGACAAGGTTAGGGTAGGGGAGAAGATATTCAACTCTACTTTGGTCTCACTTTTTGACAAGGTCGAGTGTGGGCAGGCCAGAAAACTCTCCTGGGATCCAAGGATTTCAGAGAAAATTACCTGATTTTCATAGGCATGAAAGGCGAACATCCAAGAAACAAAAGATCTGTCAGGGGAAAAAAAATCGGAAGTGCTTTAGTACCCCGAGTCTTGTACTGTATCCAGTTTTTCCAGATCCAGTCCAGGTTTCCATGATTCTTCATTCAGGGCTTTGCAGCCCTTAGTCATTATGGTATATCATAGCGCTTCAGCTGGCATCAATCAGAGCATTTCATCGGCAGGCTAATATGTAGGTGAACGCAATGCGGTCAGCCATTTTTTCTGGTTGTGGGTCATGCGGAGGCTTGTTCTTTTGAAGGGAAAATATGATGTCTTGCATGTCATGAATCGTAAATAAGGGCGAGATGTTTGAGTAAGGTACAGTTGTCAACTGTTGAAAATTTGATTGGACTGAAAAGACTACAATAATGAGTAATTCAAGTTTGCGGTTTTCAAATAGTTATTGGAAAGTGGACTAGCTGGGAAAGGCTCATTTTTATTTTTTCACTTTGTTGAAAGTGCTGAACTATGCCAATCATGGATTCAGCAATACTCTTTGAACATGTGCACTGCAAGAAGTATGTTGATGTTTCGAGAGCACTGGACTGCACTCAGAGCAGACTGGATTTCTTGATTAGATTAATGTTTTAACCCCCCCCCCCCCTCCCTTTTTTTTTTTACGAACATACAGGGATTTTTTTTAGTTTGACAGTGAGAGCCCAGAGAAGTAACATGTCATATATGTATCCCTGCGGTGGGCGTGGTTACCAACAACAGGCAGCGAGGTGCACAGGGACAGTGGTTGTGTCCATAATAAGGGATATTGCTCTTTCATTGCCATGTACATAACTGTGGAGACAAACACCAATTTGATTTTGTTTTGTTTTTCTTTATGTGTGTGTGTGTTTTGTTTTCTAAAAATGTATTGCATTTAAGTATGTATGCCTGTGTGTGGTGTGTGTGTGTGTGTGTGTGTGTGTGTGTGTGTGTGTGTTCAGTTATTAGGTTTGGTTTCTTTGCTTCATGCATAGTAATCTGCCTATCATGATAGATCTTGGAACAGTCTGTAAAACTGTTTAGATTCCATTTCGGGTGGGGGGGGGGGGGGGGGGGGGGGGGGGGGGTCTTGGCCTTGCTCCCACACTGGCTGCATCTGGAGAGAAAGCTGTTGTTTGACAAGGTTGTCGCACCATCAGACAAATTAATGAATGGTAAACTGAAAGGAGTTTTCAGCTTTGTGATGAAGTCGTTAATCTGACCTGCCAAGTACTTCTGACTGTTCGTAGTTTACTGCTAGATTGATTGTGTGCTACAGAGCTAGTCATTTGTAAAAAAAATCATTATTTAATATCACTTTTACCGCTCTTTGTCTGAACGTCACAGAGCAGCCCATGGTCTTGCATTCTAAATGGTTGTGTCGGTGACCTGGAAGCAAAAATCAGTACTTTTATGCATCAAGAAAAAAAAGTGTTGACAAATTAAGCCTGGGAGAGAAACCGTCTTCAAAACCAGCAGCTTTGAAGTGAAGAATCCATGAAGTGTTCATGCATCAAGGCTTGTACAACGAGTCATGGTTTACCTCATCAAAGTTTACCTCGTCGATTGTTCTATGCTGTGTGTGTGTGTGGACATGTTTGTGCGTATGTGACTTTTCATCTGCAGTACTTCTGAAGTTGTTCAGAAAACTGATGAAATAAGCTGTTACTATGGCAGCTCTGGTTATGTCATCAGACGATGAATGTTGAAGAGGAACTTGGGTCTGCGTCATCAGACAAACTCACAAATGAATCAGCAGAGGAAGTTAGTTGACAGATTATTACGTCTTCAGACAAACTCACAATTGAATCAGAAGTTATTAGCTCTTCTGGGAAGTCTATAAGCCATCAGACTACCTTACATTGAGTCATCAAATTAAGCCTGTTGTGCAAGGTGTGAGGCCATCTGACAACTTGCAGATGTTGAGCTGGGAGATGAAAACATTTCTCGGAAACGCTTGTCAGCCAGCAACTGTTCAGTGTGCGGTGTAGCATGGTTATATATAATGACAGATTATGTACCTGACAAGATTTCAACACATTCTTTACAACCACAAGAACTGTGACATATCGAATGTGTTAATTTGGACTGGGAAAATAGGCAGCAGTAAAAAAAAAAATGTTTCATTGTGTACTTTTGTATATATATGTGTATGAAGTTGTATAATATATATGTGTATGGCAGACTGTGACAAAATCAGTTTTAAACCCGAAATTTTGCTGTTATTCACATACAGTTCTGAACATTTTAATTCCAGAACAAATACTGTAGCTTGATGATTGCAGAAACTTTGCTCATTTGTAAGTCCCTTTGAGAAAAATACCTTTAAAGATTTCATATACGCAAGACAGTGACTGGCTTTTTCCCTAACAAGAAGGGTTCAAACTTATGCAATGTAAAGATGTAAACTTAGATGATACAATGACCACTTCCACTCAGCTGCAAACTCAGATGTGAGTATGCCTTGATCTTTTTCTCCTGTTTTTCCTCCCTCTCATTGCAAACAAACTATTTGACTTTCTGCATTAATTCTAATTCTGAGACCACTTTTGGAAAGCTTGCATGAGAAGATTGCTTTTGTATGATGGTTTACTGATTATGCAGTACTTGTGCTTGTAAGTTTTTTTATATTATGCTGCTCAGACAGGAATGATAGAGTGAGACTTTGTATATTCAAATAGAGAAAGACGTTGTATTTTAAATAAAGCATGTCATAAGATAATAGAGTGAGACTTTGTATATTTAAATAGAGTGAGACATTGTATATTTGAATAAAACACGTCGTGAAATAACAAAGGGGCAAGACATCGTATATTTGAATGGAGGAGACTTTGAATATATGAATATAAAACATGTCATAAAATAAGAGAGTGAAACTTTGTATATTTAAATAGAGTGAGACATTGTATATTTAAATAAATCGTATATGTAAATAATAAAGCCAGACTTTGTATATGAAAATAAATCATGTCATGAAATAATAGAGTGAGGCTTCATAGTTTTAAGTAAATCACTTTTCCCAGACACACATACGTACAATCACAACAAACCATCATTCCTGTCTCACGCATACACACACACACACACACAAACACACACAGTTGGTAGAGTGCCGGAATAGTGGTCCTGGGTTGGGGGTTTGAATCTCTGCCAAGCCGTTTCGGTCAAAGGGCATTTTTCCCCAGGGTTAACATTGGTTCTGACTCCATTTCCCATACAGTCCTTCGAATGAGACTAGAAACCGAGGTTCCGTGTGTGAACGCACGCATAACATCTTGCACACATGTAAAATCCCATTACCAACTTTCGGAAGAGAAGGCCAGTTTGGCTGTTGGTATGGATGACATGTTACACATAGCATGCATCTTCCCCGAAGATGGAGTATGGCTGCCTTAATGGCGGGATAAAAAAACGGTCATATACACAAAACTCCACTCCTGTTGTTGGTAGATGGGATTAATAATTGTCTGTCCAAATAGGGAGTGTCCGCAGAGTATCAGCCTGCGTACGCATAAGAAGAAGAAGAAGCTGCAGTTTAGTTCTTCGTCTCTAGATCTAATGAACGGTCTGGGATCGGCACCAAGGTACACCATGATCCGATCAGTACCTTTCGTTTCATTGGCACTGGATAAATTCCTTGCAGGCAGAAATCCAGCAACAATTGTAAGTCACTGCTTCACTGTGGGTCGAGAAAGATGGGGTGTGACTGTGGTAAAACGCCTGTAGTTCTACTCTGTGCAATATTTTTGAATAGTCGGTACATCACACCGTTTCTGGGCGCTGTTCGAAGATCTGGTTCAGAAGGCAGATAATGGTCTGTGTAGTAAAGCTGTGATGCCAGTCACTCTTTGACGACTGTTGGTGTGATGTCCTTGTGGCTGCATAGGTCAGTGTTTGTCTTTATGGGTGTGTATGTTGGGGTGCTCAGTTAGTGCGACATTCTTTGCTGTTTTGCCATTTGCCCAAGCAAGTCTTCAGGCTGGAATTTTTTGGACCCAGTGTGCAGTTGTGAGATGATGATGTCATAACCATGTGTTTAGATTTGCATGCTTGTGGTTTGATGTCTTCATAGAGTATGTGTGAACATTTTGTTAGGTTTTTTTTTTTTTCAACTTTTAAAATGTACTGTATGTATATATATACATATGTGGATTTGTGTGTGATGTGCCATGATTTAATGTGGAAGAGTTGGATGTAGGATCAGTGTGAAAATGATTGTTGTAAATATGCATCCAGTTTGTTCAGACTGAATGTTTATATGATGGAACTGAAGGTGCAGGCAGTTGTGAATGAAAATGAAAATGTTAAAACGTGAATGTATATGAAAATGTTCAAATGTGAATGAATATGAAAATGTTCAAACTGTTTGAGTCTGTGAAACTTTTTAACATTGATGATATAAATGAATGAAGTACATAGATATTTTCTCTTACACACACAGACACTTACACAAACACACACTCACTCACTTACACACACATATCACAAAGAGACTCATCATCGACCATCCACGCAAAGGATTATGCGGAGACACAAAGTGATTGTGTTAAGTTTTTACTGTTTCACATCAATAAATATATATATCGATATATATGTATCTTTTTTTTTTTCACATCAAGCAAATAGCATTGTCACAGAACAACCAAAGAGATCTCACTGCTGAAACACGCTTCTTGTACCACATGTATAGTGAACCACTACATCACAGGAGACGAGATGCAGACAGTGTAAGTCACTACATACAGACTAGTAAGTAAAAGGATCGTCAAAATGTTCTTAGCCGGTACCCTCCCTGAAAATCTCTCAGACTCTATACAATGTTGCAAAGATATTGGTTAAGTGCCATGGAAATGTATTGATACAGAAATGTATTAACACAGAAAAATTCATTGACACAAAGTCCCTGAAGTGACAATGCAAGAAAAAAACAGTTGACTACTGTCCGACTTGTGGACATTATAACACGTAACCGATCCACAGTGATTGAGGAATGATGGACACGCAGCAGAACAATGGTCATCAAGCACAGCACTGTCATGTATGTAAGACATGGCTATCAACAGTGTAGACTCTTCCCTCCCCTCTCCATTCCCACCCCTTGCCCTTTCCCTCCCCACCTTCCTTACAGCAACCGAAATATGACCAGAAATCTTGGGACAAAATATTTGTTGGTATTTTATTTGGGTTTGTAAACAAAACATCTTTTTTTTTTAAATGCACACTGAAATTTCTATTTCAAGCATCTAGATGAACTTGGAAAATGCAAGCAAATACAGTAGACAGAAAAACTGTCTTTAAAAGCTAAAAATCTGCAATACACAATCACGTGGAGAAAAGACCTCCACGACATATCTTTTTTCATTGTAAATTAAGATGGAAAAGATTAAATTCTGTTCATCACTTCCAAGAAAAAGTTGTAGTCCAAAGTAATCAAAAGAAGTTTGGATCTGCGAAGATCCCTTTCTTCTATTAAGAAAGGGTGAAAACCGTAGTCGCACCTTCTCGCCACGTTAATGTGGGCGTTTCCTCAGGGGGACATGGGGCAGGTTGGACGCAACCTCTGTTGTGACTAACGCGGCACGGGAGCGGACGACTGGCGCTATATTAAAACTAGATCTCGGCCTCTCCAATCAAGGAAAGCCGCAGGCTAGACCAGTCCAGATGGAGGAGTAAGGTCCCCACCGAGAAAGGAAGGAACTGTGTGCAGGCCCACCGGCGCTTGGACACGCCCTGACACTGCTCCAAGCCTTACCCCAGCCATGGGATAAATGGCAAGAGCCGAAGTCGGATGTGCTGGTCCTGACTTGTCAGGGGCGTAACGGCAGCACAACGCATTCCCGCTCACATGACAGACAACCTTGGAGACTCTCGATATGGTGCTCGACCGTTGAGGACCCGCCAGGGTGGAAGGGATCTCTGGAGGACCTCCGCCAGACGGCAGCATTCATCAGTGCATCTGGGGGTTCCTGTCTGAGCGAACGAAGAAGAAGAAAAGAAGTTTGGTGTTTTTGTTTGTTTGTTTGAAGGGGCTGGAGTTATTGGGATACCGGTGTATCATGGGCACTATCATTAATGATCCACAAATTGTGAAGAAAAGTGAAATCTTACTTTTTTTTAAGAGACTGAACAACACAGATGGTTAATTCAATGGTATTTTAGCCGGAACAAGGATTTCATGCAGAGAATCGAGTCAAGTTGCTGTACAAGTATTATCACTGTTCCTTTAGCTTGCTTTTGCTGTCAAACATTCTCAGCCACTTGCATCACCCCGGTGCTGTTCTTTCCAGCTCTCTGTCCACATCTACACTCGGTCTCCTCCCATTGCAACCCCAGCAGTGGCAATCCACAGGGAGTAGTCGAGCTCAAGTCATCATAAGGCAACCTACCGGAGGAGACACTGCACTGCTGCCGAGTCATTTCGGTGGTGTTCAGTTGTGTGTGCTCTGACCCAGCTTCAGCGGGATGTCACCAACTAAGCCCCCTACTCATGGCAATGACTGCTGAGTGGCAGAACCAGCATAAGTCGGCATCCACTTTTGCAAGGCGACTCGTCAAGGAAGAGGAAACTCAAACTTTGGCCACCATGAAAGCAGGGCATTCACTCTTTCATTCCTACTTTTCTATGAACCATTACCACCCCTTGTTCCTAGATTCTTATACTGCAAATATTCCCTTCATTCTTGGATTTAGAGAAAAAGGGAAGAAGTGTAAAGTGAGAACTGCCACGTATGCAGTAGCAAACCGGCCAGAATAGAGCAGTGACTACTTTCCCACGCTGTTGGGGCCATCTGGCATCCATTCCATTCATAAACGGTGCCCCGCAAGCGACTCGGTCATGACGTGAACTGATGACGCGACTGGCGCCGAAGTTCAAAGCGCTTACCGCGAGAACCGATTTTCCAGGCTGCGGGAAGGAAAAGACGGATTCTGTGCTTCCCGGGTTTCCCGGCTGCAGGAAGAAAGGGTACAATTTCTGCAAACCAGAAAACCGGGTTGTAGCGATGAAAGAGTTAAGGGCTAGAAAATTTCGGATTTTTTTTTGTTTTTGTTTTGATGCTGATTGATGAGGGTGAGGGTGAAGATGATGAGCACGATGCTGTAGAGATCCATGCTAGTCCCAGAGTGCATGACAGGGCTGTACTTTGTGCTCATCTTCATTACGTGTCCCTGCATCAAACAGGCCTGAGAGAGACAGACACCTGCAGTGTTGGTGAGGAAAATTTGAACACTCGGAGACATGTTCTTCATGCGGATGAAACTGGACTATGTATGGGTCAGTCTTCCCAAGTGAGCCCATAGCAAGCTCAACTCTGGATAGAAGCTGTTTGAGGCCCCAAAAAAAAACACTCACAAATGAACATGGTTCTGATGGAATCAAACCTACAACCTCCCGGCCCAGAATCTTTGATGCTCACCACTGCACCATGTTTGCTTCATCACTGTTACACAGGGCTCAAAAAACAAAGTCTGACAATGAAACCAAACAATACTGAATGATTCTTGTCCATTCTTATATATACTTGTATGTTACCGCTGAACAACATTGAACACGTAGATAATGACCAGTCAGTCAAACAGATCTCTTGCAGTAACATGCAACGAATTAGTGAAAGAGTTAATGGATTTGAACAGATTTTTAAAAAATATTTTAATTTAAAAAAATATTTAAATAAAGCCAAAAGAAACTCAAAGAAAAAGTACATGTGCAGAAATGTTACGAAATGTTCTGTCATTTACATGGGTGCCACTCTTCCGTCTGGGTGACTGAAATCCGTTTTCTCCGGCAAGGCCCCAGACGGAAATTCTGTTTTTCAAGTTTCGTTATCCCCCCCCCCCCCCCCCCCCCCAAAGTTTTTTTTTGAAAAACGGTCGTATCGGCGGTATTATGACCGAAGCAGCACTGTAGCAGATGACTGGAAATGAGGAAGCGCTCTCTATCGTTGAAGACAACACAGGTCCAGCGATCTTTGCTAGCCTACGTCGCGCCATTGTGCTGGGGCCCCTGGACCCCTGCCTCATTTTCGTTTTTTTCTTCAGATTTTCAGTGTCACCCTTGCATTAACTGTGACAATATTGGTGGTATCCATATGTGCGAATTACAAATACACAATTCATGAACCACTTTTTTTATTTGTAAGTTACCAATGTTTCAAACCACTAACAGGGATGAAAACTCCTCCGCCGTTTCCGCCGTCTCCGCCGTTATTTTTTCGCATCTCCGCCGAAAGAAAAAGTCTCCGCCGAAAAATTATTCGAAGAATGATGCTCAGAAACGATCTCAACTTGTCTGCACAGCGAATTTCTTCTCTGTCGGTAATGTTCTCAAACGGCGTAGTTCTCATTCTGTTTCCTTCCAGTATCATTTCTCATCATGGCGTCGATTCACAGTGAGACTTTGCCACCAGTGAGTGCAAACAAAACGAAAAAAAAAAGAAAGAAGTATGTGAACCACTAGAAGACCGAGTGGCAGCAGAAGACGTGTGTGACCGCAGAGTCGCGGATGTAATAAGAAAACATGACAAAGACGGCGAATTTGAAGTGTTTTTGCGAGCCTTGCCAAAAACGTGTCTACTTTGGTAGTCGTGGCTTTGTGGCAATCAGAGATCACATCGAGCATCCCAGTCACCAACAGAAAATGTGTGTGTTTCCCACACCATTACAGCATGTTTTTAGATCATTGGGTATGCAACAATCTACGTTTAATTTCCAAAGATAGTTTGACTCCTACTCTAAGTACTTCCACTCGTAGAGTCTTCAAAGCAAGGGAAAAACGTCAATGTGACGAAAAGAATATAAAAGAACAAATGACATCAAAATAAATTGATGTCACAACAGTATTGTGTAACACTTTCCCCCTGGCATAATGCAAACGTTTGCTACATTTGTTAGGTGTCTGCTAACAGCCCCCCTGCTAACAGCCCCCCTATGAAATCCTTTTCCACCAGCCCACTCCCCCCACTACCTATATACTTTCCTCTACTTCTCCTCCTTCTCCCCCAACCCCCACCCTCACCCCACAACACACATACCCCACACACTTCACCCCCTCCCCCCCACCCCCGTCCCCACCTCACACACACACACACACAAACCCCCCCCCCCCCCCCCCCCCACACACACACACACAATCACCCCCCCCCCCCCCACACACACACACACACACACTTGTCAAGAGGGGGGGGGGGGTATATAATTAGTTGTAAAAGGGAAGTTGGGGGGGGGGGGTGTACTGTTGTGACATCAGTTTGTTTTTATGTCATTTGTTCTTTTATGTTCTTTTTTGTGTTTAGTGTTTCCTGAGGAAGTGCTAAGGCCCAAAAGCTTCAGTTGTTTTTTTTAAAGGACTTCAAAGTAATCATTGTTCATATTGTGTTTATTGAAGTCCAGCAGTCGTTTTCATACATCTGATTTACTTAGTTTGATTTCCCACTCTGATTTACTTATCTACAGGCCTTATTATTTTTGTCCTGAAGGCACTGTTTGTCAAATTTTCTTTAGCTAGAGTTCTGAGGATTCATCATACTAAATGTTTGTCTCAATTGACATAGTTTCTTTCCACATCAGTCTCAGTCTTCATGGTGTTGAAAGCTGTTCTATAGAATGAGTTGTTTAGAAGCAAAAAAGTGATTTCTAAAGATTTTTATGCCATATTTAATACAAAATATGCTTCAGCTTCAGGGGCGTTGCCCCCTGACCCCCGCCGGGCTGTTGCCCATGTACCCCACTGGGGCCCATGGTGAACCCCCAGATCCCCACCATCCCTCTTTTTTTTTTAAAACTGTTTTCTCCCTGACAAGGTTTTATGATAAACAGGAATGTCACAAGCCACCTGTTCCCCCCCCCCCCCCAAAAAAAAATCTAGCCCCAAACAAAAAACTGTGGTTTAGAAGGTACCTGACTGGACAATCTTCCATGAATGAATGCCTTTATGAGGGTAGTGATCAAATCCATAATGTGAATTTATGTCTACAAATAAATCGAAGTTGTTTCCACCATCCCCAACACTTGAGCGATTTATGTGGAAACTGTAGATGAAATGGGGAGATGGGGGTTCCCAGCCCTCACAAGCTGGCTTGCTGATGAGCGTAATTTCTATCACAGACCAACAGATCCCTTCTGCCAAGTGCAAATAACACACAAGTAACTGGAGGACATAGGGGGTAGACCAAACACTGCGTAATCTGTGCTTTAAGAAATGCAGACAGACATATGTAACAAAAGTAAAAAACGAAAAACAATCAAAGCTGTACAAATGCCAGTCGAAAGAAGAGAAAAAATCGTAACCAACAAATAAAAACGGAAACAATGGAAGTGGAGATCAATAATTGATATAATCAACATTCTGTAAGTTCATGAATTATTTAATCTGCACCAAACCACACTAAGTAACGACCATTTATTCTTCGCTTTTTACAAAAAAAAAACTCGTACGCAGAGCAACAAACAAACAACAAAATGAATTGGTTCATTAGTTTTTAACATTTATAAACGACATGCAGAGTTATCATGCGTGTATCCCCCCTCCCCCCCCCCCCAAACCCCCGTGGCATTACTGCACCTGCTCTTTCGGTTCCTCCACCCTTGGCCACACACATCCTGCCACTGCTTCAGCACAGCCTGCAGTGAGAACTCTCAGGAGGCCTTCAGGCCACTCGCCAAAGAAGACGGTGCACACTGCCTGGTCACTTCGTGGTGTTCACTGCCGTCTGTTCTGACGCTCTGCACAAAGGGCACCACCTACTGACCCACACACCAACGACAACAACAGTGAAGTTGCAGAGCCAATCAGGATATTTGAGCCTGAGCGGAGTGGGAGAGGTGGCGGGTAGAATGGGCGTAAAAGTGAATAAAACTTCACAATCTCTGGGCATCAGTGTTTGCGCAATATGATAAAATAATGCAGCTGACCAACATGGAGGAGATGGCATACTAAAAGAACTAAATATATACCTATAGAATGAATGTATCGCAGGGAATGCTGATGTTTGGTATGCACTGGTTCTTGGAATCCTGGAATGCCCACTATACTCATTTCCTTTCCTTCTACGCATTTATAATAATTGTTCCTTTTAAACTTTATTTAAAGTTTAAAACTTTAATCGTTATAGGCCAGCCCTCTGATTACAACCTTCTCTGGGCTGTCAAACTTGTGCAAGAAAGGCGCCCTTATTTCTGGAGAATGAACTAAACTGCTCAATAGCTGTATGGAGATGAGCTGTACTGGACCAAAATCTCTGCAGTGTAAATGGGATAGTTCAAATAAAATATTCATGAACATATTTCTCAAAGGAGATGGAGACTAACAGCGAAATTATCAATACAAAAGAAAGAAAACTAACACACATTTTACAAATGTGTTTAACACTGGGCAATAAATTCATGGCACACAAGATGATTATCATATCCTCAACAAAGTTACATTTCATTTTTTTTCTTTTTGCAATACAAATAACTTTACAGAGCAGATAAAATAATAACACATTCATCAAGTAACATAATCCAATAATACCACATATTTTTTCTTCTTCAAATCTATGAGACAAGCATTACCTCTGCTGAGATTGCATACATTCACCAGGCTAAACAAGAAACACAACAAAACTTCCAACACAGTAATGTAGTGAAACTTTCAAATCAAATAAAACAGCACAAAAAGTAACAGAACCATTTCAAAATACAGATCATATCCAATGGCCGGGTGTCTATCCCTTTATCCTTTTCATAAAGACTGTGTTCTCAGCGCTTTCAACTATGCTTCAACAAAAAGTAAATATGAAATGAGGCAGGGAATAACAAACAATAAACAAATAAGTAGGGCAACTCTTGCTCCCACAAGAAAACGTAACTCCAAAGGAATGCTGCTTGCAAGACCCTACTTGTTTATTGTTTACTGTTCCCTGCCTTATTTCATATTTACTTTCGTTTCAATTAAAACGAAGTTATTTGTATTTGTTTCTGCCCGTCCTTTACTTTCGTTTCAATTAAAACAACGTTATTTGTATTTGTTTCTGTCTGTCCTTGTACTTGTCTGACATTATTCAAGTTTAAAAAAAGGCTGTGCCTGTCTTGAATAAAAGTTATTTTATATTTCTTCATTTCTCCAGTTCTTGTTGCCATGTAGATGTTTGGTACAGGGTATATGGGCAAGCTTGGAGCATCCTTTTTGGGGACGTTACCTTGTTTGTTCTGTGTGCTCTGTGCTGTCATGTCTGCTAGGCGATTCGGTGTCATAAGCAGCATTCCTTTTGAGTTACATTGTCTTGTGGGAGCAAGAGTTACCCTACTTGTTTATATGCTTCAACACTTAGTAAAATGCAGCTGATACAGAGAACAAAATGCTGGTGGAATGTAAGCATACTGGAAACAGGTATAGTTTCCTCAACATGAGTGCTTTCATACATTTTCCGATAAAGCACTGACTGGGTGTGCATAACAATGACACAGCTGATACTTCCATCTCGGGATATTAATCACATGTGGGTCTTGACAGGGAGCATGTCTTGAACTGGAGGTGTTTGTAGTATAGATGAATAAACAAAACAAAACAAAAAATTGACAAGGAAAAAAAAAAAGTCTTCTAAGGAAGAGTTTTTAAAGGGAGGTAAATCTAGTATAGATGAAAACAAACATGTTTTCGCAGGGGGAGGGAAGAGTCTTCAAAGGGAAAGAATCTTCAATGATAAATCTCGTGTAAATGATGAAAACTACAACAGCAAAATCATGGGGAAAAAAGTCTCCAAAGGGAGCAAACCTTTAATGGGAGACAATCACAAAAATGATCAAGGAATCTAAAAAAAAAAAAAAATCCCCCCCCCAAAAAAAAACAACCCTTCAAAGGGAGGCAATCTTCAACTGGAGGCAAATCTAGTATAGATGAAAACAAAAAAAGTTCCTGGGAAAGTTTTCAAAGGAAGGAAGTCTTTAACGACATGTAAATCTAGTAAAGATAAAAACAAAAATATTCCAGGACAAAAAAATCTTCAAAAAGAGGAACATGAAATGGGACATAAATCTAATGCAGATGAAAGTGAAAGGGTGTCTCCATTAGGAGGAAAACCTCTAGTGGAAGGTTTTACTGTATGAACAAAAAAGGGGCAGATTCATTTACCTTTTAGTTGTTTTTTTCAAAGCCAGTGCACGTTCATGTGTATATCCAAAAATGGCATAATGAAGAAAAAAAGAAAACAACATGTCACTGCAACCTTATAGTTAGTTGAGACTGACTGAAACTTCCCATGGATTTTACTTCTTCAAGGAAATACATTGATTAACGCTTCTTAACGCTGAAACTTCTTTGAGAAGACAGACCGACAGAAACCTTGTATTGCTTTACCTTCGTAGAGGAAAAACAAGTATTCCATCAGTCACTGACATCATAACAGACAAGAAAATCAGAAGAGAATGACAGAAACAAGCAAACACCACCTGTGACCTAACATGTGGCTACAAAATAAACGCCGGCGTGAAGAACTGGCGTCGGTCCTGCTCGCATGAAGAAAACCCTGCAGATTCAGCCTCTTCACCTTCGATGTGTACATCCACTACTACAGACACATGAGACTGCCCACTATTTCATCACGCTAACATTCACATTAAAAACAGAACATTCAGACTAGCTACAAGGAATCACGCACTACATCAGTAATCCGGAATTCTTAGGAAAGTTGACGATCACAACATAAAGCGATTGCACAGAAAGTCATCACCACACCAGGATTTACTGCAAAACAAAGTGCATACTATCACAACTGAGACATGAATCACATCACTGATCATTTGAAAAAGAGGCTGACCAGAACTGAACTGTACATCATAAGAGGATCCCTGGCAAGCGCATGAACTGTACTATGACCGACTATGGCAGGAACACATGGAGGTTAACAGAGACAGGGATAATGCCAACACTTAAAGCATAAAACCTGTTTCAGTCGCTCAATATTACCCCCTGACGATACACCCAAGGTTGAAATCCACAAATCCCTTACTATTTTCAAAAAAATACATAAACACTGAAGCTGAATCGTGAATGATGTCAGATCATCGCTAACGTCGGATCTCTACCGATCACCAGTAAGTAGAGTCATGATGTCAACTAATATTATTATTCAAGTTGGACAAATCAGCCTTACCATCAAAATCACATAATTGTTTCAAGTTAGGCCTTTAATACATTTGCACCTGCCTCAACCCGACTCGGCTGCGGATCTGAAGGGTCAAAAATCATCAAAAGGGCACTGCTAGTCTCCCTTGTATCTGTAATAAATCACTTGATGAGATGCAGCGAAGAATGCCTGAATAAAGGTCATGTTTTCCCACTAATGTCACTTTAAGATATGAAAGACATCCTGAATATAACCCCACGACAACTGGTATTTCTCCATCTTTTTTCCCCAGGACAACTGGCATTGATCTATCTTTCTTCCCAAGGACAACTGGCATTTCTCTGTCTTTTTCCCCCAGGACAACTGGTATTTCTCCATCTTTTTCCCCCAGGACAACTGGCATTGATCTATCTTTCTTCTCAAGGACAACTGGCATTTCTCTATTTTTTTTCCCCAGGACAACTGGCATTTATCTATCTTTCTTCCCAAGGACAACTGGCATTTCTCTTTTTTCCCCAGGACAACTGGTATTTCTCCATCTTTTTTCCCCAGGACAACTGGCATTTGATCTATCTTTCTTCCCAAGGACAACTGGCATTTCTCTGTCTTTTTCCCCAGGACAACTGGTATTTCTCCATCTTTTTCCCCCAGGACAACTGGCATTGATCTATCTTTCTTCCCAAGGACAACTGGCATTTCTCTGTCTTTTTTCCCCAGGACAACTGGCATTTATCTATCTTTCTTCCCCAAGGACAACTGGCATTTCTCTGTCTTTTTTCCCCAGGACAACTGGTATTTCTCTGTATTTTTCCCCAGGACAACTGGCATCGATCTATCTTTCTTCCCCAAGGACAACTGGCATTTCTCTGTCTTTTTCCCCAGGACAACTGCATTTCTCTGTATTTTTCCCCAGGACAACTGGCATTTCTCTTTTTCCCCCAGGACAACTGCCATCTCTCTACCTTTTTCCCGAGGACAACTGACATTTCTCTATCTTTTTTCCCCGAGGACAACTGGCATTTCTCTGTCTTTTTTCCCCGAGGACAACTGGCATTTCTCTATCTTTTTTCCCCGAGGACAACTGGCATTTCTCTGTCTTTTTTCCCCCGAGGACAACTGGCATTTCTCTGTCTTTTTTCCCCGAGGACAACTGGCATTTCTCTATCTTTTTTCCCCGAGGACAACTGGCATTTCTCTATCTTTTTCCCCGAGGACAACTGGCATTTCTCTGTCTTTTTTCCCCGAGGACAACTGGCATTCTCTATCTTTTTTCCCCGAGGACAACTGCCATCTCTCTATCTTTTTCCCCGAGGACAACTGCATTTCTCTTTTTCCCCAGGACAACTGCCATCTCTCTATCTTTTTCCCCGAGGACAACTGACATTTCTCTATCTTTTTTCCCCGAGGACAACTGGCATTTCTCTGTCTTTTTTCCCCGAGGACAACTGGCATTTCTCTATCTTTTTTCCCCGAGGACAACTGGCATTTCTCTGTCTTTTTTCCCCGAGGACAACTGGCATTTCTCTGTCTTTTTTCCCCGAGGACAACTGGCATTTCTCTATCTTTTTTCCCTGAGGACAACTGGCATTTCTCTGTCTTTTTTCCCCGAGGACAACTGGCATTTCTCTATCTTTTTTCCCCGAGGACAACTGCCATCTCTCTATCTTTTTCCCCCGAGGACAACTGGCATTTCTCTGTCTTTTTTCCCACAAATCTTATCCACTGTGCCCAGTTCCCCATTAGGCTTTCTTCTTATGCTGCTCGTTTTGGCTCCCACCATGCACAGCCGTACCCAGGCCTGTCCAGTTGGCCCAGCACCAGAGCCTCCACGAGCATCATAGCGTAACCCACAAGACAAGACCACAGACAGCCACTGAGCTACTTCTTGTTTCCAGGTACACCAGGACACAAACGATGACACGTGGAAACCTATCACAAGCCAATTCAGGCGCTTTGTCCAATAGCCCACCATGTACAGTGAAACTTTCCAGTTGTTGGAGGCTGTCTTTCCTGATGCCGGCACAATCAACTCAACTGATCACTAAGGAGAGATGGAGCAGGTATGAAAAGCTCTGCAACAAACGGAGCTGTACCCTATCCGATTCAAAATCTGGAGCTTTAAACAATGCCTTCCAAAATCTGCATTTTTACAGTATCCATTATAAAATCTGCATTTTTACACTATCCATTACAAGATTTGCATTTTACACTATCCATTTAAAGATCTGCCTTTTTATATTTTCCATTCTAAGATTTGCATTTTAACACTATTCATTTAAAATCTGCATTTCTAACCCTATCCATTCCAAAGTTTGCATTTTTATACTATCCATTCCAAGAGCTGCATTTTTACACTATTCATTGTAACATTTGCATTTTTACACTATCTATCCCATGATCTGCGTTCTTACACCATCCATTCCAAAATCCGCATTTTTACACTATCCATTCCAAAACCTGCATTTCTACACTATCCATTCCAAAATCTGCATTTTTACACTATCCATCCAAAGGTCTGCATTTTTACACTACCCATTCCAAGATTTGCATTTTTACACTACCCATTCCAAGATTTGCATTTTTACACTTTTCATTCCAAGATTAGCATTTTTACACTATCCATTCCAAAACCTGCATTTCTACACTATCCATTCCAATATCTGCATTTTTACATGATCCATTCCAAGGTTTGTATTTTTACACTATCCATTCCAAGATTTGCATTTTTACATTATCCATTCCAAGATGTGCATTTTTTTTACATTATCCAATGCAAGACTAGTATTTTTACATTATCCATTCCAAGATTTGCACTTTTACATTAACCATTCCAAGATTTGCATTTTACATTATTATTCATTCCAAGATTTGCATTTTTACACTATTCATTCCAAGATTTGTATTTTTACACTATCCATTCCAAAATCTGCTTTTTTTGTACAAGTAACATTATCCATTCCAAGATTAGCATTTTACGCTATCCATTCCAAAATTTGCAGTTTTACACTAACCTTTCCAAGATTTGCATTTTTACACTATCCATCCCATGATCTGCATTTTTACATGATCCATTCCAAGATTTGCATTTTTACACTATCCATCCCATGATCTGCATTTTTACATGATCCATTCCAAGATTTGCATTTTTACACTATCCATCCCATGATCTGCATTTTTACATGATCCATTCCAAGGATTGCATTTTTACATTATCCATTCCAAGATCTAAATTTTTACCTTATCCATTACAAGGTTTGTATTTTTACACTATCCATTCCAATATTTGCATTTTTACATGACCCATTTCAAGATCTGTATTTTTATAATATCCATTCCAAGATTTGCATTTTTACATAATCCATTCCATAATTTGCATTTGTACATTATCCATTCCAAGATTTGTATTTTCACATTATCCATTCCAAGATTTGCACTTTTACATTAACCATTGCAAGGTTTGCACTTTTACATTAACTATTCCAAGATTTCCATTTTACATTATCCGTTCCAAGATTTGCATTTTTACACTATTCATTCCAAGATTTGTGTTTGTACACTATCCATTCCAAAATCTGCTTTTCTTTTTACACTATCCATTCCAATATTTGCATTTTACACTATCCTTTCTAAAATCAGTATTTTTAAACTATCCTTTCCAAAATTTGCATTTTCACACTAACCTTTTCAAGATTTGCATTTTTACACTATCAATCCCATGATCTGCATTTTTACATTATCCATTCCAAGATTTGCATTTCTACACTATCCATTCCAAGATCTGCATTTTTACACTATCCATTCCAAGATCTGCATTTTTACACTATCCATTCCAAAATCTGCATTTTTACACTATCCATTCCAAGATTTGCATCTTACACTATCCTTATTTGCATTTTTACACTAACTTTTCAAAGATTTGCATTTTTACCTTATCCATTCCAAAATCTGCATTTTTACACTATCCATTCCAAGATCTGAGGGTTTTTTTAACTATCCATTCGAAGATCTGTATATTTTCACACTATCCATTCCAAGATTTTTATTTTCACAATATCCACTAGAAGACCTGCATTGTTACACTATCCGTTCCAAAATCTGCTTTTTAACCCTATCCATTCCAAGATTCGCATTTTTAAACTACCCAATCCAAGATTTGCATTTTTACACTATCCGACCCAAGATCTGCATTCTAACACTATCCGTTCCAAGATCTGCATTTTAACACTATCCATTTCAAGATTTGCATTTTTACATTTCCAAGATTTTACAATTTTACATTATCCATTTCAAGATGTGCATTTTAACACTATCCATTCCAAGATTTGCATTTTTAACTATCCATTCCAAAATCTGCATTTTTGTTTACACTATCCATTCCAAGATTCACATATTTACACTGTCATTTCCAAGATTTTACAATTTTACACTATCCATTTCAAGAGGTGCATTTTCACACTATCCATTCCAAGATTTGCATTTTTTGCACAATACATTTCAAGATCTTCATTTTTACATTATCCATTTTAAGATCCGCATTTTTACGCTATCCATCCTAAGAACTGCATTTTTACACTATCCATTCCAAGATCTGCATTTTACACTATCCATTCCTAGATCTGAATTTTTACACCATCCATTTCAAAATCTGCATTCCTACACTGTCATTTCCAAGATTTTACAATTTTACATTATCCATTTGAAGATGCGATATTTAACATTGTCCGTTCCAAGATTTGCATTTTCACACTGTCATTTCCAAGATTTCACAATATCCTCTTCAAGATGTACATTTTAACACTATCCATTCCAGCATTTGCATTTTTACACTTTCCATTCCAAAATATGCTTTTTCACACTATCTGTTCCAAGATTCACACTTTAACACTATCCATTCCAGGATTTGTAGTTTTACACTTTCATTTCCAAGATTTTATGATTTTACACTATCCATTCCAACATTTGCAGTTTTACACGATCCATTCCAAAATCAGTCCCTATTGCGTCTTAAATAAGCAATACTTTGCTGCGTTCTGTTCTGTGTGTTTATGTGTATTTACGGCTTTGTGAAGCTATACAGATTCCTGAGAGCTGTTGACACCAAACACCTTCAAAAGCCAGTCATAGGTCTGCTGATGGCATGCACACCAACATCTGGCCTGTGGAAAACAACCCGAGGAGTGTAAACATGTCTCAACCACATTCAGAGACTACGCTTATCATGTGAAATGTACCTGACCTGCACAAGACCATATGCTCTCTCTCTCTCTCTCTCTCTGATTGTTGTTTGTTAATAAAAGAGATATATACGTGAGTGCCATGTCCACTATAACATGGGACACCTACAAGAACTCTTGCACAATATTAGGCCTCAGCAAGGTAGGCTATCTCATTAGACAAAAAATCTCTTCACAAATGAAAAGAAAGAAAATGAGAGATCACTCGCTCATCCATCCCTTCTTCACACACACAGATTCACTGACCTGTCATAACTACGCCTTTCTCCCCCCCCCCCCCCCCCCCCCCAAGAAAAAAATCTTGGTGTTTCCACAGTCATATCTTGTCATACACTTTCTCCACACATAAAAATCTGATTCCATAGATCTCCATGTTAGACATTTATAGGCTACATAGGTTAATCAACCACATGAATTAACAACACGAGGCAACATGTCTTAAATACCAGGACAAAACAAAATACAGCCCCAGTTAAATCAGTCATTGGACGCATCAAGATGATTAATTAAGTAGACATCACAGGATTTACCAGGCGTTGACCACACCCACTTGCGGTCATCACATAAAAAAAAAAAGCCATGCGAAGAAGGGGGGAAACACAAAATGAGAATTTGAAGGACAAAATTCCACCGATTGCTCACACCTCAAATTTTCTATGGGAAAGCTGGTTCTGTCAGATCCTCTTTAATTAAAACCCTAATGGCTGTTACATACTGTCAGATCCTCTTTAAAGCCCTAATGGCTGTTACAAACTAATGACTGTTACATACTGTCAGATCCTCTTTAAAGCCCTAATGGCCGTTACATACTGTCAGATCCTCTTCAAAGCCCTAATGGCTGTTACATACTGTCAGATCCTCTTCAAAGCCCTAATGGCTGTTACATACTGTCAGATCCTCTTCAAAGCCCTAATGGCTGTTACATACTGTCAGATCCTCTTTAAAGCCCTAATGGCTGTTACATACTGTCAGATCCTCTTTAAAGCCCTAATGGCTGTTACAAACTAATGGCTGTTACATACTGTCAGATCCTCTTTAAAACCCTAATGGCTGTTACATACTGTCAGATCCTCTTTAAAACCCTAATGGCTGTTACATACTGTCAGATCCTCTTTAAAGCCCTAATGGCTGTTACAAACTAATGGCTGTTACATACTGTCAGATCCTCTTTAAAGCCCTAATGGCTGTTACATACTGTCAGATCCTCTTCAAAGCCCTAATGGCCGTTACATACTGTCAGATCCTCTTCAAAGCCCTAATGGCTGTTACATACTAATGGCTGTTACATACTGTCAAGATCCTTTTAGAGCCCTAACAGCTGTTACAAACAGAAACAGGCAGGACAGAAACCCTCTGTTCTAACGACACCGCAACACATCATTCCTGCTAGCTTGTAGTTCGTACATGAAGGCCAGTGGAAGACGGGGTGAGGGCTGGGAAGGTGTCAGTATTTCCACCACCTCTTTTGTGTTCCCAGCTGTCTAAGACGGCAATGCCAATGTGTCAGGTTTTCAGAGTCTAGAATCCACTGTGGTGACGCTGCCACTCCTGAAGCCTTGTTGTTGTTGTTGTTGTTGTTGATGTTGTTTTTTCCCCCCAAGGCTCCCCCGGACTGGCTCGCACGTGGTGCTTTAGGGCATCCAAGGTGGCAGAGGATGCAAAATGAAAGCTGGAGTGTGTCACATTAACCCTGTGTGGACATGCCTCATGTTGTTGTTGTTATTGTTATTGTTGTTATCGTACCCTGGCTAAAAGACTCCAGGGATCATTTGAACAGCCGAAGTGCTTGAACGCTATGCAGACCTGCCTACCTCATGTTATGCTCATCAGTAATAACCACAGAGATTTTCAGTAATTTTGCATTTTCCTTCAGTAATTCCACGGATGCGTAATACACGGCGTTTTTGAACAAATAATGTGTACAAAACTCCAACTACATTTTTAACATTTTAACAAAAAATATAAACAGTAAAAAAGGAACAAAAACAACAAAGCAGAATTAAAATACCTTGGGATGATGGCTGATGACAGACTCAGGACAGGAGTTTCAGGTCAATTCAAAGGTGATATACTTGACAGTTTGTAACTTACACAGCAGTCACCACAGATGACACCACTGATGAAGAACCTAATGTACAACCCCCCCTCCCCCCCCAAAAAAAAAAAAACTACAAAAATGTGTGTGTGTGTGTGTGTGTTGTGTGTGTGTGTGTTGCACTAAGCCTTGTATTGTGCCTGAGAGATTGCTGAGTCTGGAAACATCCTTTTCATTTTCGCCACTATCTTGTCAGCACAGCTCAGGGACAAGTTGTTTCCGCAGATCAGCTCACACAACAGTCTTTCTGCGTTGGTGATCTTCCGTGTGTGGGTCTGACGGCTGCTCTCGCTGGATTTCGTAAACAACGATGTGATCTTCTGACTGGAGGCACTGGCAGCTGTCTCTTTGTGCATTTTCCCCGAGATATGGCGCTTGCAGTCATTTGCTCCCCCATGTCCGATGGAGAAGTCTGAATTGCACACCGAGCAGTATACAAATCCAGGTCCATGTTTTTTGGATTGCAAAAGACAAGGCCAAGTCCGCGTGTATTTACTTCGGAACACTTGCTTCTTCGCCTTCTTCCGTTGTGGCACAGTGGTTTTCGAACCCTCGTCGTCGGTTTCATGCAAACGTTTAGAAGATTTCTCCGCCATTTTCACAATCGCCGGCAAAAAGTCGGTTGAAACTTTGTCTTACAATGGCTGAACAAAAGGCTTCGAATGGCGCGCACAGATGTGATGGCGCGTCGTGTTGGCCCACAGCACCACATTGACCAATCGCAAGTTCCGAACCATCTGTGGTTTCGGCTTGAGTCAAGGGAAGTTACTCTGTGGTCTCGGAAAGGTCTAGCAGTCGACAATTTTTCGAGTCTGGAATTTGCGTAGTTTTTCAATTTTCTTTTCCGTAATTTCGCACGGAAAATCGTACCTCCGTAATGGGGGGTTAATTTCCATAAGATTACGGACGATTACGGAAGGGTAGGCAGGTCTGCGCTATGGTACAAACGCATCAGCTGGGGATGAGAACATTACACGTGTGACCATTTTTGATTACCCCGCCATGTGGGCAGCCACACTCCGACTTCGGGGACCTGCCTCATGTGATCTTTCCAGTGTTGACAGACATCAGCAAACATGTTCTCATTTTCCGTCTTCAGCGGCCCGCCTGAAACATCACCCTCAAGCCACGCCTTCCGACTCTTCCAGACAAACTCATAGTCAGGTCCCAGCACCAGCAGTCCTATTGGCATTCTGAGATTACCTTTCAGAGTGGACACTGCACTTCCGCCGAATCAGTTTTATGATGTTCAGTGGTGTTGTGACCAGCATGAATGTCGTAAGATGTTAGAGAAGACTGTCTCGAGGACACGCTTGTACTAGCACATTGTCCTTCATTCTTTTTTTAAAAAAACACACTGCTGCCGTTAGGATTTCCAGTCCAGTAAGCATGATGTTCACCTGTTTCCAAGCGAGTGATCTGTGGAGCACATTTATCTCAACATTCCGTTTTGACTTGAAGCGGTTTATGACCTACCAACTTGGAATGAGTCCCTTCTTACCTCAATGTTTGCTGTTAACAGCCGAAACGGGAAGCAGTTGTGTCAAGGTTGATTTGGTTTAGAACTGTGACTCTTTCTGCGCATGCTACTAACTTTAGTTTTTGTTCTGTTCTTGTTAAAACAGAGTCCAATCAAATACTCTCTGACCAGAACAGAACTCTCCAGAATCATCTTGATCTTCCCATCCTCACTGATCATGATGTATCCCTTCATCGTCTCAAAATCTATGGCCCTTCAGGCTCTACTGATGTCTTGAGGTTCGATTTCCTCTCCCAACAATGTCTGCGTGAATTTGTGTGTGCAAGTCCATGGTATTACGAAATTCATCGGGACTGCGGTTGGATGCATGTCACAGCACCAACTAGAAGCGGGCAATTGCTCATGACTATCCAACCGTAGTTGTCAGTAACGCGCTAAGCCGGCACAGTCCTACAAATTCTGGATGAGAAAAGGCACCACTGAACACTATCAAGATGACTCGGCAGCAGGGCAGGGTCTCCTCTTGTGGGTGGCCTCTTAAAGGACCTGGGCTGATAGTGAAACCGGCCGTGACAGAACCACTCCAAGCGTGACTGTGTGTCTGGAGTCTGGAAGGAGCGTCACAGAGGTCATACTCGGATGGAAAATGAGCAATCCAAAAAAAACAAAAAAAAATGGGGGAAGGGGAGGGAGAAGACGAAGGAGAAGCAGCAGAAGCAAGAGAATACAAGCTTAGGAGGAGCAGTGTGAACGAAACAGCAGCAGACAGAAGACATTAAGTATCTTTGGCAACTGGCACATTCAGAGTAAGGGACCGTGTCCTAACAATCTCTACCAGTCTACTGACACCGACAGTGGAAACTCTCAATGACAATCCCCACCCCCATATCCTTCAAGACAGGGGATCTTTTAAATGGAGTTTTTATTTGGGAGCTAAATCTAGTATTTAAATATAAAAAAATACAATTAAAAAAAAAAAAAAAAATTCAAGAAAAAAAGTCTTTAAAAAAAAAAAGAAGTCATTAACGAGATATAAATCCAGCACAAGGACAAAAAAAAAAATGTTGAAAAAACATCCTTTTTCAATAAAGAGTCCTTCTCAGGAGTTAAATTTAGTGCAGCAGGGAAAAAAAAAAACCTTCCTGGAAAATTTTTTTAATGGAAGGAATCTTCCTTTGGAGGCTCTTCACTGGGAGGTCTGGCTGTACTGTTGTCAACGACGTTCATCCACCACCACAGACTTCTTCACCAGGGTGCCAACAACCACCTCCTCACTGGGATTCTGATCATCACCCAACCACGACACCCTCCATCAATCACTGGTCAGCTGCACACTCCACTCTCAGGACCTCCGCCAACACCGAGCTGTTCCCTGTCATCCTACCCCCCACCCTTCCCCTTCCCTCCCCCCACCTTCAACACAAAGCCCTGCAATGTGACTGGAATCTTCACGTGGACTAGCTCACATCTTCAGGCCTGTTCGAATGAACGTGGCATCCCCTCATTCGTAACATACCTCTTCCCCGCCCCTTTCTCCCGCTCCCAGTTTTTCCCCCATTTATCACTGAAGACAAAAGAGTCACAGTCCCATCAGTCCCTCTTAAAAACGGCCCGACTGGTTGTTTTCAACGTATTGCTTCTCGTGTCAGAACAACGTCTTAGGTGGAGCGAGTGTGGTGGTGTTTTCATGCCGCTCCTTGAACACACATGCACACACACACACACACACACACCATGTCCCGTCCATCCTCCAGCACAGACCCTGTGGACTGCCTCAATAGCCAAGGCAACGGATCAGCTTTCCCCGTCTCTTCAGACAGGTAGGAGATACCTTTCGTCAAACCAATCTGCCTGATTCTTTGTCATACCACAGACGATGTCCCTACGGCGATCGTTTACTCGCTGTCGTAGTCATCGAAGTTGTCTCCCTGCATCACCTCTGACTGGTGATAGCGCCCCCTACTGGCGAAGTCCTCGTTGTCCTCGGTGAGCTGGGCGGCCAGGGTCTGTACAGCGGGGGTGCTGGGAGCCACCACGATCTGCTCCTGCTGGTGGCGCCCCCTCCTGAGACGAAGGAGGACAGACAGTCATACATTAACAGTCACATCTGATGTCCCCCCCCCCCCAACCCCCCCCCCCCCCCTTCCATTTGAGACAAAGGAAGATCAGTCATACAATAACAGTCGAAACTGGTGCCCCTGCTCCTCCTCCATCCCTGCCCCCCCCCCCCCCCCCCCCCATCTGTGACAAAGGAGGAAGGTCAGTCATAAATAAGAGACATACAATAACAGTCAAAGCTGGTGCCCTACCCAGCACCCCCCCCCCCGAGACGAAGGAGGACAGTCAGTCATACACCAACAGTCATGGCTGGTGACCCGTTGTCAGTCAGTCAGTCACATCACTAGCTTCTTTTCATTATTGTTGACATTAGTCATTTTCACATTCACCTCATGCGTTGTTTTACAACCACCATCATAATTATTTTACAACTGTATTTTTCACAATTATTGTATTACTGTATAACACTATAATTATGATCACTCTTTCAGTAACAATCATTTTTCATTTTACACAAACATTCATCTGTCTTATTATAATTATGATCATAAGTCGTTTTACAAGTATCATCCAATCATCCATACCCATAAGTGGTTTGAATCATCATCATTCCTCAATTGACAACTAGTACTGGTACTTCCTCCTAATGCCAGTACTAAACAGGGCCGACAAACAGAAATTTCTTCATCTTCAACATTGCTGTTTATTTTGTTTCACTGCCTCTATAACTTTCTTTTCAATGCAAACGTCACCAACCCTGTACCACCATACGAAAAAGCTGTATACAAGAGTTACCAAGTGCAGAGAGTTATTCAAACCACAAACACTGTGTCACTGATATTCAAGATATTTCCGAGTGTAGGCCCACAAAATTCACAACGGAAGAATTCAGAGTCAAGCTCCAGCCATTATGCCTTACAACATCAAAAAAGCTTGTACGCATTTGGACCATGCATGGAACTCTTTATTCACTAGTGCATGAAAGTGTGTTCACACACACATACGTCTGTAGCTTGCCCACTTACCTAAAGCAGCGTTGACATCCATATTTGAGCCAGTCATACAGATTGAACTCTGCAATACCTGTAAAACATTCACAGACACTCAGATACTTGGTTCTCCGTCATGTAAGGAACAAACTTTACACAGTGACCTCAATAAACACAGCAATAGCATTCCATTTATTTATTATGCAGTCATGCATGGCAGAGCAAAACTTATTTTCTGTCCAAGCAGTGCAGTTCAGATATCAGTCCAAACCCAAGAAAACTCACAACTATTTTTCAACCAAACTGATGCTTTTTTTTCCTCACTGGCCTTTGGTGCTTAAAACTTTCCTCGCAGATGCTGAAGCGACAGGATAAGGGAACATCTGCCTTTCAGGCTTCCATCGCTCACAGTGAGGGCGTCCACCACTGCCTGTTGATCTGATAAGCTCTGTGCCTTTCTGTCAATGGGCTGACTGTCTGTTCGCCACACTTTGCCACTGATACCATCACACTGTCAACTATGAAGCACACGCACGGTGGTTCTTGAACAAACCTAGGCTACATGTAAGCAGTAGGTCGCTCTCACTGAACATCACCCAACGAGAAGCTGGCATACATGGTTACCCAAAAGGGCGGTCTATCCAACTGAACGATTTTCTAGCAAGAAGTGTTAGTCACCAGCAGCAGCCAAAATGACCGCAACACAGTGAGAAGATGAGGAGAAGGACAGATCCTTTCCCCTCTATAGATTTGCTTTCCTCCACTTTCTGCCCACTTTCCTGCAAACACCTAGGAATTACCAGACATTCAACTCAATTCTGTCATCCCCTGAGACTAAAGTCTAAATTTCAATGTTTTCCAATGTCCTCCCATCCCTCACATTTCATGGACAATAAGAAACCTGGATTTTGGTGTGTGTGTGTGTGTGTGTGTGTGTGTGTGTGTGTGTGTGTGTGTGTGTGTGTTTTTGATTTTCTTCATGCATTGTGTGTGTGTGTGTGTGTGTGTGTGTGTGTGTGTGTGTGTGTGTGTGTGGTGTGTGTGTGTTGTGTGCGTTGTTTTGTTTTGTGTCTGTACCATTTTCTTCACCCACTGTACATGACCTTTCCCTGAAGGTTCAAAGCGTGACAGCTGACCAAGGTCGAACCTACCAGGAAAGTAGCCAGGGCTGGCTCTTCCAATGTAAAAATAGATGAGGAAGAAGGCGGTCAGCTCTCCCAGAGCGTACATCCATTGTATAGCAAACATGATGACTACACATATCAACACCTGTAACATGCCACAGCAAACTTGGTCAACACCTGTAACACTGTAGCATCACATAATCAAGATCTGTAACATGGAATAGCAAACATGGTGACATCACATCATCAACACCTGTAACATGATACACCAAACAAGGTGACATCACATATCAACACCTGTAACATCACATCTCATCATCAACACCTGTAACATGATACACCAAATAAGGTGACATCACATACCAACACCTGTAACATGGTACACCAAACATGGTGACATCACATCATCAACACTGTAACATGGTATATTAAACATGGTGACATCACATCATCAACATCTGTAACATGTACACCAAACATGGTGACATCACATCATCAACACTGTAACATGGTACACCAAACATGGTGACATCACATCATCAACACCTGTAACAAGGTACACCAAACATGGTGACATCACATCATCAACACTGTAACAAGGTACACCAAACATGGTGACATCACATCATCAACACTGTAACATGGTTCACCAAACATGGTGACATCACATCATCAACACCTGTAACAAGGTACACCAAACATGGTGACATCACATCATCAACACTGTAACAAGGTACACCAAACATGGTGACATCACATCATCAACACCTGTAACAGGTACACCAAACATGGTGACATCACATCATCAACACCTGTAACAAGGTACACCAAACATGGTGACATCACATCATCAACACCTGTAACAAGGTACACCAAACATGGTGACATCACATCATCAACACCTGTAATAAGGTACACCAAACATGGTGACATCACATCATGAACACCTGTAACAAGGTACACCAAACATGGTGACATCACATTATCAACACCTGTAACAAGGTACACCAAACATGGTGACATCACATCATCAACACCTGTAAAAGGTACACCAAACATGGTGACATCACATCATCAACACCTGTAACATGGTTCACCAAACATGGTGACATCACATAATCAACACTGTAACAAGGTACACCAAACATGGTGACATCACATCATCAACACTGTAACAAGGTACACCAAACATGGTGACATCACATCATCAACACTGTAACAAGGTACACCAAACATGGTGACATCACATCATCAACACCTGTAACAAGTACACCAAACATGGTGACATCACATCATCAACACCTGTAACATGGTTCACCAAACATGGTGACATCACATCATCAACACCTGTAACAAGGTACACCAAACATGGTGACATCAACATTCATCAACACCTTAATTACAGGTACACCAAACATGGTGACATCACATCATCAACACCTGTAACATGGTTCACCAAACATGGTGACATCACATCATCAACACTGTAACAAGGTACACCAAACATGGTGACATCACATCATCAACACTGTAACAAGGTACACCAAACATGGTGACATCACATCATCAACACTGTAACAAGGTACACCAAACATGGTGACATCACATCATCAACACCTGTAACAAGGTACACCAAACATGGTGACATCACATCATCAACACCTGTAACAAGGTACACCAAACATGGTGACATCACATCATCAACACCTGTAACAAGGTACACCAAACATGGTGACATCACATCATCAACACCTGTAACAAGGTACACCAAACATGGTGACATCACATCATCAACACCTGTAACAAGGTACACCAAACATGGTGACATCACATCATCAACACCTGTAACAAGGTAACACCAAACTACATGGTGACATCACATCATCAACACCTGTAACAAGGTACACCAAACATGGTGACATCACATCATCAACACCTGTAATAAGGTACACCAACATGGTGACATCACATCATCAACACCTGTAATAAGGTACACCAAACATGGTGACATCACATCATCAACACCTGTAATAAGGTACACCAAACATGGTGACATCACATCATCAACACCTGTAATAAGGTACACCAAACATGGTGAACATCACATCATCAACACCTGTAACAAGGTGTGGCAGAGATGGTGACATAGCAAGCATGGTGAAACACTTTTTTTTCCAAAGAGTGACGTGAATAAAACCTCTTCACTGACTGTGTGATACATGAGCACTTACCCACACGACAGCCATCGATTGCAGAGAACGGAGTACCACGACCTGGGCTGTTTGGTATCTCTGTGTTGGAGTTTTCTTCCCCCTGAAACATCACACACACACATAGAGGTCACATACACACACCACACACATATTACACACACACAGAGAAGTCACATACACACAGCTACTTGACTTACCCACTACTGCCATGTCACACACATCAACATCATACTCACGTCACACACACACACACACACACACACACACACACACACACACACCACGCACGCACGCACGCACACACAGCTACTGTGACTAACCCACTACTGTACATGTCAAACACATCATGTCATACTCACTTTTACACACACACCACACACACACACCACACACACACACACACAAAGCTACTGGACTAAACCACTGCTGTACAGTCAACACATTAACATCACACCATGTTACACACACTCATGTTACACACCACTCAGTTACACACACACACACACACACACACAGCTACTGGGACTAAACCACTACTGTACATGTCAAACACATCAACATCACACACACACACACACACATACACACACACACAGCTACTGGACTAACCACTACTGTACATGTCCAAACACATCAACATCACACACACACACCACCACAACACACACACACAGCTACTGGACTAAACCACTACTGTACATGTCAAACCATCAACATCACACCATGTTACACACACACACACACACACACACACACACACACACAGAGCTACGTTGTTTTCATTTTCTGTCAGTTTTTGACAGCTTTCATAATTCATTTATTTCAGGACACCTAATTATTACAGCCCCTCCCCCCCCCCCCCCCCCCCCCCCTGCAAATGGACCTTGAAGGTGAGATTGTCAACAGTCACGTAAACACAACTCTTACCAACGGTAAAATCTCAGAGTCCTAGCCTAGGAATGAGTGTGAATACGAAAGACTTAAATACATTTCCACTGATGTTAGAAGATTTACAGCTAAATTAACTTTTTCATATAAAGATGTGAGTTCTGAAAACATGCAACTTTTGATAACACACCACTTTCTGAAGTATCTTTATGTTGGACAGATGCATATATAGTGCAACGTTTCCATCAGCATAATACATACACACACAAAAGTGTCACTTCACTGATTTTTACACTGTTGAGAGACTGAAAACATGTGTTTCTTTCTTGACACGTGTTTCACAATCACGCATTTCATGTAATGCATGTCATGAACTGCATTCAACTGTTAAGTAGAAACCGGGAGCTTTCTTAGGATGACTTCCAGTATCAAACAAAGGTGTTTTTTGTCCCAATTTTTCTACAATGACAACCTGGAAAACCACTGTTATCACTCGGCATGAATGGTGCTGCCCATGTCTAAGTATAAGTAGCACCCTCTATCAAGTCTCAGTTTGTGTGCTTTCTTCCTGGTTGTTCCTTCTTCCACCAATCAAAAGCAAGTATGTCTGGGATGTGTGCACATGCTTCTGTGTGTATTTGTCCATGCTTGTGTTTGATATATTGCTGTCATTTTACTTTCCTTTCCTGACAAAAAAAAAAAAACCCTTATCACTTCGAATAACTGACCAGTCTTACTGATTTATGTCTGGTTGACCTCTGCTCTGAAAAATGGATCAGATAGTGCGATGGTTACAGAACTGACTTTTTTTAAAGACAAGTTGAAGCATGATCAAGCACATTCCCAGTTCTATGTCCTCACTTGAACACATTATCCTAGCCAGCCAGCTGGAATTAGTTCCTTTTCTTCTTAAGAGGTGGGAAAAACAGGCACTACCCTCATAAAGCTGACTCGAAGACAATTTTACTGTTTCTAAAACCTCACTCTCCAAAGAATTACTCTGAATATTTTCTTTTTTTCTTTCTTTTCTTTTTTTCGTGTACGCAGGCTGATACTCCTACGGACACTCCCTGTATAGACAGGCAAGGATTAATCCTATCTACCCAACAAAGAGAGTGGCGTTTTGTGTGTATGACCGTTTTTTATCCCACCATTCAGGCAGCCATACTCCAACTTCGGGAAACTTTGAATATGTGAATATCTTTAACATACATAGGAAAACATTGACCATCTCTTGACAAGACAGTCGTAAACTGGTTCTGGTTGCGCCAAAGTATTATGGACAATTAAGGATGATTGCTTCACACAGCTGATTAGCTGTTTCTGGGTTCTTCACTTTAAGAATCCTTTCCATAATGTACATTCAATGAAGTCAAGAGCAGGGACAAATTTGGAGGTGGCCTTCCTCACAGTAGATGTAAGTGACTCAGAAAATGGCTTTGGTGTAACAGGTTTTCTGTGCAAACCAATCTGCCGATGAAAATTGATCCACTAAAGGCTTCCTCCCTTTACACACTCTTTTTTTCCCCCTGAAACATGTTTGTCTTTGGCAATACCAGCTTTACTTTCCAATGAAGACTTCTGCCTGCTGAAGACTTTTTCCCTTGGAGCATTTTGGATCAGCTCTCATACAGATGGTTGGAGCTGATAAAATGAGGCACTCACACACACACACACACACTACACAAATATCTTGACGTGGTGATTTTATTCACATGCAGCAGCATCAGAAAATGGTGACCTCTTTGGTGGCAGACAGTTTTTGTCATTATTCATGTGAAGTATTCAACACAGTACTACTTGAATCAGAGCCATGTTAAAAGGAAGAGTTAACGCGGTGTGATAGTGTTGTTGGTGTGGAAGATGATGATAGCTGAGGCGGTTAATGCTCCTGTAGACAGTGGAATTCACCCCAAGAAAACTCCAGACTGTACAATGTTGACAAGTGCAGCCTTTGACAGCCATTACAAGAGAGGCGTGATTGCGAAAGAAATTTCACCATGGAAAGAAATATACATTTTGCCTCTGCTGAAGCATGTGTGATGTTGTGGAAAACCTGCACTGAAAAATAACTGGTCAGAAAACCTCTACCCTGATTCTCTTGGCATCAAGCTACAAACTTTCTGGTCTGACCCGTACGAGTTTCTCCACCAAGTTTCAATTCACTAATGCTAAATTCACAAGGTCAAAACAGGATGATCCACTACCCACATGCTCAGCAAGCAAAACCGGATGTGGTTATGTTAAAAGCTACAGGCGCTTGCCAATAGTGAGTAACACAACTGAAAATAGTTAACATGCCACCTCCCCCACACCACAGCCACTGACCTAAAAGCTGCGAGGTGTCGTTGACGTTGTCCACAGAGGCCTCGGTGGCAGACAGACGACGCTTGGTGGCGTCAAAGTCAGCCTCGGGTGTGGTGGCGTTGCTGTTATTGACGAAGCTCTGCCTCACCAGATGGTGCTGTCCGCGCTGGGTCAGCCGCTCTGGAAACAGCTTGTCCAGGTCCACGGCCAGCTTCTCAAAGGAATCCTGCCAACAGACAGAAATCAACAAAGAGACTGAGAAAGACAAACAGACAGGAAGACAGAGAGAGAAGAAGGGAGGAAATCAACAGACTGAGAAAGACAAACAGACAGGAAGACAGAGAGAGAGGAAGGGAGGAAATCAACAGACTGAGAAAGACAAACAGACAGGAAGACAGAGAGAGAGGAAGGGAGGAAATCAACAGACTGAGAAAGACAAACAGACAGGAAGACAGAGAGAGAGGAAGGGAGGAAATCAACAGACTGAGAAAGACAAACAGACAGTCAGAGAGGAAGGGATACAGAGAAAGAGAGAGACTTTGAGAGAAGGATGGGGACAGACAACGCTGCAGAGAGACTGTCACAGAGACTGACAAAGCATGGCATGTTTCATTAAAAGAAAACAACAGGAGGTAAAAACAAGGGAGGAGATAGACAGCAAACAGAAGCTGCACTGTGTGTGAGGAGACCTCACAGGGGGAAACAAGAGAAAGTTACACCTGGCAGAAGACAGACTGGGAACTGAAGGTGTACCTGATGTGAGATGTTGTAAGAACAAAAGAAAGTAACACCTGGGAGAAGACAGACAACGAACTGAAGGTGTACCTGATGTGAGATGTCGCAAGAACAAAAGAAGAGAATGTAACACCTGGGAGCAGAGAGACAGGGAAGCGTATGTGTGCCCTATGTAAGGAAATGTCCTAAGAAGAAAACAACAGGAGAAGACAGACAGCGAAGTGAAGGTGTACCTTGTGTGAGGAAATGTCCTAAGAAGGAAACAACAGAAGACAGACAGCGAAGTGAAGACAAACCTTGTGTGAAGAGATGTCGACAGCCTTGTCGTGGAACAGGAAGCCGTTGACAGGGTCGGAGTCCACGGCTTTCTGGTCCTTGTCGGGCCCTGTGGCAGCACTGCTGGTGAACCTGAGATACACACCACACACCACAGCCGTCAGCCCTTTCTCTCCTCACTGGGGAAAAGAGCAGCAAGTGCTTTATGCTGGCAGCAGACTGGTTGGTCTGATGGATACAGAGTTGTTTCCCCTGACCCAAGGGTTCTTGGTTCAATACCCATGTTGATCAGTCAGGCAAGAGGCAGACAGACTCAAACACACTCATATGTACACACATCAACAGAGCAGTTCACATCTCTGTTAGAGAAAAACTACGGAAAGAAGGCCTTTATTTTTCAGCCAAATTTCTGCTGGGAGATGTTAGGGGTGGAGGGTGGGGGTGGGGGCAGACACAAACTAACCAATCCTCTTTCTCTTTTAACTGGAAAGACAAAATCCAAACTTCACCCAGTTAGACCAATAAAACTACACCTTTTGTCACAACCATACATCCACATCGCCCCTCTTTCTTAGCATTTATCACGGGCCAAAGCAACAGCTTATCTTGCCCTTTATTCCTGATGTTCATCATAGAACACAGAACACACCCAGACTTTCTTTACTGGCTTTATCATAGGACATACAACTCCCTCACTTTGCCCCTCTTGTCTGACGTTTATCATTGGACGAGGCACACATATCTATCTTGCCTCTCTTTCTTCGTGTTTGCTGTTGAACATGGCAAACAGTCATCTTAATTCTCTTTCCTGATGTTTGTCATATGACATTGCACACGCTCACACTTCTCTGGTCTTTTTTGACGTATGCCATGGGGACATGGCATACACTCACAGCTTGCCTCTCTTTATTGAGGGTTGTCATAGGACATGGTGCACACACAAACAAATAAACAATGCTTCTGTTTCCTCGCATTTGTGGGAGTATATGGGATACACACACACACCTTGCCTTCTTTTGCTAGCACCTGTCGCAGGGCATGGCACACATTCATCTTACCTTTTCTCCCTTACGTTTGTCACTGGACATAGCACGCACTCTCCATAGCTCTCTTTCCTTATATTTATCACAAGACGTGGCACAAACTCCAGTCTTTCCTCTCTTCCCTGGCAATTGTCGTAGGTCATGGCATACACACACACATGCACATACACACACATACGCACACACACACACACATTTTGCCTCTCTTTCCGGGCCTCTGTCATCCCAGCATATGTTGCCTGCCTTCCCAGCATTTGTTACGGGATATGGCACACACATACCTTGCCTCTCTTTTCTGGCATTTGTAGTAGAACACACACCAGGGATGAAAACAGTTTTAAAAAAAAAAGAGGAGATTGGCGGGGATCTGGGGGTTCACCATGGGCCCCCAGTGGGGTACATGGGCAACAGCCCAGCGGGGTCAGGGGGCGGCGCCCCCTGAAGCTGAAGCATATTTTGTATTAAATATGGCATAAAATTCTTTAGAAATCACTTTCTTGCTTCTAAACAACTCATTCTATAGATCAGCTTTCAACACCATGAAGACTGAGACTGATGTGGAAAGAAACTATGTCAATTGAGACAAACATTTAGTATGATGAATCCTCAGAACTCTAGCTAAAGAAAATTTGACAAACAGTGCTTTCAGGACATAAAGAATAAGGCTTGTAGATAAGTAAATCAGAGTGGGAAATCAAACTAAGTAAATCAGATGTATGAAAACGACTGCTGGACTTCAATAAACACAATATGAAAAATGATTACTTTGAAGTCCTTAAAAAAAAAAAACTGAAGCTTTTGGGCCTTAGACCCTTCGTCAGGAAACACTAAACACAAAAAAAGAACATAAAAGAACAAATGACATAAAAACAAACTGATGTCACAACAGTACACCCCCCCCCTAACTTCCCTCTTACAACTAATCATATCCCCCCCCCCCCTCTTGACAAGTGTGTGTGTGTGTGTGTGTGTGTGTGGGGGGGGGGGGGGGGGGGGTGATTGTGTGTGTGTGTGTGGGGGGGGGGGGGGGTTGTTTGTGTGTGTGTGTGAGGTGGGGGTGGGGGGGAGGGGGCGAAGTGTGTGGGGTATGCGTGTTGTGGGGTGAGGGTGGGGGTTGGGGGAGAAGGAGGAGGAGTAGAGAAAGTATATAGGTAGTGGGGGGAGTGGGCTGGTGGAAAAGGATTTCATAGGGGGGCTGTTAGCAGACACCTAACAAATGTAGCAAACGCTTGCATTATACCAGGGGAAAAGTGTTACACAATACTGTTGTGACATCAGTTATTTTGATGTCATTTGTTCTTTTATATTCTTTTCGTCACTTTGACGTTTTTCCCTTGCTTTGAAGACTCTACGAGTGGAAGTACTTAGAGTAGGAGTCAAACTATCTTTGGAAATTAAACGTAGATTGTTGCATACCCAATGATCTGAAAACATGCTGTAATGGTGTGGGAAACACACACATTTTCTGTTGATGACTGGGACGCTCGATGTGATCTCTGATTGCTACAAAGCCACGACTACCAAAGTAGACACGTTTTTGGCAAGGCTCGCAAAACACTTCAAATTCGCCGTCTTTGTCATGTTTTCTTATTGCATCCGCGACTCTGCGGTCACACACGTCCTTCTGCTGCCACTCGGTCTTCTAGTGGTTCACATACTTCTTTCTTCTTTTTTTTTCGTTTTGTTTGCACTCACTAGCGGCAAACTCTCACTGTGAATCGACGCCATGATGATAAATGATACTGGAAGGAAACAGAATGAGAACTACGCCGTTTGAGAACATTACCGACAGAGAAGAAATTCGCTGTGCAGACAAGTTGAGATCGTTTCTGAGCATCATTCTTCGAATAATTTTTCGGCGGAGACTTTTTCTTTCGGCGGAGATGCGAAAAAATAACGGCGGAGACGGCGGAGGAGTTTTCATCCCTGACACACACACACACACACACACACACACACACACACACACACACACACATGCACATACACACACATACGCACACACACACACACATTTTGCCTCTCTTTCCAGGCCTCTGTCATAGCACACACCTTGCTACTCTTTCCTGGAGTCTCTCATAGGACATGGCATCACACATCTTTCCTCTCTTTCCTGGCATTTATCACAGGACATGGCATCACACATCTTTCCTCTCTTTCCTGGTGTTTATCACAGGACATGGCATCACACATCTTTCCTCTCTTTCCTGGCGTTTATCACAGGACATGGCATCACACATCTTTCCTCTCTTTCCTGGTGTTTATCACAGGACATGGCATCACACATCTTTCCTCTCTTTCCTGGTGTTTATCACAGGACATGGCATCACACATCTTTCCTCTCTTTCCTGGTGTTTATCACAGGACATGGCATCACACATCTTTCCTCTCTTTCCTGGTGTTTATCACAGGACATGGCATCACACATCTTTCCTCTCTTTCCTGGTGTTTATCACAGGACATGGCATCACACATCTTTCCTCTCTTTCCTGGTGTTTATCACAGGACATGGCATCACACATCTTTCCTCTCTTTCCTGGCCTTTATCACAGGACATGGCATCACACATCTTTCCTCTCTTTCCTGGCGTTTATCACAGGACATGGCATCACACATCTTTCCTCTCTTTCCTGGCGTTTATCTCAGGACATGGCATCACACATCTTTCCTCTCTTTCCTGGTGTTTATCACAGGACATGGCATCACACATCTTTCCTCTCTTTCCTGGTGTTTATCACAGGACATGGCACACACTCACCATACCTCTTTCCTGGCATTTTTTATAGGACATGACGCACTCACCTTGCTTCTCTTTCCTGCTGTCGATCATAACACATGACACACACTCACCTCGCCTCCCTGTCCTGGCGTTTGTCGTAGGACATGGCCAGGGCGAAGTAGGAGTAGTCGATGGCAGCGTAGGTGAGCATGAAGGCGGTGGTGACCACAGGGGCCAGGGAGTTGACGTCGCCGATGCAGATGAAGAGCAGCACCACCAGCGTGATCACCACCAGGGCCGGCACTGGCACTTTGTTCGGCCCCCGCTGCACACCACCATGCCAGTCCTCAATGATAATAATGACTCTGACATACTGTCCTCAAATTTTAACCTCTTCCCTGCTTGCCCCGTGTCTATTACGGGGTCGTTTTCACGATCTTGTACACCCGTAATCGCGTCTACTACGGGGTACTTATTACAAAAACAGTTGCTTTTTATCATACTAATGACCAGCAAAATCAAATCATTATGATACTACATCATAGCACAGGGTATAAGAAAAAAAACATGCTAAAAATCTAAGAGATATCTCAATAAATGAATGAGAGTGAACAGATGAGTGAACCTACTGCAAAAAAGCCCCGGCACTCAGCAATACAAAAAGCTCTTATACTGTGGCAGGGAAAGGGTTAAAAGCAATTATTATGACCCCATCGAACAACGTGGATAAATGGATCACAAGACAAAAACCGAACCATTTCAACCTCTTAGGTCTTCTTCAAGCAAGATAAACAACACGCAGGTCAAGGAAAATGAAGAATGAGCGATCACTTACTTTTGTAGAATTTGGTACAAGATGGGCGTTGTTTATCTCAGCTGAAACGACCAAAGAGGTCAAAACGCGTCGTGTTTCATCTTGTGATTCGTTTGTCCACACTCTTCGGTGGAGTCATAATAATCACTTTTAAAATTTGTTTAGATCTCTGTCTACAGTTACCTCACTTTGCACTGCCCTCAAGCTGAAACGCTGCTGTACATGAGTCACCATGACTGTAATCTCTCTGATACACCGCCCGTTGTTACAGACAGAACATTATGTTGGGATACTCTGAGACTTTCACTGCAGATAAATCCACTGTTGACATGGTAAACCAGAATCACCTGCAGGTCAGTATGATATTTTAAATACAATTTGTCAGAGAACTGAATTAAGCATTCAATAAACCCAAATCAAAATTAAAGCATTTACAGATTATTGACAGACAGCATGTCAAACCAAGAGGTTTTCGAAAATTACAATTACGGCAAGAGAGGCAAAGGGTTTATAAGATGATGCAACAGATTATATTTTCATTACCCAATGTGCCTAGATCACATGGTTTATCTGAATGGAGAGCAGATACACTAACATTACATCAGACAGATCAAAGCACATACATGGCAACTGTGGAGTTCAACATCTAACTCTATACATGCACATGCATGTACAGTTACACACTACTACACACATACGTTCACCCTATACACACTTAGTCACAAACCAAGACGTCTTCATTTACAGACTAATGAGAAGAAACACTAACTGCCAGAAACACAAACATACAAACATCTATGCTCCTGTCAAGGTTTCATTTTACATCTGCAAACACCTTGAACCTACTAACACCACTGTATCACACAACCATCAATTTGACCATAATAGTCATGGTTCAAAGGAGGTCAATGACAAATCCTGTATATCTGGTGGTTTCACATTTGTTCCGATTCTTACAGCTGTTGGCCAAGTGACTGGTCTGGGTTCAGTGGTTCTGTGACAACAGCCTGAGGAGAGGAATTCAGAGAGGTCAAAAAGCTGATTGCGATTCATCTTAGCTGGTATACATCATACTTTTGGTGGATACTTTTCATCTTTTCTACCTAGAGATGGTTCTGACCCAACTTTATTATAGGCTATTCATTCTTTTCAATTTTTTTTAAATCCAGAGACAGCTCTGACCCAATTTTGATTGGAGGCTACTTGCGCTGAGAGCTGTGTTTGTTGCTTGAATTCAGCTTCAGCTCATAAGCCATTCAAAGGAGTGCACGCCTGTCCATGACAGTCACAAACAACCCACAACGATACCCTCTCAGTGTTCTGATGTTCAATATATCAAGT
>CM031622.1:25194378-25212986 GCA_018398815.1 Conus ventricosus | reverse complement strand
AATTTTGACTTGTCGTTCTGCTTTATTGCTCTCCCTCCTTACCCATCCCTGACTGAAACAGACTACCTACACACCCACTACCCCTACCCATCCCTGACTGAAACTGATCATGTACACACCCACTACCCCATCCATCCCTGACTGACTGAAACTGATCATGCAGACACCCACTACCCCATCCATCCCTGACTGACTGAAACTGATCATTTAGACACCCACTACCCCACCCATCCCTAACTGACTGAAACTGATCATGTAGATACCCACTACCCACCCATCCCTGACTGACTGAAACTGATCATGTAGACACCCACTACCCCACCCATCCCTAACTGAAAACTGATCATATAGATATCCACTACTCCATCCATCCCTGACTAAAATTGATCATGCAGATATCACCACCACATCCATCAATATCTGACTGAAACTGATCATCTAGACACCCACTACCTCCAAACCCTCCCAAACTTGCCACAAGAGCCCCAAAGATCATACAAATATCAAAACCATCAACAGGATAATGGTGGACGTTCACCAAAAGAAGATACAGGTAGGTATTATGCATACTTCTCCAATAAAGACGATGTACATACTGTCTGAGGCTTCATCACTGTTCTTACCATAGTTGTGCTTCTTTATTCTTTGATTGTCTCCTTGAGTCTGGATGTAAGTGAATATGAACATTATTCTCTGTAATTGTGCATGCATGCATATGTGTGCGCCTGTGTGTTTGTGTGCATACTTGGATGTGTGTATATGACTTATGAGGGAAAACCGAAACCAGGGGACACAATTCTGGATAAACTGTCATCAGAAAAGAGAGTGAAGGGCCAAAGGTCATAGTTGCTCAACATCACCATGGCAACGGGCACCAAGTACTACCACAGTACAGCCAATAACATCTGACCTACACTGTGTTCTGTTGAAATGCCATTCTAATAATAAATGGCACATCAATATTCTACATTTACATTATCCGCATCATCAAAAAAACTTGCCAAGTCGACATTGCAAAAAAAATTTTGATTTGATACAAAAAAAAATTTCAACTAGAGCACCCAGTTGACAGGACTTTTTTTTTCATTTTAAATCATTTCATGATTTATTTTTTTAAGTCACCACTCATTATTTCCACCAGTACTTTTCACCATCTAAAACTCACTTGTTTGCCATGAGGGAAGGGAGACTACTCATATCTTCTGATTCAACACACTTGAAGTAACAGGTTTCTGGAGAACCAAGGCTTATTCTAAACTGCTTTGGTTTGATGAAGAAGTATCACACACCATTACACAACAGATTCTGTTCTTATCTACTGGAATCCCTCAACTTGACTACAGAATTCTCTGCAGGCTCTTTCGTTTTGTGTGTGTGTTTGTGTGTGTTTCAGCCCTGATGTGGCCTTTGCGGTCGGCTGGGCTATAACATTATCTTTTTCTTATCTTGTGTGTGTTTTTTTGTGTGTCTAATAACCTTAACTGACGATCTGACATTTCTGCCTTTTCTCACCAACAATATTACCATACATACCTAAACACACACACCCCACACACACCGGTAAATGTCAACTGCCCCACAAACCCGATGACCCAGTTGATGAGAAAACAAAATTGTATCCAATAATCACATCACTGGAAGCTCCTAACGACTCATCAACACTGATAACACCACCTATACTTCATGTCACATAGTGGATGAATCAGAACACAAATATGTGAGGTAGATGAATCAGAACACACACACATTGTATCCAATAATCACATCACTGGAAGCTCCTAACGACTCATCAACACTGATAACACCACCTATACTTCATGTCGCATAGTGGATGAATCAGAACACAAATATGTGAGGTAGATGAATCGGAACACACACACACACACACACACACATTCTCTCTCTCTCTCTCTCTGATAAGAAGATATATGCTTCATGTCCCATAGTGGATAAATCAGAACACAAACATGTGAGGTAGATGAATCGGAACACTCACACACACACACACACACACACACACACCACACACACACACACACATAAACACACACACATACACAAACACAACCAAACACACAAACACCACACACACACGCACACACATACATACACACACACACATACACAAACACACACACACACACACTGATCTGAACAAGCACACGGTTCCCACCAGTGACTCACATTGGAAGAGGCGGCAGCAGACAGCAGGGACTTCTGCTGAATGTCAGTGCCGTGGATGAAGGCCATGTAGTCAGAGTAAAAGAAAGGGGTCCACACATCATGCCGTGGAAGTAGAACAGAAGCTGTAGAAACTCAACAAGTCTGGCACCTGTCTGTCATCAGAATTGTTGCTGTTATCATCATCAGCATGAGCAGCAGCAGCAGCATCAACACAACATTATCTCACTTATGACATTAATTGGAAGAAACCAAGAACAATAAAAAAGGGTGCCACTGAACACCATCAAAAGTGATTTGGAAGCAGGGGCAGTGTTTCCTCTAGTGGGGTTGCCTGTGACGACTTGATATCAACTGCTCCTGGGGACTGCCGGTGCTGGGCAGCGGCAGGCTGGGCCGGGATGTGGCTGTGGACGGGGTTTGGAATGAGTGGCGGGGTGCACTGCCACTGAAGTGGCACAGAAGATGGGACAGCAAAAGAGTTTTTTTTTAAAGAAAAGAACAATAACAAATGCTTAATAAAGAAAAAAAAGATGTGTGTGAGAATAAAGAGAAAAAAAATTTCTGATGAAAAGTGTACGAAAAAAAGAGAAAGAATAAAAGATAAGCTTTTACATTGAAAGTGCAGTAAAACCCAAATAGGGGAAAAACTTGTTGGCATTTGTTTGGGGCTCATGCTAGAGATAATGTAGGGAACTTGTAATGGGTGCTGTGGGGTTAATACCACTGAGGGGACTGAGTGTAGGGAAGTTGGGAAAGGGTGGCATGGGGTTAATACCACTGAGGGGGCTGTGTGTAGGTAAGTTGGAATGGGTGGCAGGGGGTTTAAATACCACTGAGGGGGCTGTGTGTAGGAAGTTGGTATGGGTGGCATGGGGTTAATCCCACTGTGGGGCTGTGTAAAGGGGAATTTGGTATGGGTTTGGCATGGGGTTAATACCATGGGGCTGTGTGTAGGGAAGTTGAAATGGGTGGCATGGGGTTAATGTCACTGTGGGGGCTGTGTGAAGGGAAGTTGGTATGGGTGGCATGGGTTAATACAACTGAGGGAGCTGTGTAAAGGGAAGTTGAAATGGGTGGTGTGGGGTTAATGTCACTGAGGGGCGTGTGTAGGGAAGTTGGTATGGGTGGGTGGGGTTCACACCACTGAGGCTGTGTGTAGGAAAGTTGGTATGGGAGGCATGGGGTTAATCCCTTTAAGGGGCTCTGAGTAGGAAGTTGGAATGTGTGGTGTCAGGTTAATAGCATTAGGAGGGGGAGGGGGGGGGTAGGAATTTGGGAAATGGGTGGCGAGGGTTAATACCACTTAGGCTATGTGAAGGAAGTTGGAATGGGTGACGTGGGGTTGATACCACTGTGGGGGCTGTGTGAAGGGGAAGTGGAAGGGGTGGCATGGGGTTAATACCACTGAGGGGACTGTGTGAAGGGAATTTGGGTATGGGGGGCCCATGGGGTTAATAATACCACTGAGGGGGCTGTGTGTAGGGAAAAGTTGGAATGGGGTGGCATGGGGTTAATACCACCGAGGCTTTTGTGTAGGGAAGTTGGTATGGGTGGTGTGGGGTTAATACCACTGAGGTAAGATAAGATAATGTTGCTTATAGCCCAGCCGACCGCAGAGGGCCACATCAGGGCTGTCACCACGTTAAAATCAACTCCACAGTCATTTTAAAAAAAAAAAAAAAAAAAAAAAAGGGCGCTGTGTGTAGGGAAGTGGAATGGTGGCATGGGTTAAACCACTGAGGCTGTGTGTAGGGAAAAGCTGGAAATTTGGGGGCATGGGGTTAATCCCACTGAGGCGGTGTAGGGAAGTTGGAATGGGTGGCGTGGGTAAAGCATGGGGGCTTGTGTAGGAAGCTGGAAGGGGTGGCGGGGGGTTAATCCACTGGGGGGGCTGTGTGTAGGGAATTGAAATGGGTGGCGGGGGTTAATACCACTGAAGGGCTGTGTGTAGGTAAGTTGGGTAGGGGTTTGGCAGGGGGTTTAAAATACCACTGAAGGGGGCTGTGTGTGGGAAGTTGGTATGGGTGGCATGGGGTTTAATGCCCCTGAGGGGGCGTGTGTAGGGAGTTGGTTGGGGGCATGGGGTTGTACCACTGAGGGGGCTGTGTGTGGGGAAGTTGGTATGGGTGGCATGGGGTTATGTCACTGAGGGGGCTGTGTGTGGGAATTGGTATGGTTGCATGGGGTTTTAATTTACCACTGAGGGGCTGTGTGTAGGAAGTTGGTATGGGTGCATGGGTTAATGTCACTGAGGGGGCTTTTGTAGGAATTGGTATGGGGGGCATGGGTTAATACCCCCGAGGGGCTGTGTTGGGAAGTTGAAATGGTTTGGCATGGGGTTAAACACCCCCATGAGGCTGTGTGTAGGGAAGCTGGAATTGGTGGCAGGGGTTAATACCACTGAGGCTGTGTGTAGGGAAGTTGGAATGGGGGCATGGGGTTTAAAATAGCACTGAGGGGGCTGTGTGTAGGGAAGCTGGATGGGTTGGCGTGGGGTTAATACCATGAGGGGGCTGTGTGTAGGAGATTGAATGGGTGGAAAGGGGTTAATGTCACTGAGGGGGCTCTGAGTAGGGAATTGGTAGGGGTGGTGTGGGGTTCACACTACGAGGCTGTGTGTAGGAAAGTTGGTTTGGGGAAAGGCAGGGGTTTAATACCATTAAGGGGCTGGTGTAGGGAATTTGGGAATGTGTGGCGTCGGGTTAATAGCATTAAGGAGGGGAGGGGGGGTAGGAAGTTGGAATGGGTGGCGAGGGGTTAATACCCCTTAGGCTATGTCACCGATGGGGCGGAAAGTAAATCAGCCGTCCAGTGTTTGGAGTAATGGTAGTTCAGAAATAGAGGGCGTGTGCATAGTGTAAAAGTGTGTGTGCGAGCGTGCATGTGTAAGATTTGGGGTTTTGGTTAAGGTGGAAGGTTAGGCTAGTAAGGGCTAGGGAAATAAGACATACAATATTCTTGAATTCCAATCTTCACTTGTTGAAGGGATGGAAGCGGGGGGTTGGTTTCGTTCCCATTGTTACCCTTTTGTTACTTTGTTCTACACCAGAGAAGCAGGATATCAGCTGTTGTTGCTGTTGTCAAGTCTGTGAGCTGTTGTGGTAAATGTCGTGTTGTTGCACGAGCAACAAGTAGTCCGTTGGTCGGGCGTGTCAGCTCTGCGGAGGGATACGCTGTTCTGACCAATCGCTTTTTTGTGTTGTGAGTAGAGTTCGCTTAAATTCCGACCAGGGCGGATGCGTTGGGGTAGCTTCACTTCGGTCCCCTGGGTTCGTCGGAGTGGACTTACCCCCTTTTTAGGTGCGGCGGCAGCACCGTTAGTTTTTGAGGAGTGACTTCGAGTCATAGTTAGTGCCGGGTCCTCGCCCGGGTTTGGGTGCCCTTGGCCTTGCCGAGTCGGTGTCGTCTTTGTTGGCAGCCACTTCAGCCAGTTGCAGAACTGGTGTGGTAAAAAGTCTGTTGGGTCCGGGTTTGGTGATTTGTGAGGTTCATGGTGGTGTTGTTCGTCATGTTGTCTTGTATTATGGCGAGTTGTACTGTAGTTGTCTCATGTTATGTTTCGTTGTTTTTATGTTTGTTGCGTATACTGGTTGTCTGGTATGATGTCGTCTTGGTTCTGTGATTGAAACTTCTTGTCAGCCGGTTTGTGTTGTTACCTCTTTTCTGTATATTCTGTAAGTGGGTTACATAGTGGTTCCTGATTTTCGATTGTCATGTGACATTTTTGGCTAGACAATGGGGTTCGATATAATAACCGTTGATGGACGGTGATTAGATATTGGTTGTGATTAGTTCATGTTAATTTCAGGGGGGTCAGTAAGAAGGTAATACGAGGTTGCATTTTGTTGAGGATCAAATATGAGTCAGGTGCAGATGTGTCTGCGTAAATCGTAAAGGGATTGTGCTAAATTTTTCAGTTGAAAAATAGTAGTAGTTCGTTAAAAATTGATTAACGATTTCGGAGTTAAACCTGCACAGCTTTGGGAATCGGTTGACGGTGCAGTAGGGCCAAGCTGAGTTGTGGTCGAGTGGTTTATACTGGGGGTCGGTCGTGACCATTCAACTTATATTGGTGTTTTTTCACTTTCGTTACGAGTCTTGGTTCTCGACGCGGGTGTCGGCGCGTGCGGACTGTATCTGTGACGTACGTATTTGGTACAGGACAGTGAGTCCATATGGTTGGGGGTTTTTTTTTTTTTTAAGTAAATGACAGTCGTCACACATGCGGGATGTACGTGTTTGTGACAGATAGGGTTGGAGAAAGGTATCTTAGGTTGTAGGGAGACAGTCCCTTTTTGAATTTTAGTATTTCGGAAGAAGGGTGAGGTAAAGTTTAAGGCGGTAGCTCAGTAGTTAAATAGGATAAAAACGGAGGATGTCAGAAATGTAATATTGTATGAAGTATGGTTGTGTTGGCATAACAAGGATTAACCACTGGGTTATCTGACAAGATGACATGAGAGTGGCTGCTGGTTTTTTTGGGAAATTTTGGCGAACAAATATGTTGTGTGATATATGATTATAATTGACAGTGCAAAGAGGGGTGAGAATGTGAAGGATTGTGGCTGCGAGCCGATTCTCTTGTATGAATAATGCTAGAATTTGAACCCGGTAAAAATTGATAATTTTTTTTTTTTCTTTTTTTTTTGAGAGTGTATAGCCTGAGCCTTGATGACTCGGGTGAGCAAAATTAAGTAGTGGCCACATTTTTGGTCAGCAGGGTATCCTGTTCCGTCCGAGACTGGGGCCAACCACTGCCAGTTACTGCCGCGTGCGGGGGTGAGCGGCGGCCTCTGTACCCGCTGTTTTTCCCGGGAGAGGGAGACTACCCAGGCCGCTGCCGTTGTGAGGAGCTCTCCTCCTGCTACCCGGGTTTTTCCGGGAAAGTTCTCACCCACCTGTTACTTTTCCCTGGTCGGGCGTCCTGTGAGGGGCGCTGCACCAGGCCTTCCCTACCTCAGTGTCCGGTGGGGCCCTTTCCCAGGGGGGAGGCGTCCTTCGAGCCCCGGACTCATCGGAGGGCGTCTGTGTGTGTGTTTTGTTGGGTCCACGCCCACGCGAGGAAGGAGTCCAGACGCGGGAGGCCCCGGTCAGCGCCGGGTGCAAGTCTTCCGGGAGGTTCAGTCTGTGAGGGCCACGTAACAGCCCGAGGATGGAGCTCTCAGGCCAGGATGGGGTTTTGTCCCATGGTTGTGGTAGAAAGGGTGTAGGCGTTAGGCAGTAGGGTTTAAAGGGTGTTAGCTACTGCCTCCTTTTGGGACGTAGGCCGCACGGTGTAGGGTACTTGTCGTTGCCTCCTTAGGGACCGTGACCGTGTGGTAGTGGTCCCGGGTCAAAAGAGAGGGGTGGCCCTAGGAGAGGTGGGGGTATAGTAGTTTAGATATAGGGGCCCTTGGTTAGTCTTGTCCTAGTAGTTTTAGCACCACTGTGGGGTATCTCTGCGTCCCTAGGTCGCAGTGATATACGCACTGGTGCTTAGCATAGGTTAAGGTCTCAGGGTCGTAGCAGGTAGTGGGGTCAGTGAAGAAGTGGGATACCGGGTTGGTTGTGGATGGACGTGAGTGTGGGGGCCATAGTGTTGTGTGTGAATAAAGAAGGCGCCATGATGTAAAGCGTGTTAGTGTGCTGTTTGTCGCTCTAGTGGTAATCGGCGTGGAAGGGGGGGTAGGCCCGTCCGGCTTAGCGACCGGGGACACTTTGGTGGAGATGCGGGGTACTTAGGTGGTTCTGGGTAGGTGATAGGTACTAGAGGGAGGTAGGCGGGTGTTGTGTCCGTGTTACGTTGTGTGAAATGGTAGTGGGTGGTTGGTGGGAGCGTACCAGTACCCGGGGAAAGGTGGTACTAGTGCCCAGTTCACTTCAGGCAGGTTTCCATGGCATTAGGCAGGGCAACTTGTGTTGGGTTTGTGAATGGGTTGGCGCACCGAGTGAGTATTATGAGTGAAATAAACGTTGAGAGGTTTTTGGGAAGTGTGAGTGATTATACGTACAGTGTGGGTGAGGTGCCGGAAGGGTACCGGCATCGTTGTGTCCCTTATATGTGGTATATCCTGTGAGTAGATTTGGTACCCAGCCCGTGACTGTGCACACTGTGTGCCGAATCCTTGGGGGTTAAAGCGGTAAGCCCAGTGACTGTGTGTGGAAGCCGAGGGTGCGCAGTGTTGTGGATAGGTATGCTGTGAGTGCACCTGGACTTGAGGGGTGCAAGTGCACTGTATCGTGTGGATGCGGCCTACCAGTGACAGTGGGCCTGTGGACTCGTAATCCATGTGAACTGGTGCGCAATGCACAGGGGGACGGTGGGAATACGGTGCACGTGATTGGGTCTGTGCCCAGACAGTGCATTGGTAATATTGTATGGGTTGGAGCCCATGTGGGTATATGCATGAGGTACACAGTTGGGGTGGAGTTAAGCTTGTTGCATACTTATGAGAGTATACTGTACTTTGTGCTGAGTTGCTCAGGGGCTAGTGCGTGTCGGGAACCTCCAGTTGCGCTCAGATCGCTACTGTTTGTGCATAGCTCTTGGTGGTAGGGGTACCCAGTCAAAACCCAAAACCCCGAGCCCTCCGCAGTACACCCGATAGTGTCATGGATCCACAGGCCCCTAGGGCAGATCAAAACTAAGGTTGTACCAGGATGGCGGGGGTGGATCAAGAACGGGGACGGGGCTTATGCAAAGTTTGCCAAGTTGGGAGCGGCGAGGGTTTAGCTGGGGAGACCTCGCCAGTTCGCACAGACTCAGTACGAAATAGGATGAAAGACGGCGAGGAAGCAGAATTGGAGCTCCGGATAAGGAAAAAGGGCTGCTAGGCGGGGAAAAGCTTGAGATGCAGCAGGCGAAGATTGAAGAGGAGAAAGCGGCTAGGCAGGGGGAAAGCTTGAGATGCAGCAGGCGAAGATTGAAAGAGGAGAAAGCTGCTAGGCAGGGAGCTTGAGATGCAGCAGGCGAAGATTGAAGAGGAGAAAGCTGCTAAGGCGAGAGAGCTAGAGTTAAAGCAGAGGGAGCTAGAGATGAAGCAGAGGAAGATCGAAGAGGAGAGGAAAGGTTAAAGCAGAAGGATGAAGATGAGAAAGCAGCGAGACAGATGGAGTTGGAACTGCAGAGGAAGAGGATGGAGGAAGAAACGGCGATAAGAGGAATAGAATTTCAAACACGGCAAGCCAAGTTAGAGGCAAGAGAGCGAGAGATACTGATACAGGAGAGGCAGGCCTTAGATAAAGCAGCGCATAGGAAACGCTTGATCGAGGTGAAGGAAAACGAAGCTGTCCCCTTGAGCCGTTAGGAGGAACGACGACGTGGACGCTTTCATCGCCAATTTGAGCGTGTAGCCCAGATGGCAAGTGGAGCGAGACCCCATGGCCCACACGTCTGATGTCTCTGCTGAGAGGAAAGGCTAGAGAAGCAGTGATGCGGTTAAGTGTGGATGAGTTAGGCGACTATGATCCAGATAAAGAGCGCCCCGTTCAGCCACTTCAGGCTAGATGCTGAGGCTTACCGGGAAAAGTTCAGAAGCATCAAGAAGGACGCTGCCGAGACTTTCGCCCAGATGCGGGGAAAGGATGAAGCGGTGGTTTTCCCTCGGTGTGCGGCAGCGGGCAAGGATGAGAGGTGGCAGGGATGTTAAGGATCTGCTTTTCCAAGAACAGTTTTACCCCGCTGCTGTCCCAGAGTTCACGATCGAGGTCCGGAAGACATGCCCGAAAAAATGTTGAACAAAATGCAACAGAAGCTACTGTTTTAGCAGAGGGCCCAAAAAATTGGGAGGGGAAAGGGTAGGCAAGACCCAACAGTTAACCAGCTCAACCTGGGTAATAGGCGTGAAACAGCAGGGAGCCAGCCCACACAGAGGTCCCAACAAAGTGATGGTGCACTGCAGCAGCCGAACAGGAGATCAGAAGGGCCTAGATCGCCATAATCTGTTTCAAACTGCAAGAAGCCAGGCCCCCATCGCTAGGAAATGCCCTGAGCCCCATTCCGTGAAGCTGTTCATTGTTTGTGACCAGCCCAAGCTCGAGTGTCCCTACGTTGTGTCGCCCATGCGCTGAGCAGCGGTACGAGCCGCGTGGTTGTAGAAGTAACGGAGCTCCGGCCAATGGATTACGAGACACTGGTGCCCGGGTACAACCCTAGTGGCCAAGTGGGTTGGTACCAGCAGACGCGTACACAGGAGAGACGGTTCCCGTGGTACTGGCTGAATCCAGATGTAGGTTGTGTTACCCCGTGGCAGTAATTGAGTTGAAGTCACCATTCATCGCAGGGAAGTTGGAGGTATTGGCATGAATAGCCCTGTGCAGGGAAATCCTGATCGGAAACTTCGCAAAGAGAGTAGGAGATTCCGGTTGGACACGTGTGCCTGTATACGCAGACCCGGCGTTGGTAGGGGCAGTGCAGACACGTGCGCAGAGAGCCAGGGAGCAGCCCAAAAACCGTACCACTGCCCGTCGAGGAGTGCATTCTGAAAAACCTCTACCCAGCAGTTAATTTATATGCAGGACCAGGATGAAACCTTTGGGGAAAGGCTCGGAGTGCGTGTGGAAGCAGGGACCACTTCCACACCAAGTTTGGACGAGTCGAGTACGCTCGGAAATCTGGTGTACTGGTCAGGCGGTTTGAGGGTCCCCCCCCAAGGACGTAGCGAGTCAATCTGCGTCCCAGCTGAATACGGACCACGGTGATGAAGCTAGGCCCCGACGTACCCATGTCTGGACACTTAGGTACCACCTGAACAAGGGGCGAGTTGGTCGCCATTTTTATTGGGCCCGGCATGCATGCTGACATTCGTCGGTACTGCCATCATGTTTCCAGTATCAGCGTACTGGGTTTATAAGGGAAGAGTCCAAGAGTACCCCCCGTGAAGATGCCCCTGATGCGTGAGCCATTCGAGCGGGTTGGGATGGATATCATTGGTCCCATCGTTCCAGCATCCCAAAATATGTACAGATACGTGTTGGTGATGGTCGACTTTACGACAAGGTATCTGAGGCAGTCCCTCTTCGCCCGATCACGAGCGAGTCGGTGGCAGAGGCGCTTTTAATATGTGGACACGAACGGGAGTCCCGGGTCGGTACGACTGATAGAGGAACCAGTTTACTGGTCAAATCATGCAGGAGGTCTACCGACTATTAGCCATTCGAGGGCTGACTACCACACCATACCATGCGCAGTGCAATGGATTTGGGGGAATGTTTCAACGGTACTCTGAAGCGGATTTTGCGCAGACTGTGTCAGGAGAAACCGGTGATTGGGATTTGGTGGAAAACCAGCACTGCTGTTTGCCTACCGTGAGGTCCCACAAGAGAGTACCGTTTTTCCCTTTGACTGCTTATGGCCCCCAGGTGCGCGGGCCGATGCAGATATTGAGAGATCTGTGGTTACAACCGGAAAGGCAAGAGCTCCGTACAGCGGCAGAATACGTCGTCAACTTGAGGAACAAAAAGCCGAGTCGTGCGATATGGCAAAGAAGAACTTGGCAAACCCGCAGGTTGCAGGTACAAGCGACATTTTCATTTGAGGGCGAAACCAGGAAGGTAGCTGTGGGGTCTAGAGTACTAGTGGGAGGATCACAAGGTGGGCCACGCAAACCATTCCAGTTTACGGTGCAGGCAGTGTCTGGAAAGGACAATGTGGCGGCAGACTTTTGAGTCGCTTGCCAGAGAGAGGGGAGGAGAGAGAGAGGGGACGAGAGAGAGAGGGGTTAGGGGAGAGAGAGAGAGAGAGGGGAGAGGGGGAGAGGAGAAGAGAGAGAGAGAACCTGTAATTCCTTACCTGTGTCAAGAGGGTTGACAATTTTCGAAAATTGCATGTGTCAGTGTCATTGGAAGAGAATGACGTAGCAAAGTTTTTGCGGGGGGTGGGTATTTGTAGCACGTGTGGGATAGCGGTCGTGCATGGTCAGAGCCCCTCGTTATGAATTTTATATGTAGAGCGTAGTGTAACGGCTGCCTGTAAGTGCCTGCGTTAAGGTCGTGTGAGGGAGATTTAGACAGGTTGAATTAATGTATTCTGCAGTTAATGATGATTTAAAAGTGTGTTGGAATGATGTTTGGGGGGCTCAAAAGTAACACAGGGCAGAGTGAGGGTGGGGGAGTTGGATTGTTATAGGTAGGGTGTGATAAAGCGCGATGAGATGAGAAGTTTTTGGTTGGTTTTAAAACCCGGGAGTTAAAACTTAGGGGAGGGGGGGGGGGGGGGGGGGGGGTGTTCACGATCGGCGGTAGTAAAACAGCCGTCGATGTGTTTGGGTAATGGGATTTTAGAAATAGAGGGCGTGTGCATATGTGTATAAGGTGGTGTGCGAGCGTGCGTGGGTGTAAGTTGGGTTTTGGTAAAGGTGGAAGGTTAGGCATAGGTAGAGGCTGGGGAATAAGACTACATATTCTTGATCCATCTTCACTTGTTGAAGGGATGAAGCGGAGGTTGGTTTCGTTCCCGATTGTTAAACCCTTTTGTTACTTTGGTTCTACACAGAGAAAAGGGGGGGCGAATAAGGCTGTTTTTGCTGTTGGTCAAGTCTGTGGGTTGTTGTGGTAAATAGTGTTTGTGCAACGAGCAACAGTAGTCCCTTTGGTCGGGGTGGTCAGCTCTGGGAGGATACGCTGTTCTGACCATCGTGTTTTGGGGTTGGAGCAATTTTCGCTTGATTTTCCGACCGGGCGGAAGCGTTGGGTACTTCACTTCGGTCCCTGGGGTTTGTCGAGTGGACGTACTCCTTGTAGGTGCGGCAGCAGCACCGTTAGTTTTGGGGAGTGGGCTTCGAGTCATAGTTAGTGCAGGTCTCGTCGGGTTTGGGTGCCCTTGGCCTGTGCCGAGTGGTGCGTCTTTGTTGGCAGGGCCCCTTCAGCCGTTGCAAACGGTGTGGTAGAAAGGGCTGTTTGTCCAGGTTGGTGATTTGTTAGGTTCATGGGGGTGGTTCGCATGTTTTCTTGTTTTTATGGCGAGTTGTATGTATTGTCTCATGTTTTTCGGTTTGTATTATGTTTGTTGCGTAAACTGGTTGTCTGGTATGATGTCGTCTTGGGTTCTGTGATTGAAACTTTTGTCAGCGGTTTGGTTTTTACCTCTTTCTGTATATTCTGTAGTAGTGTACATAGTGGTTCCATTGATTGTCATGTGACAGTTTGGCTAGACAATGTGGGTTTTGATATATTAACGATTTATGGACGGTGATGTAGAAATTGGTTGTGATTAGTTCATGTTAATTTTCAGGGGGCGTAAGAAGGTAATACGAGGTTGCATTTTGTTGAGGATCAAATAGAGTCAGGGCAGATGTGTCTGCGTGATCGTAAAGGGGTGGGGCTAATTTCAGTTGTAATAGTAGTATTCGTTGAAATTGATTAACGATTTCGGAGTTGACCTGCACAGCATTGGAAAACGGTAACGGTGCAGTAGGGCAAGGCTTTAGTGAGGTCGAGTGGTTTTACTGGAGTACGGTCGGGGGCCATTCAACTTAATGGGTCTTTTCACTTTCCCTTACAGTTTTTGGTTCTCGATGCGGGTGCGTGGCGCGTGCGACTGTATCTGGAGTACGTATTGGGACAGGACAGCGAGTCCATATGGTTGGGTTGTTTTTTTTAAGTAAATGACAGTCGCACAAAATGGGAGGGATGTAAGTGTTTGTGGGCAGAATAGGGTTGGAGAAAGGTAAACTTAGGTTTAGGGAGACAGGGCCCATATGAATTTTAGTAGTCGAAAGAGGGTGAGAATTTAAGGCGGTAGCTCAGGCAGTTGATAGGAATAAAAACGGGGGATGTGCAGCATGTAATATTTAAAGAAGTATGGTTGTTGTTGGCATAACAGGATTAACCCTGGGTTTTCTAAATATGAGATTTGTGATGTTTTCGAAAATCTGTTGTTTGAATATGAATTTAAATTGCTGCAAAGGGTTAAATGTTTAAGGATTGTTGGAATTCATGTAAAAGTAAAATTGATGAAGTAAAAAATTGTAGATTTTTTTCTTTTTTTTTTTTTTTTTTTTTTTTAAAAGTGTAGTTTGAAATTAAACATTTTTTTGCCCTTTTATTTTTTTTTTACAGAGGGGAAGTTTTATGTTGATTTTAATATTTCCCAGAATTAAATTTAAATTTCTATGTCAGTTGGTGAATTTGTTTTATGTGTTGTAAGGTTTGGAGAAATGATCTTAACCCAAAACGGGTTGGGGGGTACGAAATTGGGTTTTGAGTGGGAAGTAGAGGGAGAGGAAGAAAAGGTTAAATTTGATTGTGATGGGTTTAAAATAAGAGGGCCAAGTTGTGTAGAGATTGTTGTTGAGATGGGGAATGGTTTGGCTGGGTGGGGGTTTGTTGTTTTGGGAGGGAATGGTTGGTTTTGTGAGGAGTTTGAGGGTTTTGGGATTAGATTTAATTGGTGGTTTAGAGGGAAGTTCCCCCTTAGGTGGTGGGGTGGGGGAGGTTTTGAGGTGTGAGAGGCGTGGTGTGGGTGCGTTAGGTAGAGTGGGGGAAGGTAGAGGGGAGGAGGAGGGGGGGTGGTTTTAAAAGGGGTTGTGGGGTAAGGGAGGAATGGGTTAGGGGAGGGTTGATGGTTTGGAGAAAGGTGTAGTTAGGAGTGGTTAAGGTGTTGTAGTTTTTTGGGAGTAAGTGGAAGGTGTAGGGTAATTGTGTTGTTTAGGGAGAGTGGGTTGGGGAGTGTGGGTCAAAAGAGAAGGTGGGTTAGTGAGGTGGGGTAGTGTAGTTAGATATTAGAGTTTGGGTATTGATAGTTAGAAGTGTGGGGTTTGGTTGGTGAGGAATGAATGTGTTTAGCAAGGTTAGGTCCAGGGTTCGAGCAGGGTAGGTGGGTCGGGTGGGAAAGTTGGGATAGGGTGTTGTTGTGGTGGACGCGAGGGGGGGGGCCATAGTGTGTGTGGTGTGAAATAAGAAGTGCGCATGATTGTAAAGCTGTGTTAGTGTGCTGTGTTGTCGCTCTAGTGTGTAATAGGTGTGGGTAGGGGTGGTAGGGCCGTCCGGCTTAGCGACCGTGACAGGCTATGTGAAGGAAAAGTTGGAATGGGTGACGTGGGGTTAATACCACTGTGGGGGCTGTGTGAAGGGAAGTTGGAATGGGTGGCATGGGGTTAATACCACTGAGGCTGTGCGTAGGGAAGTTGGAATGGGTGGCATGGGGTAATACCACTGAGGGGCTGGTGTAGGAAAGTTGGAATGGGTGGCAGGGGTTAATACCACTGAGGGGGCTGTGTGTAGGGAAGTTGAATGGGTGGTGTGGGGTTAATACCACTGAGGGGGCTGTGTGTAGGGAAGTTGGTATGGGTGGTGTGGGGTTAATACCACTGAGGCTGTGTAGGAATGTTGGAATCGGTGGCGTGGGGTTAATACCACTGTGGGGCTGTGTGTAGGGAAGTTGGAATGGGTGGTGTGGGGTTAATACCACTAAAGGAGCATAGGATAAAATGTCATCATTTACTTATGTCTTTTTCTTACACCACCCAATCTATATACCTCTGTCAATATGCCTGACGGAGATTCCACATCCTGTCTAATTTTTATTATCATGAATACTTATATAGCGCCCATCCTCGGCTAGACACCAAGCTCTAAGCGCTTTACAATCCACACTCATTAACAATGGGCTGCCTATCTGGGTAGTGCTGACTGAAGAGCTACCAGCTGGCGCTTCATTCAGTCGTTTCCCATGTCATCCAGTCATATCGTTCACTTCAATTTCCTTGCTTCCTTCATTCTTTCCATTTCTCACGCAGAGTGCATGCTATGTGTAAAGTGTCATCCATACCAACGGCCAAACTTTCCTTCTCTTCCGAAAGCTGGTGATGGGATTTTATGTATGTGCAACATGTTATGCATGCGTTCACACATGAACCTCGGTTTATAGTCTCATTCGAAGGACTAAAGAGATATATAAGTATTCATAATGATAATAATAATCCTTTCTATTTTTCATGCTGTAATGAACACCCTTTCTATTTTTTCACTTACACACCTCCCTCAGTGGTATTAAACCCCATACCACTCATTCCAACTTCCCTATAGTATACAACAGCCACCTCAGTAGTATTAACCCCATACCACTCATTCCATCTTCCTTAATATACAGCCACCTCAGAAATACTAACCCTATACCACTCATTCCATCTTACCTTATCATACACAGCCACCTCAGTGGTATTAACCCCATGCCATTCATTCCGACTTCCCTATATCATACAAGCCATCTCAGATGCATTAACCCATGCCACTCATTCTGACTTCCCTTATATTACCATACACAGCCACCTCAATCATATTAACCCCATGCCATTCATTCCGACTTCCCTATACCATACACAGCCACCTCAATCATATTAACCCCATGCCATTCATTTCAACTTCCCTATATCATACACAGCCACCTCAATCTTATTAACCCCATGCCATTCATTCCGACTTCCCAATATTATACACAGCCATCTCAGATGCATTAACCCCATGCCATCATTCTGACTTCCCTATCCATACACAGCCACCTCAATCAATATTAACCCCATGCCATTCATTCCGACTTCCCTATATCATACACAGCCATATCAGATGCATTAACCCCGTACCACTCATTCAAACTTCCCTATACACAGGCCCAGCCAGGGTAGTCCTCTGTAGCCCCAGAACACAATCCACAGGATCAACCCATAACAGGTCATCACGGAGAAATCCCATCCGAGGAGACCCTGCACTGCTGCTAAGCCACTTTGGTGGTGTTCACTGACCCCCCTATTCTGATCCACCTTATAGTCAGGACAACCACCGACTAAGCACCCTTCTGACCACGCAGTCATGGAACCTTGCAAGCGAGCGTCCCTGTCCGGGGAGTGTCGCCTCGTCCATCCAACGACAGTCCCCGTTAACTTGATGTCACTGATGACATGCTGATTCATCCATCTACCCAACAAAGGGAGTGGAGTTTTGCGTGTATGACCCTTTTTTTTTATCCTGCCATTTGACCCTTTTTTATCTGCCATTAATTAAGGCATCCATGCTCCAGCTTCGGGGAAACATGCTGATACTAAGGCTTTGGTCCCCATCCAGCTAAAGGCCCTTACAGACAAACTCTTATCTGACCAGTGTCAGCACGGAATCAAGGAATCGGGTGACTGCACATCTTTCCTCTCTTTACCAACCCTTGATGTGGTCTCCTCGGTTGGCTGGACAAGCAATATTTTCTTTTTGCTTTTGTTGTTGTTGTTCATATTGTATTCTTACTCATTCTTCTGTAGCAAGGGTGGCAATAAGTGTTCCACCCCCCTTTCCCCCCCCCCCCCCCCCCCCCCCCCCCCCCCCCCAAAAAAAATGCACTGCTGGTGATAGAGAGATTTACAACCTTTCAGTCTGTGGCAGCGAAGGACAACTTGTTTCGAGAGGGAATGATGTATAGGGTCATGCGAGTCCAGTGGCTGGACAGTGTTCACATGTGTGGTCATTACGTACCACTCTAGGAAATACCACCCTAATCTGCTGCCCTTGAGAATTCAGCTTGATCTTTGCATCACATGATCTCTCTCTCTCTCTCTCTCTCTCTCTCCTCTCTTTCTCTCTCTCCTCTCTCTCTTTTCCTATCTCTCTCTTTCCTTCCTCTCTCCCTCTCTGCGTCTCTCTCTTGCTCTCTATCTTCTCTTTCTTTCCCCCCCTCTCTCTTTATGTACTCTCTCTTCTCTCTCTCTCTATTTCCTCTCTCTCTCTGTCTCACTGTCTAACCTTATTGGCCTGAGATCTTTGATCAGCAGTGAGTTGATGGTCCTCTCTGTGGCCATCAGCCAAGGCAAAGCCAGACTGGTAAGCTTCTGGGTCTGAATCATCATTGGTCTGCAACAGCAGTGATCAAAGGGTCTAATGGTTACCAACCATACCATGAGTGTGTGTTGTGTGTGTGTGTGTGTGTGTGCGTGTGTGTGTGTGTGTGTGTGTGTGTGTGTGTGTGTGTGTGTATGGGTGTGTGTGTGTGTGTGTGTGTGTGTGTGGGTGTGGCGTGTGTGTGTGTGTGTGTGTGTGTGTGTGTGTGGTGTGTGTGTGTGTGTATGGGTGTGTGTGTGTGTGTGTGTGTGTGTGTGTGTGTGTGTGTGTGCCGCGCGTGTGTGTGTGCGTGTACGTGTACGTGTGTGTGTGTGTGTGTGTGTGTGTGGTGTGTGTGTGTGTGTGTGTGTGTGTGCGCGCGCGCCTGTATTTGTGTGTGTGAGTGTGTGTGTGCATGTGTGGGTGTGTGTGACAGAGAAAGAGAGAGCCTATTGCTTGTGTGTGATGTTTGTACACACGTGCATCAATGTTAAGTCTCTTCTTTGATGTCTTTTCACTGTTAGTTACCGGTGTTTGTGTGAAGTTTAAAAAAAAACCTGTATGTATTTTGTGTGCATGTGTATAACATGTGCATGTGTGCACGCAGCATGTAATAGTGGTGCTGCCTTTACACTTTCCAAAAAAAA
>CM031622.1:25185827-25194278 GCA_018398815.1 Conus ventricosus | reverse complement strand
GGTAATGGTCAGGAGAGATGGAGGGAGAGGGGCCTTGGGGGTGGGGGTGGGGGTGGGGTGGGAGTGAGAGGAGTGAGAATGGGATTTGCGAGGCTGAGATTTGACACTGTGCCCTCCCCCACCCCCACCCTCTCTCTCGGGAAAAAAGAAACGGGTCAAAAAGGGGGGGAAAGGGTCAAAGTGGGAAAGGGGGGGGAACAAGTAAAACAATGAGTAAAAGTGGGAATGGGGGAAAAGGGAAAAAAAGTAAACCAATAAGTCAAAGTAGAAGAAAGGGGGGGGGAAAAAACAAGTCAAAAATTAAATCAAATTTAAAAAGGGGAAAAAAACAAGTCAACAAGGGGGGTCAAAGTAAAAGGGGGGGGGAGAAAAAGTCAAAAATGGGGTCAAAGAGAAAGGGGGAAAAAAAAGTCAAAATGAGTCAAAATGAAAGGGGGGCAACAAGTAACCCCAATGAGTAAAGTAAAAGGGGGGGGGGAGGGGGGTCAGCATAAGTAAAAGTAGAAAGGGGAAAGGAAATAAGTAAAACAAGGTGCCAAAGTAAAAAGGGGGGGGGGGAAAAGTCAAAAATTTGGTCAAAGTGGGAAAAAAAAGGGGAGAAACAAGTCAAAATGAGTCAAAGTAGAAAAAAGGGGGAAAAAAAGGTCAACAATGAATCAAAATTTGAAGGGGGAAAAAAAGTCAAAAAAGGGGGGGGGTTCCAAAGTAAAAGGGGGAAAGGGGGAAAAGAAAAAAAGGTCAACAATGAGTCAAAAATAAAAGAAAGGGGAAAAACGGGTTTCAACAATAAATAAAAAGTAAGAGGGGAGAAAAAAAGGTCAAAAGGAGTCAAAGTAAAAGAAAGGGGCAAAACAAAATCAACACAATGAGTAAAGTAGAAAGGGGGGGGGGGGGAGAAAAAGTCAAACAATGAGTCAAAGTAGAAAGGGGGAAAAACAAGTAAACTTTATTTCCAAAATAAAAAGGGGGGAGCAACAAGTCAACAATGGGGTTCAAAGTAAAAAGGGGGGGGGGGGGGGGGGAAAAAAACAATGGTAAAAGTAAAAAGGGGGGGAAACAAGTCAACAATGAATAAAAGTAGAAAGGGGAGAAAAAAAAAGGTAAACAAGAGTCCAAGTAGAAGAAAAGGGAGAAAAAAAAAGAAACAAGTCAATAAGAGTAAAAGTAGAAACGGGGGGGGGGGGGGGGGGGGGGGGGGGGGGGGGGGGTTTTAAGTAACAATGGTCAAAGTGGGAAAGGGGGGAAAAAAAACAAGTCAACAAGGGAAGTAAAAAAAAAAAAAGGGGGGGAGCAAAATTTAAAAATTGAGTCAAATTTGAAAGGGGGGAAAGTCAAAAAAATGAGTCAAGTAAAAAGGGGGGGGGGGGGGACAAGTAAACAATGGTCAAAGTAGAAAGGGGGGAACAAGTCAAAAATGAATCAAATTTAAAAGAAAGGGGAAAAAAGTCAACAATGAGTCAAAGTAGAAAGGGGGGGGGGGGGGGGGGGGGGGAAAAAGTAAAACAATGAGTCAAAGTAGAAAGGGGGGGAAAAAAGTCAAAAAGGGAGTCAAAGTAAAAAGGGGGGGGGAAACAAAGGGTAAAACAATGAATAAAAATAAAAAAGGGGAGAAAAAAAGTAAACAAGGAGTCAAAGTAAAAGGGAAAGGGGGGAAGAAACAAGTAACAATGAGTCAAAGTAAAAACGGGGGGGGGGGGGGGGGGGGGGGGAAAAAATTCAAAAAATGAGTAAAATTTTAAAGGGGGGAAAAAAAAGTAAACAATGAGTAAAAATTTAAAAAGGGGAGCAACAATTCACAATGGCAAGTGAAAGGGGGGAACAAGTCAAAATTGATTTCAAAGTAAAAAAGGGGGGGGGACAAGTAAACCCAATGAGTCAAAGTAGAAGTAAAAAGGGGGGGGGGGGGAAAAAAGTCAACAATGAATCAAAAAGGAAAAGGGGAAAAAAAACAAGCAAAATGGGGTAAAGTAAAAAGGGGGGGGGGAAAATTTAAAAGTCAAAAATGAGTAAAAGTAGAAAGGGGGAAAAAAAATTTCAACAATGATTTAATTAAAAATTTAGAAAGGGGAGCAAAAAAAAGTAAAACCATGGTAAAAATTTGGAAAAGGGGGGGGGGGGGGAAACAAGTAAAACAATGATTTCAATGTAGGAAAAGGGGGGGGGAAAAAGTTAACATGAGTCAAAGTGAAAGGGGGGGGGCAAGGGAAAACAATGAGTAAAAGTGGAAAGGGGGGGGGGGGGGGGGGAACAAGTAAAACAATGTTTTCCAAAAAAAGGGAAAAGGACGAAAGGGGTTTAAAAAATAAAAAATGTCACATTAAAAAGAAAGACAGAAAGAAAGATTTAAACCCGCCACCACAAAAAGGAAAAAGACAAAAGAATGTGTGGTTTTGGGGAAAAGAAAAACCAGAACAATGTGCCATCGTAGAGGAAATTTAGGGCAATGTGCCACATCAGGGAAAAATTAAAGCAATGTGTCCCCGTGGGAGAAGAGAAAAAAGAAGAATTTCTCGAAAAAGGGGGAAGTTGGGAAAAGGGGGAGAGGGGAGGGGGGGGGAAGGGAAAAAGGGAAAGAAATTTTATTTTGTGAAAAAACAGAAATTTGATCAGCTTATCAATTTTATCCCCGATGCACTAATTTTTTTGTACAAGCGGGGTGCCCGAGACAGAGAGAGAAAGGGGGTTTTGGGGAGGGGGGGAGGGGGTTGGGGGGGGGGGGTTTGGGGTGGGGGGGGGGGGGGGAGGGGGGGGGGGGGAAACCAAAGGGGGCCCGGGGGGGGGTTAAAAGGGAAAAAGACAGGGCAGGGCGACAAAGGGAGGCAGGCAGACCCCGGGGGACAGAGAAAAAGGGCAGCGAGGGGAGTGGATCCAGAGGGCAGAGACACAGGGGAGAGACACTGGGCTTATAAAAAAAGAGAGTGGAGAGAAAAAGAGAAAGGGGAGCGAGACCACAGAGGGAAAAACAAAAGGTGAGCAGAGACCAAAAGGGGGAGAGAGAGAAAACAGGAGAAACAGGAGGCAGCGGACAGAGGCCCGAAAAGAAGAGAAAAAGAGAGAGGGAGAGAGAGGAGAGAGAGGGGAAGAGGGGAGAGGAGAGAGAGGGGGAACACAAAGGGCACAAGACTCTTTAGAAAAAAAAAAACAAAATCTTGTTCTCCCATGGTGCTATTGCCCAGCTGTCATTTTGCCCCAATGTTGAACATTTGGGGTTTTTGAGCCTGAACAGAAAATCAGTTTGGGAAGCCCATTTGCACAAACCCTATTTGTTTTTTAAAAAATTTGTTTTTCCCCCGCAGGGTGAAAAAAGACATTTGGGTAGCATCACAGCAAATTAAAGGGGCGGTGTGTGGTGTGTGTGTGTGTGTGTGTGTGGGGTTGTGTGTGTGAGTGTGTGTGTGGGGGGTTTTAAGTGAGTGAGGGGAGTGAGTGGGGAGTGTGAGGGGAAATGGGGTGAGTGGGGGGTGGTGGGTGTGTGTGTGTGTTTTTGTGTGTTTTGTTGAGTGAGTGAGGGGAGTGAAATGGTGAGTGAGTGATTGTGCGTGTGTGTGTTTGTGTGTGTTTTGTGTGTGTGTGTGTGTGTGTGGGTGTGTGAGTGAGTGAGTGATTGAGGGAGTGGTGTGCGTTTTGCGTGTGGGTGTGTGTGTGTGTTGTATTCAAACAACTGTTTAACATCCACATTTCCTGTTAACTGTTCGGTGATAAGTTTTCCCTTTTCATACATAAATTCCATTTCTTATCTTTAGGTTGATCTATTTCATTATGATGCTTTTATATCAGATTCTGTACTGTTTTTTTTTTTAAAAAAAAACCCTTTTTTTTCTATTTAATTTTTCATACTTTGGGGCAAATTTTATCTTTCATGTGAATGAATAGGCACACCCCACAAACCCCCACCCCACACAACACACCACACACACCCCAAAACACAAAAACGGGGAGGGGAGAGGGGCCCGACCCGGGAAAACAGACCGACACACGGGGGGAGGGGGGAGAAAGGGGAGGAGGAGAGGAAGGATGGGGAGAGGGAAGGAGAGGAGAGAGAGAGAGAGGATTTGGGTTTTGGATTTTTTCAAGAAATTTTTTTATATGCCCCTGCTTGGTTTCTTTCATTTTACACACACAAAACACACCACCAAAACACACACACAACCCCACACAAAACAAACATGCACGTGCGCGCACCCACCACACCCCAAAACTGATTCTATTTGGTATCTTTAAAAAAAAAAGGGTTTTTACCGGGTTTGTTTAAATTTCTTTATATGATTTAAACACACACCAAAAACATACACCACCACCCCCACCACAAAGGGTTTTGTATCCCTTTAGACACACGGTGCGTGTAGCGTGTTTTGGTTTTTTTGCTTTCTTTTTCTTTCTTTTTTTTCTCTCTTTTTGGTTGTCCCCAGAAAGAAAAAAAACCCAAAAATTTCACTTCCCAAAAACCCCAAAAAAAAAATCTTTTCCCCCACAAGACAAAAAAAGAACAAAAAAAATTCACAAATTTTTTTTTAAATATATTTTTATATATATATTATAAATATATATATATATATTTTTATATATATATATATATTATATTTTATTATGTCAGGGCATGACAAAGGAATGAGGAAAAGCAAAGTGACAAGGGGGGATGTATGAGGGGGAAAACCAAAAAATTGTGGGAGAAGCGGGGAAGGAAAAATAAAGCCCCTTTTGCGCTTTAATCCCCTTAAATTCCCCTTCCCGCTAAATTTTAAATTTTTTCCTCTCTTTGTTAACCCTTATCTTTTTTTTTTTCCCATACAGCCGCCCGTGACTAGTCCCCTTTTTGTGTGTTTTTGGGTTTTGTGTGTGTTTATGTGTTGTGTGTTTTGTTGTGTTTTGTGTGTGTGTGGGGTTTGTGTGTGTGTGTTTGTGTTGTGTGTGTGTATGTGTGTGTGTATGTGTGTGTGGGTATATTTGGGTGTTTTGTGTGTGTGTTGTGGGTTTGTGTGTTGTGGTGTGTGTGTGTGTGTGTGGGTGGTGTGTGTGTGTTTTTGTGTGTGTGTGTATGTGGTGTGTGTGTGTGTGTGTTTTGTGTGTTGGGGTTGTGTGGTTTTATGTGTGTGTGTATTTTGGGATGTATGTTTTGCCCTGTGTGCGTGCGTGGGTGTGTGTGGGGTAGGGGTGTTTTACTCATGTGGTGTATGAGTGGGGGAAAAAGAGCACAAAGAGCTGGTGGTGGTAGAAAGGACAAATTAGTTTTGTGGCTTTCCTTTCTTGTCTGTGTGCCGAGAGGTGCATCTGTGTTTTACAAGTAGTCCACATGCATGCACCACCCCGGTACTGAAGGGCTGGGTTGTGCATACATGGTGTGAATTTATATTAAAATTTCAAATTAATATTTTTGTGTGACACGAAATGCATGCGGCCCTTTGCGTTTTGGGTTTTTTGTCTGGTTTTTATGTATGTGTGCTTTTGTGTGTGTGGTTTTGGGCTGTGGTTTTTGTGTGTTTTTAAGTGCATGATTTTCCTGTGTGCGTTGCATAAGATTAAAAAAAATGTTGGGTTGGGGATTTTGTACATGCGCCCTGACAATACACACACAAAAAAGGAAAAAACTATTTAAAAAATTTCCTTGCCAAATAAACCCCTTTTTACCCCTTTTCTTTGAATACTATTTTGCCCCTGTGTGCGTTTTGTGGTGTGTTTTGTGTGTTGGGGTGTGGTGGGTGTGTGTGTGTGTGTGTGTGTGTGTGTTTTTGGGGGTGTGGTGTGTGGTTTTGCATGAGCGCCCTTTTGTGTGTGTGGTGTTAAACAAAAAAACCCGATTTTTCCAAAAAAAGGGCGAAACTCACAAAATGATGGCCTTTACCGAAAACCCCTTGAAACAGCATGAACTTGAATGGCTGCAAGGAAAAACGCTGGTACCTTCCAAAAAAGCTAGCGATTTCACCCGCCCTATGTTTTCCCCCAGTTATAGCATCCGAGGGGAAAAAACAAAAGGATGCAATAGGCACCCCCAGCCTTTCAGAAAAAAAATGAAAAAGGTCAAGAAAGAACCCCCACCACGCTGGCCCTTTTCCCCAGAACCAGGCACCCAGGGTTTTTCTGTTTTACAGCACGCCCCCCAAACAACAAAAACTTCCGATGGTTTTCCTTCACCTTTTTGGAACCCGAGTTCTGCACCCACAAAACCCCTCAAACCCCCTTTCCCCCCCGTTTGCAAAACGCAGACCCCGTGTCTTTATAGATATCCTTTTAAGGGATGTTCCCGTTTTAAGAGGGCCCCCCCAAAAAAAACCCAGTTTTCCCCCCCGCATGGTTGGTGGGGGGTGGGGTGGTGTGCGTGAAGAAGATGCGGGGGGGAGTCCTCGTTTGTTTAAACAATTATTTTGCTAAGGGGCACCGAGCCAGCGGCGCCTCAAGGTTTACGGCTTCCAACCCCCACATACGGGGTCCCCGCCTCCTTTTTTTTGCTGGCCTTGCAGGAAGCAGAAACAAACCCCCCCCCCACCCCACACACCTCCCCCTGACCAAGCTCCAAGTTCCCAAAGGGTTCACCCCACGCGCGCGCGCACACACACCACCTTTCACCCCTCTCTTCTCCCCTTTCCCTTCCCCCCACCCTTTTCTTCAAAAAACCCGGGGGGCCCTAGAGAGAGGGACACCACGGGATTGATTTTTCCCCCCTGCTCATCGGATTTGAGGGGGAACCCCGGCCTGTTGCGGAAACAGTCTATTGGTGGGCGGGTTTTTTGGGGAGGAGGCCCCGATTGGCCTGGGGCACTTTCCTTTTGGGGGGTATTTTATTTTTGCCCTGTAGACCCTCATTTAATTTCAGCGCAGCAGCAGCAAAGGAAAAGCAGACCCAATTTACCCGGGCCTGATTGGAAAAATTAGCTTCAGATCCCAAAGGGTTCCCCGGGGTACACTCCCCCCCCCCCCCCCCCCCCATTTTTGGGAAAAATTGTTTTAAAAATACCCTCCCGGCGCTTGATGATGAAGATTTCAAAAAGAAAAAAAAAACAAAAAAAAAAAAAAGAAAACCCGTAACTATACACTGGGATTTTGTTTAAAAAGCGGGGATTCTTAACCCCCTGTTTAATGGGAAAAGATGCCTGGTGCGAAAAATTTTTTTAAAAAATGCAAAAAATGTGAGTGCTTGCGAGCAGCAGCACCGAGATGCAGCAATCACACACACAAACAAATTTCACACGCACATCACACTCAACCCAAAAACCCCAAAAAAACACATTGGGGCACCCCCACATGCACAAGCATTTTTTTCATCATGTAACTGTTACTGGGTAAATAATTAGCTCTTTTTTTTATTTGTATCTTTTTCTCCCGTTTAAAGTGCCCTTAAGCGCCAAAATTTTTCCCCAATTTTTTTTCCTAAAAAAAAGTTAAAAATTTACGAATTGTGATTTTTCTGGTTCTTTTTTTTTTCTTTTTTTTTTTCATTTACATTCATTTCATTCAGTTCTTTCCCCCTTTCATTTTTACTATGCACTTTCCAAATGCCGAACCCCACACACAACCCAAACACCCCAACACCCAAAAAATAAAACACACACAAACAACCCCTTCTCCCTCTGTCTTCCTCTCTCTCTTCTCTCCCACCACCACAAACACACAACCCCACCACACACACACACGCACACAACACACCTCTCTCTCTCCCCTCTTTTCTCTCTCTCTTCTCTTCTTCCTCTCTTTTCACAAAACCCACACAAAACAACACACACACAAAAAAAGGAGAAAAAGAGAGATAAGGGGGTGGGGGGGGGGGGGTTTGGGGAGGAGGAGAGAGAGAGAGAAAAGAAAAGAGAGAGAGAGGTTCCCCAGAGGAGTTTGTGGGTGAAGAAGAAGAAAGAGAGGGAGGGGGAGACAGACAGAGGAAAGCAGAACAAGGGGAGAGAGAGAGAGAGGGGAGAGGAGAGAGAGGGGGAGGAAAAGAGGGGGAGAGGATCCAAAACAGGAAAGTAAAAGGGGGTTAAAAAGAAAAGGGAACAGGGGGGAAAAGAGTGTGTTTTGTGAGTGAAAACACACACACTGATCCATGATGGGACAAAAAACACACACACAACCCCACACACACCACCCCACACACACACACAACCACACAGGTGTGTATGGATGTGTGAGAGAGAGATGGAAGGGAAACAGAAAAAGAGATCTACACAGGAGAAGAGAGGATTACAGGAGAGAGGAAAGAGAGGGGAGGTTACGAAAGAAGGTGAAAGAAGGGGGAGAAACCCGGGCCCCCAGAGGAAAAAAAGAAAGGAGGGGGGGGGGAAGGCAGGGGCACCCGGGCAGGCAGACAGACAGATAGACAAGCAGGGCAGACGGGCAGAGAAATTTCCCCAGGGGGTGGTGTGTGTGTGTGTGTGTGTGTGAGTGTGAGTGTTGTGTTTTTTTGGTGTGTGTGTGTGGCGTTTTGGTGTGTGGGGTGGACATTGTGCATGCGTGAAAGCAAGGGCA
>CM031622.1:25078327-25178327 GCA_018398815.1 Conus ventricosus | reverse complement strand
TCGCTGGAGTCGGCGAAAATGTCACTTATATGCTTCCAGTATTACTGTGTTCACTCAAGGTACACGTAGCTAACTATTCAATGTAGGGTTGAAGAGAGGAAATATGTGTGTGTGTGTGTGTGTGTGTGTGTGTGGTGTGTGTTGTGTGTGTGTGTGTGTGTGTCACGGTCAAAAATAGAACAACCAAGTCGTGGTCCAGGTTGTTTGGACATAAGCTCTAACTCAAATATTCTGGGCGCCACGTAGACAGGCCCATGGTTCGGATCCAGCCAATTAAGCATAGGGGAGAGGCTCCACAGAGACGGTCTGTCCGGCCAGACGGACTAAGCAGCTTTGACCGACGCCTCGATGTCTAGCGAGACGAGTCGTAGCGCCTGGCTCAGGCTCATCTAGCCAATTTGTGGAACCAGCGCCATTGTTAGTCGGACGTCGCAGGTTAAAGCAGGAAAGGGAGAGGGAGAAGGTAGTGTGTGGTGGGGGTGAAATCTAGCTAATCAATTAAATGACCAGTTGACCACCACAGAGAGTAAGGCGTGTAGGCGTGACTGTCATGATTTGAATATCCAATGGAATTAGAGGGAGATAACTTCGGGTATCAGGGGTAAAAATACTGACCAATGGTACTCGCCCTTTTTGGACAGATCGGAACGGGATAAGAAGGATGTGAGAGTGAGAGAACGGCAGAACGAGGGGGAGAACGAACAGAGAGACAGAGAGAGAGAGAGAGGTTCTGGGGTGTAGTCTCTGCAGGAGAAAGGCAGAGAGATGAGAGGAGTGAAGTTTGAGCATTAGCACCAGATATAGTCTGCAAAGGGAGGACTAAAGAGAGATGTGGAAAGAGAGAGTTGCTAACTAATGAAGAGAAAAAGAAAGAAAAGAAAAGGAAAAGAAAAGCAACCATGTCCATTTAATAGAGCAGACTAGGAGAGAGAGAGAGAGTGCAATGCGTTAATGCAGGAAGAAAGAAAGGAGAACAGATCGATGTTGATAGTCACTGTTCCATCTGAACCGGGGGTTCGACCTCATACTTGGCCAGCGCCACTTTCATCGGCAGTCCAACCTGACCAACGCCAGCGGTCTGACCTGACCAGTGCCAGCAGTCCAGCCTGACCGATGCCAGCAGTCTAACTTGACCAGTGCCAGCAGTTGTGTTGTGTTGTGAAAGTGACAGTGAAAGAAAAAAAAAGGAAAAGAAAAAGACAGTGATTCGTGAATAGTTAAGATCACCTGGCCAGGTAAAGTAGAAATCTATTTATACCCGGGTTAGTTAATGATGTTTTAGATAAATGATTTTGTGAAGTTCAGGAAAGAGAGAATGTTTTATTTTGTTTGATTCCATATGCATTGATGTTTCGTTCTATGATCATGTGTAGTAAAGTTATAGACTTTACTAGTGGTTTGATGTGACGAATGCATGATATATGAATAGATTGTAAGCAAGCTGTGAGTGTGTTTGGGCTGTGCGCTAGTCCTTCCTCCATCGACATCACCCGAGGTTGACAGTGTGAGAGAGAGAAGAGGGGAGAGAGGAGAGAGAGAGAGAGAGAGAGAGAGAGAGAAGGAGAGAGGAGAGAGAGTCGTCGACAGTTAGTGCTGATAGCTGATAGTTCTGCTGTTCTCAGTGGCCTTCAGGACAACCGTTATGGGTCTACACGATCCAATTTTGGCCAGCTGAGGTAAAACCTCTGACTTGCCGCCACACCCTACCTCCACACTTCCACCACACACACACACACACGCACGCACGCACGCACGCACGCACGCACACACACATACACACACACACGCGCGCGCACGCGCGCGCACGCACACACACTCACCATCACCACTATTCTCATCCCCATCCTCAACTGTGAAAAGGCAGTGGGCAGGGGAGAGAATTTCGGAGGTTCAGCACAGCGTGGACGGAGTTTACTGGAGATCCCCTTTGTATTATTGTATGCAGGCTACATTTTTCAGCATGTCTTTTACCTCACTCTCCCACCCTCCCCATCCCTCGACAGCACTCTGCATTCCCCTGCAGTTCCCTCCCTTGCCACTCGGCCTACCTATCATGTTCATTGGCGGTTCTACAGTCCGTACAAACTTTGTATTTCAGAATTCCGTCCCTCTTACTCAACTTAGTATTTTAGAATTCCGTCCCGCTCATTCAGCCTTCTTATCATGTCCATTGGCGATATGTACATGTACACCACCTATGGTGTACCAGAGATTCTTGTGTGCTTCCACTAAGGAGTGCCATGGTTGATGTTTAGATTAACCGAGGCAGGTAGTCTGAGGACCCCCGATGAGTTCGCCCAGTTGTGTGGCGATCTAAGGAGGAATCCCTTTGTGGGCACTGACCGGGACGGGCCGGAAATTCCAAAGAGGGAATACTCTCGGCTAGACCGGGGAAAGCCAGCCCCATTATGTAAGAGGAAGATCAGTAGTTGTGGGAGGGCTTACTATTTAGGATGTTGCTCAGCGGGGAGATTTTAAGGAAATAGTTCTGATTACTAGTTTTTATTTCATACTTGTGAGACCTAGGATCACGCAATGTGTGAGAAGATGTTGTATGCTTAGGTTAGAGGGACATGTAGGTGATATTAAGTTTGTGGTTAATAGTTGCAGTTAAACATGTAAGACCCTTATTCATGAGGCGTAGGGATCTGACAGATGGCGTCCCTAGGTGACGCTAGGGGAAGCGTGGGTGCTCTGGAAGTTACGGAGTTATTCAGTCAAGCCCCAAATCTCAAACGGAGAGGACTAAGCTTACACCTTAGTCCGTGAAGTGTGGTGATGGTGTTCTGATGGCACCAGAAATGCCACGGTTGCTAGAGCCCTTTATCTTTTTCATTACCTTCTCTTTTTTTGTTTTACCATCTATTTCCTTTTTGTTTGGCATTGTCACCAGCCATTTTTATGGACAAAAAGCTTAGACCAAATTAAAAGAAAGAAAATTTTCACTGGGCCTGACTCATTTGTCTTTTTTGGATGAACCTAGTCCAACTTTCTCCCGAACCCGATCTCCCCTTGTGCGTTTCTTTACAGTAGGAAGAAGGGAGGTTTACATACAATCCGTAAAAACTTAACAGTTACCCTCCCTCTCACTCCCTTTCCTACCCTGACAATCAGTAGTACATACAGTCAGTAAAACTTAATACTTTCCCTCCCTCTTTCTCACCTGCCTATCACGTTTATTGCCGGTGCGTACAGTCCGTACAAACTTTCAATATTTTCAGAGAGGTAGATTATTGATAATCAAAAGTTTCTGTTTCGCTTCGAAACTCCCCACAGTTCACCTTAGAATTAGCGATTTTCAAGACCTCAATGTTTTATCACACATGTTCTCCTTCCCATTGAAAGGACTTGGGGTTTTGTTCGCGTTTTTATTTTCCCCAGCATCTATTTCGTCTTTGTCCACACTTAGATTATATTTTTAAAAATAAAGAAAGAAAGAAAATCATTTTCATCAGACCTCGATCAGTTAAGGTCAAACTGTGATCAAGACCGGTCAAGTGAACATCTTTTCTGAACACATTCCCCTTCTTGTTTAATAAAAGACTTGGTGTGTGCGCGCGCGCTCGCGCGCGCGCGTGTGTGTGTGTGTGTGTGTTTTAGCTTGTTTTATTTGTTTTGCTTTGTGTGCGTGTATGCGTTTGTTTAGTTTTGTTTGTTGGTTGGTTTGCCGGTTTGTTTGTTTTTTTCCCCCATCTTTTAGCTTTTTCCATTCTTTGAGAAACCACACACAAGACGTGTGAGGCAGTGTGTGTGTGTGTGTGTGTGTGTGGGGGGGGGGGGTTATGTTTGTTGCACATAGATTGATTCATGCATGGATGGAACAGTTAGACTGTCGTTCCGTTACCGTTAAGCTGTTGGAAATTGGACGGTTCAATGTGAAAAAATATGGTTACCAGTTAGTTTCAAAACGAAGTGACTGAGGGCGGAAAATGAAGCAAAATTTAGCATGATCAAAATGGCCGAAAGTGAGAAGATAAGTGTTTTTGTCGTTCTTCATTTTCACCGTCCTAACTGTTATTTGTTTTTGCCTGAAGAAGACCCAAGAGCGACCTCATTGTGTTTTGTCCTGCACTTTGTTTCCCATGTCCTTGGCGGTAACTAACCCCCTCTGTTTCTAAATTATTGTTACCAGTGTTTTGATTATCTTTCAAATACCAGTGAAGTCAAGCTAAGGATCCTGTTTCTGCCCACTTTGTTAGTGTGTCTCGTCAATTTTTTTCTTTCTTCTTCTCTCTCTCTCTCTCTCTCTCTCTTGATTTAGCAACCACAGAGGCCAGACGTCGGAACGGGCGATACTACCAAATGCAGCTGAACTGAATTGAATAACACTCCCAGTGTATTGCCGTTGGCATTAATTTGTTGAAACTGTTTTCTGGTTACTGGATATTTCTCCTTCATCTTTGATGTTTTCATTTCTCCTTCCACTCAGTCTGAAAGTGGTCAGTGAAAATAAAAGCTGTTAAATTCCACTGCCGACGCTGTGAAGAAAAAAAGCGGCTGACTCATACTTCTTACTTTCTTTTAACCCCCCCCCCCCCCCTTTTTTTCTCTCCTTTTTTTTAAAGGGAGGGGGTGTCGCCCTTGGAAGAATTCATTGGTGTGAACTCACTCTCTTGACGACAGGTGGGCCACATAATAAAAGTATTTGTTTTTTTGTTTGTTTGTTTTTTGTTTTTTTCTTATTGGGATTCACATAGCTGCACACACCCCTTTACGCCTAGGTAATTCAGACAAGTGCTTTTATCAGTGCTGCCACACCAAGCTACCTCGTCGTGTCAGGAACCCAAAGGGGAAAATTGAATTTAACACCTGCTTACCCATCCCAAACACCTAAATCAAACTAACAAACCAAGTTTAAGCCTGAACAATAATAATTTGATCATCACCTGATAGACTGGGTATGTTGTGTGACAACGGTTACACCATCGCCATCTGAGCATGGAGTATGATGCCACAGCTGCTGAGTGCTGGCGGGCCCTGGTATGGCATACCATTAGCGTCAGACACACACAAAAGTGCACACTATAACAGCTGAAATGTGTTGCACCTCATTTTGTGGTATACATGTTTTATTTTCTTGGTTCATTTCCTGGTGACTTTCCTTCATAATTTGATCTAGTTCTTGGAGTGTTGTGGAGTTTATTTGCTATCGGCAGTAACATTTGAAATCTCCCATTATTTGGTAATAAAAATCACTGTATGGTTTCGATTTATCATCTTGTGTCACAAGATTCATTTAATTTGGACAAATATTTGGGACAAATAAATCAATAATTAGACAAATGAATACTTGGGAAAATAAATAGTTGAGTTTGACAAACAAACACTTGAGAAGATAATTCAAACTGAGCACAGTCTTGATTCGGATATGTGACAGATCACTGTACGTTGATTTATCATTTTTTCAGCTTGAATGTGCAAAGTTGTCGGATGAATGAGGATCTGGTTGTTTCAAGGTAGATGATCATTTCTAATCAGGGGAAAGGGTATACATCTGTGTCACATTCTGAACACAGACTAACCGGATCACAATCACAATCTATGACAACTTCATCCATATTCATTACTCATCAGTTATTGAAATTTTATTTATTAGAGCCTTCTGTGCCAGAAATGAAGTTTTGTAAAAGATGGTCGTAATTCAACAATTAGACTGAATAGTCAATTCAGTACAACTGACCCAAAGTAAAAGGTGGCATTAGCTTAGTTTCGGATTCCTGCATGTTTAATCGAGATATAATCTTAATCTGGACATCGTCCAAAGGACATGTCATCGATGAGTACACTAAAGTGCATGTACACAATTATTTTGTAAGTGCAAACAGAAGTGAATGAGAATGTTACTTCTCCGTCCCTTAAAGCTTCCATGGTTCACTATTGGCGACACTTAAATTCCACCATTTAGGTAACCGCATTCCAGTTTCAGGGATGAGCCAGTTGTCTACACCAATAGAAATCTGTCGATGTCTACGAAGAAATGCAGTGTTTACTACAAGAGGAGCTGGATCAACCACAGTGAACAAAAAATATTTGTAAGGAAACAAGGTTGAGACTGTTCAACGTTATACTATAGTATGAAGTTCTCTCTCACACACACATTCTCACTAAATTCACTACATTCATATAACTAAACAGAGAAAGAAAAAGAAAGAAAAATTAAAACTGTCTTTAATCATGTCAACATTATTCATATTAAATGATTACTTAAGAAAGCCAAGCAGTTTGCTCTCATCTGAAGAGTGTCATACTTAAATTGCATAACGCACATCATACAAACAAAAATTACTTTCACAAATCATACTAACTATACTAAAAAATAAAACAGTTTAAGGCAGCCAAAATATTTCTTTAAAACAAAAACTAAAACATTATTGTTTACAAAATATGTTTCTTTCTGTAATTTGCTTGGCAAAACACAATTCTTGACCTTATGTCTAAACAAGCATACAATGGAAAGAATAAAGGAAAGCAAAACCTATTGCTAACACAAAATCAAAACACACCTTGATTTCCTTAAAAAATTTTGTATATCTTTGGAAATAGAAAAATCAATACACATATTCACATGGGTATACCTATTGATAAGACGTATAAGAATAAAAGCGCTTATACAATGAGTAAGGACATGGAGGGGATGATTGTACAAGAGAGTAAGAAAAGGCACTGAAGTTAATAAAAAGATCTCTTAAAAAGAAAAGAAAGATTGAAGTGAAATACAGAATGACACAAAACCACCAACACTGTTGACCTTTTGTACACTAGCTGAATACACATCTTAAAATCCAAAACTGTTTTATCATGTGTTCTACCAAACGACAGGCTTTGGACCATTCCTGCTTTAGACAGAAAAGAGACTGTGAATCAGTCTCTATGTGTGTGTGTGTGTGTGTGTGTGTGTGTGTGTGTGTGTGTGTGTGTGTGTGTGTGTGTTGTGTGTGTGTGTGTGTGTGTGCGTGTGTGTGCGTGTGTGTGTGTGTGGTTGTGTGTTGTGTGTGGTGTGTGTGTGTGTGTGTGTGGTGTGTGTGTGTGTGTGTGGTGTGTGTGTGTGTGTGTGTGTGTGTGTGTGTGTGTGTGTGTGTGTGTGCGCGCGCACGTGGATCCCTGAGTGTTGATATTCACTTGTTCATTTTTCCTGTGTAAAGGGAGAGAGCACGAGTCAAAGAGAGCGTGTGATAGACAGAGATAGGTACAGAGAGAGAGAGAGAGAGAGAGAGAGAGAGAGAGAGACAGAGAGAGAGAGAGAGAGAGAATGTGACTGCATTTGCGAGCACACATGCATTCATTTTCATACTATAAAAGAACGCACCTTCTACGTTCTCCCTTTCTCTCCCCCTTGACCAATGCTAAAACAGGGTCCAATGAAATGACTCTTTGCATCCAAACTCTAAACTGAAATAATAAAAGGTTCCAAGATAAAATGATGATTAAAAAAGAAGTCCTATATATTATTCCCTGGAGAGCAGGAGCTGGCATCAGTACAATGATGGCGGGCATCAAAAGTCAGAGGGAGAGGGGGGAGGGGGGTGGAGAAGAAGAGGGGATGGAGTTGCGTGGGGTGGATTACTGGGGGTGGGAAGGCTATGCTGCCATCTTGCAAACCGACTCCGATTGGACACAAAGCTCATCAGTGAAGGGGCCTTATCTGCACCTCCTTATGAAAACATGAGCGACACAAAGTCAACCTGTTGCATGCAATAATTGTCGTGTCTTCTTTGATGTGGGACAGCATCATTTCCTTCAGATCCAGGCAAACCAATTACTCCTCCAAAAATGGATACTGAGTGTACTTTACACCTATTGTTTCATGAATCTGTGTATGGTACAGTGATCTGTTTATATCAAAAGCTCAGGAGTTAAAACATGCATTGAGAGATTACATGTCAATTGTCATATGTACATAGTCAACACAGGATGAATGTGCATGGCAGTCCAATTTCTCTTAATTCCCAGTACATTCATATTCTGAATACAGCACAGGTTCCCCCCCCCCCCTCCCCCCCCATTGTGAAGATATTAATGATAACATCACTAGAAAACATGTGTTGTATGCATGACAATATAATGCCACGATGGCAAATGAGTCATGGTATCTTTCTTTAATCAGGTTGGCATCAAAATGTCTGTGAAGATTAATCTAAGTTATGTAAATCAAAACACATCCACCTTTTTCCTCCTAATATTTTTCCCTGTTCGTGTTTAAAACTTTGATTTATATAACTATGAAGAGCAGAACAAAAATCAAATATCATTCTAACATTTCATATCACACCCACATCCACACTCCACAAACATGCACACTAATCTCTCACATCATACATCCTCACTCATTACTCATATTCATGTTTTCAGAAACAAGAAATAAAAGAAAAAATAATGTACAAAGTTGCATCGTTCTGAGGGCATTTGGAACGTGTCCAGTGTCTTTCAACACCACTCACTGACAGTCTTTTTTTTTATGCTGTAAACTGTCTTTACACAAGTCTACATCAACATCTGTAATAATCCTTTTGCTGAATCATCTTACATCATGCTTAGCTGCGGGCAGGACAACGTTATGTAGCTGCTTCGCTCCCCTTCATACCAGTCCTCATGCAGGTTTAGGATAGCTGTAAGGGGGATTGAACTCCTCATCAGCTTGCCTGGCCCCTTTGTACAGAGCAATGGCGGCAAACAGCGACGCCCAGCCCGATAAACAGCACAGACCGTAGGACCAGGACAGGTAGTTCATGTCTGGTCGTGGGACCCACTGACGATCTTCCTTCTGCACCCCGAAGACGATCAGCACGATGAAGATGCAAACCACTGCGCACAGAAAGGGAAGTTACAGGTTGAAAGTGCTGCCTCGGCTGATGTATGGAACAGGCGCCAGATGAAATGAAATCTGTCTTACTTTGTTTGTTTAAATTCATTTACCATGATTCAGTTTATGAACTTTTTTTTTCCTGTGGCTACAACGTAAACTGTATGATATATCTCTGGTAAAGTACTGTTTAATAAAGAAATTTGTACAATAACGATGTTCAGAATAGACATATTCGTAATCAAAGTTATTATTCTTTCAAGAAACAAGAAGAAACATACACACACACATGATCATACAAGTTTTGATTGATTAAACCAGTTCAAAGCTTTAGAAACACTGTGAATGAAACAGGCGTTTTCTTTTGTTTCACCATTTTCTCCTCCCTGTCCTCACTAATCATTCTTATGCTGCTCTGTCGAGCCAAGGTGTTGGAAATTCTTAACAGTAATTTTGATATTAATGGCCTGTGACAATTCATCATTCTCAAACATCTATTTTGTTTCATACATCCAACATTATAAGCAAATACAAATTAAAACGTTAAGAATATTTCATGGAAACCATTTAATCTGTTGATTAGTATTAGTGGTACAGCATAGATTTTTTGGTTTGTTTTGGTGTTTTTGTGCAAAAATAGTGAAATATGGTTCACATCCTGTATTTTGTAAGTTAACTTGAATCATCAACTTGCACATTAACAATACAGTCTTTCCTTTCTTTAAAGTCTGCATTCTTAAGTCTTACACACACACACACACACACACACACACACACACACACACACACACACACACACACACACACACATCATGCATGCGCGCATACATGCAAACACACATGTACATACACTCACATACACATACGTGCAGACACACACGTGTACACACACACCCAAGTGACACATGTATACAAGCTGTCTTCTCAGAGTTAATCTCCAAACAGGATCTCTGGCACTTACATGCAAACAACATAACAGCTGCAGATCCAAGTAGGACCATGGAGTTGAGGTACTTTGGGAAGAGCTTGAAAATGTAGAGGACAAGGAAAATAGCATCAACAACTTGAACCAGCAGTGCCAGGCTCACCATCACTTGCATTGCAATGAACCATGCTGAAACAAAAGGTACATCTTGCATTTGAGACTCTGGAGTAAGGCAATGCTGAGAGTGCGGAATGACTTTTTACCATGCTATATGACTTTTTACCATGAAATGAGTCATGCAGCACATCTGGTACTTTTTCGCTACTTTCACTTTCTACATACATGTACATTTTATGCTGCATAACACTGAAAGTATTTTCTATATGAGTGATCGAAATTATGGCATGCTCAGTTTAAATTCAAGTCTGACAGAAACATTTGATAAATCTTAACTGAATTTACGGACAATTATAAAACAGCACCTTCAAAAACAATTTTTACTCACATTTTCTTTTTTTAAATTACCACCCCAACCCCCCTCCCTCGTTCTCCCAATGATCCTTATACCTGCCAGGAAAAAAATGGTTGAGGTCCAAAAAAACCTTTGTGGTGAAGGGTCAAATATAAACACAAAATAAACATCGTAGGAAGGTTATACCTACACAAACCTTGCCTATTTTGCTGTTCATGCCAAACAGTATTCCCTCCCTTTTCTGATTTTTTTCTTCAGCTGTCACTGGTACTGTATTTAACCTAGTATTTGGAAGAGGGGAGGGAAGGAGAGAGAGAGAGAGACACTGGGTATATGTGCACTTGAGTAATCTACCTTTTATGTAATAGTTTACCTAGAATTGGGAAAAATGGGGAGAGGGTGTGAGTTGGGTGAATACTTTCCCTTTAAACAGCTGAGGGAAAGGTAAAAATAACCTTTAAAACGTCTGAGAAAGGGTGAGCTTGCCTCTTCTGACAGCATTCAATTGCGAACCCTGGAGGCCAAATGACTTTGAATGACTATAAATTTCTTCCTTTGCTATTTTCTCTTCCTTTCCTTCTATGAATGACAATGAGTTTCTTCCTTTCCCTCTTTCTCTTTCTTATCTATCTTCCTCTGCTCTTTGCTGTCACAGCTGACAATAGTATTTTGTGCCTACAATAGAAATATTTACTATTCTTGAAACTGCAACAAGCCATATATATGATTAAACAATAAATCAACTGCTAAATGGTAATACAATTTGTAAATTATTTCTCAGTTAAGATTTTGATTTAAGGAAAATGCAATCACTACGCAAATTGTGGCAATACTTCCTTTCCGACCACACGTTGAACAAATTACTGAGGCTAATTTGGTGGAAATACAACTCATACAGTTTTTACCTTTGACTGGCATTCGCCACGCTTGTTGGCATATATATTCTAAACCAATCAAAATGAATAAAATCTCTTACGGATCCAAGAAAAACAAAACAAAACAAAACAACAACAAAAAAAACAAGCTGTAAAACTTGGAAAGAAGATTTTATTACATGAGGGACAGACGTCTTTCTCAAACTGTTCATGTTCAAGTTCAAGTTCAAAATAGGGGCGATGAAATATCTTCATCATAGCCTTTCAGATTTGTATGCCCCTTCATTGTCATATATTTGTTTTTGGTCAGGTCTTAAGCGAGCCCAGTTTTTTTTTTTTTTTTTTTTTTTAATAGGACTTTATTGTTATTTTTTCAATCTTAACCATCAAAAACGTACCTAATATCAGTAAATGTGTGATGTTTGTCGATAAGATTTTAAAATGAATTAATATTTGGTGCACGCTTTATATCAGGTGTTAGTTTATTCCAAATGGGTGCTACTCTCTGACTGAATGAATATTTCCTTATGTTACAGACATGCATGAAGGAACTGTCACATTACGCTTGTGAATTAGTTTTTGAGGCGACACCCCTTCTGGTCAACGTAATGAAACTGACTGGTGCTCTCACAAACAGAATGGTTACACTTCACGTCAGCGCCAATCAAGAAACTGCTTAGGAATCTGTGTCGTCCTGGTGCACGTGCGAGTACAGTTTACTGAAACTAGTGAAAGGTGTATACCAGGATTCTTCTTCTTACCCAGTTTCAAGTCTGTCTGGCTGTGCTAAACAATCCCATCCGGTCCACATACATTTGAGATTGTAGAATATGTAAAATGACTTACGTAGGCCTGGATTTACAATCTAATTCTTCTGTGCTTGTTTTTCAGAAGTGTTTGGAACACTTTCTGTCTCACCACTTCAATTTCCGGTCGCCATATTTAGAAGCGCTTCCGCGTTTGTCACCTGCCTCTGATCTTCCGATCATACAGGTGTGTTGACAACTTCTCCTGTCTCCACTTAGACACACATTAAAAAAAATTTTTTTTATAATGAAACAGTGTTTTCTCCCATTTCTACTTACGTGGAGACAGCCACTCCCAGAGGGGCCTGATGGTGTCGGAGAAGATGTAGAAACATCCCAGGTACCGTTTACCGTTGTGATCTTTGTAGAAAGTATAGTCGTTGAAGCAAAACTCCCAAAGTCCAGCTTTCACAAACTGATTCCCTGTAAACTCTCCGAAAGACTCCACCCAGTAGGGACTGGCGAAGGCCAGCAACATGCACCCGATGGCAGCAGCCACAAAGAAACACCCGACGAGAGCTACCACTCTCCCCATGGTCAGTGTTCGTCTGGACCAACTATTTCTTACTCTGGCGTTGTCATTTCAAGTTGTCAACCTTCACTTCCGCGAGGTGTTCGGTGATTCTCGGCAATCCTCGGAAGCGTCAAAGTGGGTCACCATACAGGTGTGGGTGGACTGGTCCAAATTGAGACAGGGGAACAGCTTGAAAACTGGGCCGATCGTTACCCCTATTTATCTGAGTGGCACGGTGGTTCACTGAGTTTGCAGACATCGCAAGGTCGCTAGTTCGAATCCCGGTAGCGCCTTACACACACACACACACACACACACACACACACATTACCGTGTTCACGCCCATCTTAAGGTATTGCTCAGGTGGATCAATGTCGTCAGTTAGTCCTCTGACCCCATCTGTGCCGCCCAAACAACCACTGGCTGCACAACCTACAGCCTCCTGCCCCCTTCCTCCGCGCATTCTCCGCCCCCCCCCCCCCCCCCCCCCACCACCCCCAGCTCCCCCTCCTCTCTCTCGTTGAACTTGAAATTGCTTTTTTTTTTCCCGTTTCCTTATTTCATTGATGATGTCCGCACTTGCTTCTTGATCTTGGTGGTGGTTTTATTGTTTGTTTGTTTGGCTTGATTGTTTGTTTGTTTGGCTTCAGCTGTTTGTGTAATCAATGTGTTGATACATACATTGTATCATTTAGTATCAGCTTCGTAGAGTAGTAACGGCAAGTATGAAAAATGGCTAACTAAGCCAATACTTTTACCATAATAAAATAAAATAAAACATTCTCTCTCCCTCTCTCTCTCTCTCTCTCTCAGCATTCATACAGAATCGTCGATAAGCATTTGGCAATACGTGAGTATTTATCAGATGTCCACCACGCGTCGATCGATCCGTGACTTCTTGTTCAAGAGGTCCATCTATCCTATTTGCTTTCTCTCTCCCAAAGGATCCGCGTGTTTCAGTACCTGCAGACTACTGGATGGTGTGTTCGTTCAAACCACGCCGAAGGCTGACAGCTCAGCAACTCAAGGCTGTGTTCAAGGCAACGAGTGGTAGTTAAGTGGGTGATATTGGGATTCAGATCAGGGAACGTTAGAGCGATGGGAAGAAGAAGGATGGGCACCATCCCTCTCTCTCTCTCTCTCTCTCTCTCTCTCCTCTCTCTCTCTCTCTGTCTGTCTGTCTGTCTGTCTGCGCGCGCAGTAGTTGGCCAATCTTTGTGAAAATTAGCAGGTATGTTCATTATGGGTCACGAATAATGCCCGATGTTTTATTTTCTGTTATAGCCGTTACTAACGGCTGTAACGGCCTGTAACGGTTTCTCTTCTTTATGGAATATCTCAGAAAGTACTTGGCCGATCTTTGTGAAAATTAGCAGGAATGTTCATTATGGGTCACGGATGATGCCCCATGTTTTGGTTTACCGTTACACCATTACTAACTGCTGTAACGGCCTGTAATGGTTTTTCTTCTTTATGGAACATCCCAGAAAGTACATGGCCGATCTTTCTGAAAATTAGCAGGTATGTTCACAATGGGTTATGGATGATGCCCGATGTTTTAGTTTGCCGTTATAGCCGTTACTAACGGCTATAACGGCCCATAACGGATTTTCTTCTTTATAGAATATCTCAGAAAGCACTTCGTCAATCTTTCTGAAAATGTGTAAGCATGTTCATTATGGATAAAGGATTATACCTGATGTTTTAGTTTACTGTTATAGTCGTTACTAACGGCTATAACTGCCCATAACGGTTTTTCTTCTCTATGGAATACCTCAGAAAGTACTTGGCCGATCTTTCTGAAAATTTGTAGGTATGTTCATTACGGGCGACGCATGATGCCTGATGTTTTAGTTTACCGTTGTAGCCGTTACTAACGGCTATAACGACCCCTAACGGTTTTTCTTCTTTATGGAATATCTCAGAAAGTACGTGGCCGATCTTTCTGAAAATTTGTAGGTATGTTCATTATGGGTCACGGATGATGCCCGATGTTCTAGTTTACCGTTATAGCCGTTACTAACGGCTATAACGGCCCCTAACGTTTTTTTCTTCATGGAATATCTCAGAAAGTACGTGGCCGATCTTTCTGAAAATTTGTAGGTATGTTCTTTATGGGTCACGGATGATGCGCGATGTTTAGTTTACCGTTATAGCCGTTACTAATGACCCATAATGGTTTTCTTCTTTATGGAAAATCTCAGAAAGTTCTTGGCCTATCTTTCTGAAAATTTGTAAGTATGTTCCTCATAGGTCACAGATGATGGCCGATGTTTACCAGATAGCCATTACTATCGGTTACACCAGCTGAAGACGGTTTTTCCTCTTTATGGAATATCTCACACGTATTCAGGATAAACTGGGAGTACGTTTATATGCTTTCCATCTTGTTAATTCTAAATAGGGACTGGAATCCGGCTCAGTTGGTAGAACGCTAGACTCGCAGTTCTAGCGATCTTGGGATTGTGGGTTTGAATATCTGCTGGGACATTTACAGTAGGCCTACCAGAGGACTTATCCTTCGGAGCTAAGAACTGGTTCTGACTCCATTCCCTAAAAGTCCATTGCATGAGACTATTTCCAGGTTCCATGTGTGCACGCACACATAACATCTTGCTCACACGTTCAATCTCATCACCATCCTTAAGAAGATTGGCCCTGAAGGCCGGTGCTGATGGAGGACACATATACACACAGCATGTAGGGCCTATCCTGCGCGCTGGTAACGGTCTGAGTGCAGACCGCTTAGCGCAGGGCAGGATAATATCGCCCAGACTGGAAGAACTGAGAGAAAAACAGTCATGTCAGATTTTCACCCATCACTGGCTCGAACCGTTGTTTTTGTACTCCCAGTTCTTATAGAACAGGGAGTACGTTAGAATGGGAACGAAGAAATGCTGTGTGTGTGTGTGTGTGTGTGTGTGTGTGTGTGTGTGTGTGTGTGTGTGTGTGTGTGTGTGTGTGTGTGTGTGTGCATGTGTGTGTGTGTGTGTGTGTGTGTGTGTGTGTGTGTGTGTCCGTCCGTCCATCCGTCCGTGGTCAAAATGTGTTCCACTCGCTCCAGACAAAACTACTGGGCCGATCTTTCTGAAAATTTGTAGCTATGGTCATTATGGGTCACGGATGATGCCCGATGTTTTATTTTACCGTTATAGCCGTTACTAACGGCTGTAACGACCTGTAACAGTTTTTCTTCTTCATGGAATATCTCAGAAAGCACTTGGCCGATCTTTGTGAAAATTAGCAGGTATGTTCATTATGGGTCACGGATGATGCCCGATGTTTTAGTTTACCCCGTTATAGCCGTTACTAAGGGCTGTAATGGCCTGTATCTGTTTTTCTTCTTTGTGGAATATCTCAGAAAGTACTTGGCCGATCTTTGTGAAAATTAGCAGGTATGTTCATTATGGGTCACGGATGATGCCCGATGTTTAGTTTACCCCGTTATAGCCGTTACTAAGGGCTGTAACGGCCTGTAACGGTTTTTCTTCTTTGTGGAATAACTGAGAAAGTACTTGGCCGACCTTTCTGAAAATTTGTAGGTATGTTCGTTATGGGTCACGAGTAATGCCCGATGTTTTAGGTTACCGTTATATCCGTTACTAACGGCTGTAACGGTTTTTCTTTTTCATGGAATATCTCAGAAAGTACTTGGCTGATCTTTCTGAAAATTTGTAAGTATGTTCATTATAGGTCACAGATGATGGCCGATTTTTTTTTTTTTTTTTTTACCAGAATAGCCATTATTATCGGTTACACCAGCTGAAGACGGTTCTTCCTCTTTATGGATTATCTCACACGTATTCAGGATAAACTGGGAGTACGTTTATATGCTTTGCATCTTGTTTTCTTTTCTTGTTTTTTTTTTTTTTTTTTTTCAAATTGTACCCAATGCATAACAAACAAAAACGAATACAGCAGTGTTGGTCAATCGCAACAACCGAACTACATGGTAAATGTTGCTTATAGCCCAGCCGACTGAAATGGGCCATATCAGGGCTGTCCGAACTAGGCCTACATGAAGACAGGCTATTTCTGTGATCGTAAAGAACGCTTGAAACAGCCGAGATGGCGTCGTGGAAGGATCGAACATGTTTCGGCTTTCCTTTTGCGACAAAGTCGCTGAGTTATTCGTGACGTATCATAGGAGCCGTACTGAGTCACTGCAATGCAGCATAAACACTTTTTACATTAGTGACGTTTCCTGTGCTCTTCGTCACTGTCGGGTGCCTATTACGTCACCAATTCGTGTTCCCGTCATTTGCACGACATTACAGCGCTTGCCTCCCCCCCCCCCCCCCCCCCCCCCCCCCCCCCCCCCAAGTATTAAATATTACTCATCACCAAAGTAGACAGCTTCGCTAATTTTCTGTCATGATTATCTTTTATTTGATAAACCCAGAGAATTTTCCATTTTCAGAATTTTTGTACAGGCACACAAAAAGCAGATTTGGGGTATGGGGTGGGGAGAGGGGGAAGAGTATGACTTCGCTGTCTCGTTCACGTGTTGTTGGAGGAATTGTGGAAAGGAGAGAATAGGAGTGGAAAGCGTCTCTATATTCCACGTATGTAATCGGAGGATGTGTTTGCTGTACCACTGTTATACAGTTCTGAATATATAACTTGCGTATGTGACCCAAAATATCCGAAAGTCACTGCCTCATTGTTTGGTGTGAATATATGCGATTTTCTTTTTTACATCTTAAAATTAAAAAAAAATATATATATAAAAAAAGAAAGAAAGAGATAGGGTATGAAACATAATAGCAAACTGCTGTTAGCCAAAAGCCTCACCGCGGCAGCAAGGCATAAAGAGAAACAGAAGTTGAGTCATCTAAATTTCTTTATTTGATGTCGAGGAGGGAAATCAGGTTTAATTAATATATATGATTATTCTATGGAATTCCATCGTTGATCCAGACTGTGCAACAGGTTTAAATCTGAATACTCTCTTACGGAATACACCCTAGAGTTGACCGAGAGATACAGACACCTGGAGAGTTGGTCAGGAAAACTGAACAACGTTTCAATCATCTTTGATGTGGTTGAGACTCGTGTGTAGTCTGGTTTGGAAACAAAACTCATTCACAAACAAGTTTCTGTTTGCCTTCCATTTCCGTATTTAGATGCAGACACTTTGCGCATGAAACAATGGTAGAAATCTCAAATGCATTTTTTTATAATTTGAGTTTTTGTTTCAATATGAAGGTACTGTATGTTAATGTCTAGGATGATTTATATGTAAACTGACATGTTACGTTGTAGTGCAACTGCACTTTGATGTAACATGTTTGTTTAAACGAAAAGAATCTTTTCAATTGTGAAAAAAAAAATCAAATTTGGACACAATCAAGACAAAAGCAACAGAATTAAAAGCTTCAGTCTGCCCGAGATAGGGTTCAAACCCATTAGCTGTCAGTCAGCAGCTCACAATCTTGACCGCTGCACCATGGTGTTTGATTTTGCCAACAGCTTTGCCGATGTGTGACTCCAGGAATCTGTGGCCTCTATAAAATGGGTGCTATGAGACAATCACATTGATCAATATGTGGCAATCATCTTCAGCCATGTGTTCCGTTTGTCGTGGAGTTACAAGCTCCAGCCTCTCAAAGAGTAACTTCCCCTGAAATTGCAGTATGGATGTTGGATTGGGAGATACTATTTGGGTCTGTGCGCAAGATGTTCATACAAGCATACCTGCTGATTTAAGTTCTTACATAGTTCATGACAAGGTACATTAAAAGGCAACGTTGAATGTGCAATGTGTGCGGAATGACAAGTCCTTTTTCAAGTGTGTGTGTGTGTGTGTGTGTGTGTGTGTGTGTGTGTGTATGTGTGTGTGTGTATGTGTGTGTGTTGTGTGTGTATGTGTGTGTGTGTATGTGTGTGTGTGTATTGTGTGTGTGTGTGTGTGTGTGTGTGTGTGTGTGTATGAGAGTGCGCACGTTGGTGATGGAATAAGGACAGGGTGTGTCTTTTTTTTTAATCTTACTGTTGTTCGCACAGAGGTAACAGGTCTCCATTGCTACATCTGACATAGATTTGCCTTTTGAGGTAATAAAGCTTTGCTCATCTATCTCTCTCGTCCAAAGAAAAGAACACAACTTTGCATGTGCTGGACATGGTGCAGGCGCGTGCATGCAGGTACCTACACTGACCCAGGTGATTATCAGACTTCCAGGTGAAGAACGCAACAAGAAATCAGAGATCAAAATAATTATACATCACAATCACAGCCACAAAGCAAAACATCCACACACAACAGATCAGTTTTGAATTGAAATATTTATTTCAGTCATCATCAATGTAACATCTCTCAGTTGTAAAACAAATAATAATAATGTTGCAATCCTTCAGCACAACCACGTTTTCTCTGAATTGTGATACGTCTGACATTGATATGTAATCAAATTCATTTATTTGTCATCCATACACATTTCTTTCCATTTACTCTGATGCATAAAAAAATCGATCAAAACAATCCTTTAGCAAAAGCATTTTTTTCCCTGTACATCGTTGATTTGATATGTCTAAAATTGATCTGTAATCAATCTTCATTCTTTGTCACCCATACACACTTCTTCCATTCACTCCCATGCACAACCCCCCCCCCCCCCCCCCCCCCCCCCCAATCAAACACAAAGGAATAATCAAGAATATTTGACGCTATGTACAGGGCATAGCCACAGTAAAAATAAAAAATATATATATATTTATATACATATATATATCTATGTACATGTGCATGTTATTGTTGTTGCTGTTGTGTGTGCATATGCATATACAAGAGAGAGAGAGAGAGAGAGAGAGAGAGAGAGAGAGAGAGAGAGAGAGAGAGTCTGCGTTTGTGTAGCGAAGTATTTTCTTTTTTTTTTAGTATAATAAAGATAGGTGCATTAATTATCTTTTTTCTTTTAAATTCATCAATTTGAATCAATGTTTCCTGGTTTTGGTATAATCATTGTGCATATTTGACAAAGGTGGCTTATCAGTTTCAACTCATGGAGGTTAAATGTTAAGCAAAAGGTGATGAGACAAATGAATACACATGTCAAGAAAATAGTGATATATAGATTAGAGAGAGAGAGAGAGAGAGACAGAGAGAGAGACAGAGACAGAGAGAAATGGTGAGAGAGAGAGACAGAGACAGAGAGAGAGAGAGAGACAGAGAGATTCTGACTCTGAGTAAGCTTTTTTCATAGACTACAAGGCAAATGTACATTCAGGCAAGGGGGGGATAAAAAAAAAAAAAAAGCATAATGAGACTAGTATTTGTAACATCGTGGCTAAAAAAGGAAATGATAACTACATGGAGTTGAGAGAAGTTGTGATGACAGAAAGGCAAACTGAGAAAGTGTTTCAAGAATCTATCTGTTCTAACGACCTGAAAGAGATGTACAGCTGCCACTGCCTGGAGTCAGAATTCAGGAGCCGGGGGATGAAGGGGAGGGGTGGTGTGAAGAGTGGGCAGTTTGGCTTTTGACTGAAAGCATCTCTAATCCCCCTGGTGTTTCAGTTGACAAATGTGGGGTTAAAAAGAAAATGCATATACCATGCACATCATTGTCAACATCCATATGACATCATTCGGGCTGTATTCTGCAACAGTTTCTTATCCCTATTCCAAAATTCTCCAAAACCCACACACTGTTTCACAAAATTTTGAAATTCTGGATGCTTTCACCCAATTCAGGACTTGGGGAATATTTTCTAAATCTTGGATATTCCAGAATCATTCAGAGGGGTTAGCCACTATGAAGATGAACTTTTAACAACACAGACTACAAAACAAAGATGAACAGAAATGGATATTACCGGAGGTAGTTAAGAATTAATAGGAAAAAAAAAAAAAGGCGTAATAGTTGAGAGGTTACAATAAATATTTCGGCTTCGAATCCCATCAGAAGTCATGTGGGTTTTTTCTGCCCCGACCGGCTCCTACCCAGAGTTGAGTTTGCTGCGGACTCAGTTGGGAAGACTGGGACCACACAGTCGAGTTTCATCCACTTAATGGATGCGTTTCTGAGAGTGTTGCTCAAATTTCATGACCAACACTGCAGGTGCCTGTATCTCTCGGGCCTGGTTGACGCCGGGATATATTATGAAAGGAAGCGTAGAGTACAGCCCTGTCATGTAGTCTCAGACCGAAACGGAAATCCGTAGCATCATCTTAATCATCCTCATTCTCATCGATCAGCATAAAAAAAATGTCTCAAATTCTGTGGCCCTTCATGCCCTGCTCTCATGGTGACCTCAATTTCAATGTCCTCTCCACGTCTGTGACCTTGGTTTGGTTCCGTCGAGGTCACCGGTATCGGCGAGTCCATGGGGGCTGTCGTTGGACGGACGTGGTGGCGCCCTCCTGAGGGAGGGCTCACTCGCGCCGGCTCCGTGACTAAGCAATTATTGTCGTCAGTAGGGGGCTTAGTAGGTGGTGTCCTGCATATGTTAGATCAGAACAGGCGCCACTGAACACCACCGAAGTGACTCGGCAGCAGTGCAGTGTCTCCTCCTCCTCTTGACGACTTGACATTGACTGCTCCCTGTGGATTGCCGGTGCCGGGGCTGCGGCGGGGCCGACCGGGCTGTGGCTTGGACAGGGTGTCGGAATGAGCGGCGTGGGTGCACTGCCTCTGAGGTGGCGCAGAGAGTGGGACAGCAAAAAAAAATAAAATAAATATTTCGGTCTCAATCTGTGAGCAGCAAATTTGAGACCTGGCATAGCAGGACTGGAGTTACGCATGGTACAGATCCATTTACAGCATTCAGTGGATCATGGATACACCAAAATACCCAGCATGCACCAGAATACTTGGACAGGAGATGGGCACTGTCAATGACACAGTGAACACAGAAACAGCAACGCTGCTGTGTTGCAGCACTCTTATGACCAACAAGAAATGGAAATGATGACATTTTTTGTGTGTGTTAAATCTGTGTGAAACTCCTCTTTTGCCTAAAGGTTTATTGAACGGTATTACAGCCTGTCTATTGATGCGTTACTGTGCTGACAAGTGAACAGTGGAGGCACAGCCTGCAGGTCACAGACCGTGTCAGAAATGGCAGCCTCTGATAGTTGAAGGGTGGGGCTACATAACCCCTGACCTGCGAGAATTCAACTGTCGTTTAGTGGACGCACACATAGAATTATGATACACACTTTATGATCTACGGTCAGGACTTTTATTGAGAAAAAAAAGCAAAAATCCAACAAATTCTAAAGAGAGGGGGTTATGAGGGGGCTGGGGGGTAGGGAGGAGGATGACTGAGACTCACCCTCCTATCTTCCCCCTTCCCAGAGAAAATTCAAAATTTGCGTTAAAAATGGTGCAATCTGTTGCAAAATCAGAAGGATCAATAGGTGTATCCTCCACTTTTCTGTCTAACAGCAACCTGGCCCTCTTGTTCATTCAGCTTTTGTTAAATTCTTTAACTTCTGCAGTGTCTTGCTGATGCATGAGTTCAGTGCATGGGTTGCACTGTTGTACATGGCATTATTTTGCCTCCAGCTGGGCAGACAACATGGCAAATGCCCGCCCTCACGATGAAGTTTACGAATAGTCTCATGACTTCAAGTGTCATTTGAAAGTATGCTAAAAAAAATGCCCACTCTCACGATGAAGCTTAAAAACAATCTCATGACATCAAGCGTTATTTGAAAGTATACCCAAAATGCAACCACAACTCTGCAAATTTCACCGGCTCTATGTCCTCCCCCCCCCCCCCTCCCCTTAATTTGTCCCACAGGTTTTCGTTTTCACTTTTGTCTGAAAACTACAAACTTGGAGAAAAGAGAAAATGGAAGCCCTGTGCAGAAATCAGGAAAACACCCAGAATGAACCTGGGAAGTGGGAAAGGCGACAGGCACCAACACAAACTACCCCCCATCACCACCCTGCCAGACCCACCCCATTGCCCACTGAAATGCAGAGACGGACACACTGACAGCAACAACCTGTTGCACATAATCATGCACAGTGCCCCGATGCAGTACCCAAACTACCAGCAGGTCAAGGGTCAGTATGAATGGCAGATGACATAATGACTTCTGATGATATGGCTGTGTTGAGCAGCACAAGCAACAGCAGTTGTACCAATCTTTAGAGCTAGAAAGGCAAGCCTGGTGGTTAAATGCCTGTCTACTACTCTAAGGAAGCAGAAGGCTGCAGTTTGAACACTGGATTGGTCACAACATTTCTTGTCCTCTTCGACGGGTTGGGACCCTGTTCAACACAATTTGTGATTGGAATCAATCAATACTGGTCACTTTTTCTTTTCTTTTGTTCTGTCCTCAGACAGTCAATAACATGTTATCAAGAGAACTGGAAGATTAGTGTTAAAAAAGACCTGAGCCATTGAGACATGCGCCTGGCATAAAGCGAGTGTTGAAGATTTCATGGCAACAAAGATGTTTCGGGCAAAAGTACAGCCATTCTAAATGCCATATGGACAACAACAAAAAGCCCCACAGCTACAAAACAGCCATGACGTAAATCTTTGAATCTTGGCATCGTCTTTGAATTCCCCTTATTTTCCTTCTCCTGAAAGCTTAAAATTTGGATGAAGAGAATATGTTCGGCATGCCCTCATAGTATAAATGATATCATGAAATAAGATCTCTCCACAATAACGAACAGAGAAAGACACTGGAAGAGAATCTTATTCATGAACCTATTGAATACACTATTTTCTTTAATTCATTTACAACTTCCAAAATAATTCTCTTTCATTTAATTAAAGATTGGTAATTCAATTCATCAGCATTCATGCTGATGCACTGAATAATGTTTGTTTAAAAATTCCTTTTTAAATTTTCATTTGAAATGTAATTAAACAAACTTATGTGTGTGTGTGTTTGTTTTTCTGTTTCTTTTTCTGGGAGATGGAGTGCGGTGAGGGAGGGGAGGGGGGGGGGGGGGGGGGGGGGGGGCATTTCAGTACATCTCCCAGTCCTCTCATAATCTCTAACTTTCTATACATATCTAGAAGACATTAGCACCATAACAATGCGATTCAAACCAAATAAAAGCCAACATTAAAGATTTTCTGCTCAGTTAAAAACAGATCAGAAAGAGCTATCTTTGTATGTTACTGCACTGAACAAAGACTGCCACAGAAACCTAGATGCCAGTCAGCCTCACTGAAAAACATGAACGCACATGCCCTCTTTCTTCTCCCTCATACTTTGCTGTCACTGTATCAGCCACATGCACAGTAAGAACATCTATTCATAAAGGTTACAGTCAGCGGTATACATGAAATGGTAGCTTTCCTCGAAAATGATGGATCATATTTCAATGTTCAAACATCATTGTCAAACATTATTGTATATCATGTCATACAATGTGAAAAGCGACTCAAAATAGTCAAATGCAGTCATCAACCATGGAAACTTTTAAACCTCAAATCCGACTGCAGATCTGTCAGGCTCTGAAATTCATTCTAAATTTCATGGAAAACAACACATTTTGTATGCCACTCTGTTATCATAAGACAAAGCTTGCATCAACTGTAACAGAACACACACACACACTTCTGTGAAATCACAGATAATCTGATAGTCTTTGGTTGTACACACACACACACACACACACAAGCACTCTCTCTCTTTTCTCTCTCTCTCTCTGGTGACACTTTCATTGGATAAATCTTTAAACACACTAGCACACCTGTTACACATGATAGAGGTAATTTGTGAGAAAGCATTCACTGCTTTGTAAAAGAAAGAAAGAGAAAATAGAAAGAGAAATGGGAATAGAAAATGGAACGGAAAAAAAATATCTGGTACATGTTAGTTTTGATGAAGACAGTACAAATCTGCAGAGATGATAGCTATGATCGTGAAGCTGTACCCATTATGAGCAATGAAAAATAAGCATTAGTGACAAAGCTTAATGGATGAAAGTAAATGTAACATGCACACTTTTGAATAACTAGCGACTGTAATGGCAAAGCATTTGTTCTTTTCACATCTAACTTCTAAGAATAGAGTTTGATCACTGATGATCATTAAAATTACACAGAACTACAAGATAATCAAACTTTAAGATTCTTTTTCTCTTTCACTTATTAACCCTTTTCAGTCTGCTTACGTTTTAAGACACAGGCACCTGAAACCTACTCCACTGAGTGTTTCAAACAACAGATATCCCAAGCTACTAAAACACAAATCTTAAGGTTGACTCCTGGCTGGGGGATCATGCATTTGATTCCCATTAGAGCCATTTCTTTGTATGATTTTTTTTCTGCCACGACTGGCTCCTACTCAGAGCTGAGTGTCCACCAGTTCAACTGAAGAGACAGCTAGACCACACAATCGAGTTTCATGCACTTAATGGACATATCTCCTAGAGTCTTGCTCAAATTTCCGGACCAAACACTGCAGGTGTTTGTATCTCTTTGGCCTGGCTGCCACTGGGATATATATCATGAAGGTAAGTGTAGAGAACAACCCAGTCATTCAGTCTCTGATGAGAATGCAAGTCTGTAGCATCATCCTCATCGATCAGCATGGAAAAAATTGTCTCAAATTCTGTGGTCCTTCATGCCCTGCTCTCACGGTAACCTCATTTTTAATTCCCTCTCCACAATTATGCCTTAGTAGGGTTCTGTCATGATTCACTGGTATTGCCGAATGAAATTCATGGGGACTGTAGACATGGTGGTACTCTGGAAGAGAAGCTCACTCACGCTGGTTCCATGACTTGCATGACTAAGTAATCATTGTCATCAGTAGAGGGCTTAGTAGGTGGGTGGTGTCCTGCATATATTAGATCAGAACAGGCGCCACTGAACACAATCAGAGTGACGTGGCAGCAGCGCAGAGTCTTCTCTAGAGGGTTGCCTCATGATGACTTGACATTGACTGCTGCTCTCTGGGGATTGCTGGTACTGGAGCTGTGGCATGACAAGCAAGGCTATGGCTGTGGACGGAGAAACCAGAATGAGCGACATAGGTGCAGAGTGCAGAAGATGAGATAGCAAGAATATTACAACAACAAAAGTGTTTATTCAAATTTAAATACAAAGCATTACCAAAGTTAATATGCGTGCAATGGTCTAACATTTAAAGCAGAATTTCTCACAGCGTGCATTAGTAGATGGTATTTAAACAAGAACCTTGGAATTCCGACAAACTGAGGGTGAAACAAGATATACACAAAAAGTCGCATAATATCATATGCAACTGATCGACTCATAATGATGAGACAGATTTCTAGAAAACATACATTATAGTATCATCAATGCAATGTTATACTGATTCACAACATTTACAAATCCAGTATACTGTTTACAGTCAATTGTTCAAGCAATCCTCTGAAAACCTTGGCCCGCAGTGAAGTTAGACCAGACCTCCAAATGGCTGAAACCCAATCTGCTCTCTAAACCCCTTGCATAAAGCATTTTCCAGCTCCAAACTACTCCTCGTATTCGTAATTTTTTTTATAAATCAATGGAATGTCGTCAGTTCATGACCCTTGTCTGTGTGAATGAATCGTTTCCTACACCCCATACTACCGCTAAGATTTCATTGGACACCTCTCAGGGATGCCCATTTGTTTTGGCCGGCCTGGACTTAAAACAAGGCCACAGTGTGTGAGGGAAAGTTACATGGCACGTGCAGCCAGTTGCGGCCATAACAAACACCAGGGGAGACAAATAGAGCGGCTGGATACAGGCGAAACAAATGCAAGAAGGTTAACAGAGGACCACAGGAAAGCGTGCCTGTATCTGAACCAGTGACTGTGCACACACACACCATAATTCTATCAGCTTCAAGGTGATTGTTATACTGGACAAAACATAAATGGAACGGTCCCTTTTACGTCTCCATGCCAGCAGGAAGCAGACACACAACATGGTATCCTTCTTCGATCTTCGCAAGCGTAAAGCAAGTACTTTGTGATAAAATGGGAAAAGCAACAACAAAGCATTCTCATTCTGAGTACATGTGGAATGTTAAATTCTCTCTCTCTCTCACAAACACACACACACACACACACACACACACACACACACACAACACACACACACACACACACAAACATACAACCCTTCTGCACAAATCTTGTTCATTTGTATATAATACATACACACTATACTGATACACAAACTACAACAAACACTATTCCAAAAGACTTGTAAATTATATGGAAATTTCATGTTACAGTTTTCATTGGTAGCACTGCTCCCTTTTTAAACTTCTTGGACGATATATCATCCATCACTTTGGGCTCTAACTCTGCTTGCAAGATGTTTAAAACAAACAATGTTACAGGAACAGATTTAGGAACCAATAAACAAGAAAAAAAAGTTTATTGCATGATTTTTCAACATCAGTGAAAGGTTGCGTCTTTTTCAACACTCTGGTCCTGAAATCATGTACAAGTCAGTTCTGAGGTGAAAGAATGGGGGCAGTATTGTGGGAGACACGATGCCTCTTGGTCCAACACTAGCACAATCATGAATCATGCTTGTCAATACCTTGCGTAAGTGCTGGGGGCATAGGTCTCTGCTCTCTTCTCCAGACGCCACACAATGTGCAACCGTGAGAAGTCGATGAGGTGAAACATGGCCGCAACGATGGCCAGCAGTCCCCCTCCCACACACAGCCCGTACGACCACGACAGGTAGTAGGAATCTGGAGCGGGTAACCAGTAGTGGTCGTAGCCCGCGTAGTAACCAAACACTATGGTTGCAACTGCTATCACCAGACCTGTACACACACACACACACACACACACACTTGTCTGTCACTGGAAAGGAATTTAAACAGAACTTTTGACTTAAAAGTTTGAATCATGTAAGTGATTTCAAAATGATAACCAATGGGGAAAAAAAAGATTTCACTCTCCAATGTCAAAGTCCAAAATATTTCATTGTCTTCTCCACAAAATATTGAGACCTGTCATCTCACTTCTGCTTTTCTGATTTAGTTACTGATTTTTAATAAGCGTCATTATGCAGATAGTGCAAGGTTCTATAACTGGTCTACTATAATGTACCACCTTTTTGTTAAAAGTGGCACATGATGAACATTGAATAAACCAATTAATGCTTACACATTACAGACTGCAGCTTAAAATGTGTGCTTTCTACCTTTCCCATGACAAGATAATCTATCAGGACGAGTCCACCTGTGCATCTGTTAACCAAAATTCTGTGTAAAAACTCATTGCTAACAAAGCACTAACAGTAAGATTGTTCTCTCACTGATGGTAATTATCATCATTTTCACTTGCAGAAGTGGTATTGCTATTATTGACTGCATTCATTGATTTCCTATCTCATACATGTTGTATACACAAAGTACCTACAAACACATGCATGTATATAACACACCTACACACACTCATTTTCTCAATGGTGACAATATGTCATGACTTTTCCACTATAGATACTTGAGCTGAAGAAGATGTTGTTTTAGAGTTTAATTTAAATGCCTTTCAAAGAAGTAAAAAAAAATTATTGATCAATCTCAGCTGAAAAACATTGACAAACGAATCACAAGACGAAACACGACATGTTTCGACCTCTCAGGTCTTCTTCAGGCACGATACACAATACTCTGAACAACAAAAATGAACAATCACCAGCCGCCGTGGCGAAGTGGTTAGCGTCGCGGACTCCCGGCTGGGAGGTCGTGGGTTCAAATCCCATCAGAGGCATGTGGGTTTTTTCTGCCCCGACCGGCTCCTACCCAGAGTTGAGTTTGCTGCGGACTCAGTTGGGAAGACTGGGACCACACAGTCGAGTTTCATCCACTTAATGGATGCGTTTCTGAGAGTGTTGCTCAAATTTCCTGACTAACACTGCAGGTGCCTGTATCTCTCGGGCCTGGTTGACGCCAGGATATATTATGAAAGGAAGCGTAGAGTACAGCCCTGTCATGTAGTCTCAGACCGAAATGGAAATCCGTAGCATCATCTTAATCATCCTCATTCCCATTGATCAGCATTATAAAAAAAAAAAAGTCTCAAATTCTGTGGCCCTTCATGCCCTGCTCTCATGGTGACCTCAATTTCAATGTCCTCTCCACGTCTGTGGCCTTGGTTTGCTTCCGTCGGGGTCACCGGTATCGGCGAGTCCATGGGGGCTGTCGTTGGACGGACGTGGTGGCGCCCTCCGGAGGGAGAGCTCACTCACGCCGGCTCCGCGACTAAGCAATTATTGTCGTCAGTAGGGGGCTTAGTAGGTGGTGTCCTGCGTATGTTAGATCAGAACAGGCGCCACTGAACACCACCGAAGTGACTCGGCAGCAGTGCAGTGTCTCCTCTGGTGGGTTGCCTCTTGACGACTTGACATTGACTGCTCCCTGTGGATTGCCGGTGCCGGGGCTGCGGCGGGGCCAGCCGGGCTATGGCTATGGACGGGGTGTCGGAATGAGCGGCGTGGCTGCACTGCCTCTGAGGTGACGCAGAGGTTGGGACAGCAAAAAAAAAAAAAAAAAAAAAAAAAAAAAAAAAAAACAATCACTTATCATCATCTAACTCGGCACAAGATGGGCGCTGAATGAAGTTTTGACTTGCGATTCATTTGTCAACATTTTTCGGCAGAGCTTTATCAATAATTTTTCAAATTTGTTTAGATTTCCACCTGCAGTCACCTCACTTTGCAGCTAGATCTGCCTTTCAATGGCAGGTTTCATATCTCAATGACACTCTGAAGACAAAACAAACCCTGTCACCAAAATGATGAAATTAACAAATTTCTATCTGTCACAGGTGACAAAACTTCACGTACAGAATACAATCTGTGAGCACACACAGACAATGACAAACATATGCACTGAAAATTTTAATTCAGGATGACCGTTTACTGTGGCATTAATCAGAAAATACCTGCAGTGAAGTTGGTGAGACCTGCGCACAAGAGTGCGATGTGCTGTGCTCTCAGTACGCATCCTTTCAGCAGGTAGACCATGGCGAAGACAAGAGATAGTAATTGTAATGTGAGCGCCAGACACATCAGCACCTCAACACCAATAAACCAGGCTGGAATAAGAAAGAAAAGTGATTAAAACAAACTGTAGAAGTCTTTGTGCGTGTCATTTTTGCAATGCAACAGTTCCGATCATGATGTTCCTAGAAATGGGAGTACAAGTAGGTATAGACCCAATGGAGCTAGAATAACATGAAGAGAAAAATGCTAAACAGTGTAAAAGCAGGTATTGAATTACATTGCAGATGTCTCATCAGAAAGACACTGAGTGTGTGTTTCTGAGTGTAGGGTCTGCTTGCATAAACCATTAAAAATTTAATGATGTGTGGTTTGCATGCAAATTATAAGTAGCACTACTCCTACTTACTAGACCGGTTGTGACATGCATATCCTACAGTTAAAATGTCAGTATGGAATATCACTGCCAACAAAGTGTGTTAGCATAAGTATGAGAGTGTGTGGTGTGTGGTGGGGGGGGGGGGGGGGGGGGGGGGGGGGGGGGGGGGGGGGGGGGGGGGGGGGGGGGGGGGGGGGGGGGAGAGGGAGGAGAGAGAGAGAATGAGAGAAAGAGGGAGGGAGAAGAGATGGTGGCTAGGAAACAGACTGAAAAACAAGAAAGATAACACAAAGTGAGAAAATCAGAACTAAATCTCATTCTTGTTGGACAGTCTAAAGTTTGAAATCAGAGTCCATATATAGACGATAGGATAACACTAATAAAAAAAAAAAAGAAAAAAAAAAGAAAAAAAAAGAGGAGGATGACAAAATAGCTAAAAATTAATTCTGAAAGAAAACAAAACTGAAGAACCTGTGATCCATGAATGCAAGAAGAGAAATCTTCACCCAATTGTGTGGAGAATGCACATGATGGGGTGTATTTGGATACTGAGATACCCCCCACCCCACCCCATCTCCATATTCCCCTTACTCCCCCTCCTATCCAATATGCCCCATGCTGGACAATACCCCTGCATGCTACTCCATGCCCACAACAGTGTCTTTAGGAAGATGAAGAAGAACAGATAACTTTTGTTAAGGGGCAGGATTATGAAAGGAAATCTTTGCCATACCACAGCTAAAGACCACGCACATGCACACGCTCAAAGACACTATCATAGTCTATGCCACAAGCACGGAAGGAGAGTATGAAGAGGGGGGGGGGGGGTGGGGGTGTAGAGGGGAGGGTGTCGAGCTTGGGATCTATCGATACGGGATGATTATCGAGCTGACCACACAAGAAGAGCAAAAGGCGCTGTCTGACCGTCCTGCCTACCTGGAAAACGCCAGGAGCGAAGCGATCTCAGTTCATACGACAGCAAGTAGTTGCAGTCTGCGTATCTTTTCCCTTGAGTATCCATCACATATCCCGGAGCTGCGTATCCGTCACTATCGAAACAGATCTCCCACAGTCCCATGCTGCTAATCCCCGTTCGTCGCTCCTCGAAAGACTCGACCCAGCAGTGTGTTGTGGTGGCTACTATGCTCAACACAACGCCGATTGTGGATGGAATGAAAGCCACAAATGTCCAAACTGATGTGTCTTTGCCTTTCGCCATATTGGCGTGAGATACACAAACACGGAAGTGTGTCAACTTCCTGCCTGTGAGTGTGACCCTGCTAGGAGGGGTCTAGGCCTACCCTGAGAGCGGTTTGCAACCAATGACAGATGTTATGTAGTGCGATAGAGCAGTTCCCGTTTTTGGTAATCAGATCGCGCAGCAGTCTCAACTGATGTCACCAAGACTGGACGAGTTCATTTTAGCACCTTTGAAAATTTAGCGGGGGTGGTGGATTAGAAGTGGGAAACAAAAAATTCTGCATGGAATGAAAGAGAGAGAGAGAGAGAGAGAGAGACATTATGCATCATGTAACAATGGAAGGCAAACTGCATTATTAACCGCGGATACTGTTTCTAATGACTTAGGCCTACAGAAGATAAGATTGATAATTTGCTTTGAAAATAGTTAAAACTCGTATATACTGATCAGATATATTTCGTAATTATTAAATTTTTTGGTCAAAGAAGGACGGGCACGATTAGATATTTTAAACACGAAAATCGTTTTGTTGAATGTCCATTTGAGACGGAATATATCCAGACGTTTATGAGCAGTAGGCCTATACGTTTGTGTTGTAGGTTTTAGGAGTATTGATATCATAGCTCGTCTGTGATCAGTAGCAAATTCATATTGTAGAGTCGTAATTAGGGGCCTAATCATTACAAAATTCTTGGTGTAATTTAGACTGTAACTTTCTAGATAATGATTCAAAATTTACAGAACTGTTTCATGATTATGATGGATTGCAATGAAGATATAGATTAATTGTAGCATGCCATCTGACCCAAAAAAGCGAAGAAATTTAGAGGTGATGTCGCGACATGATAGACCGCGAGGTCTAGGCTAATGAAGCCAGTCCCTACTACTACTACTACTAACTTGTCATGGGCACATCATGTTATGAAGATCTGTAAACTTTTATCATATTTAAGATTCACCAGGTTTCTAAACTAAGAAGAAAAAAAAGAAAGAAAAAGGTCTAATATCAACATTGTCGTAAGCTATTTTTATGCCATACACTGAATCCCATAGTCATATTTGGCACCTGTTCAAACTAACAAAAAAATTACTAAAACTTCAAAAGCAGCAAACTTTTTCACTAACAGAATTGGTACAAAGGATAACTTGCCAGTCAATGTTGATGGAGCTGAAACTGTTAGCATTTTCAAAAGCCGTCTTGATAAACTCTGGATAAGATAAGATAATGTTGCTTATAGCCCAGCCGACCGCAAAGGGCCACATCAGGGCTGTAAACTCTGGATACATCCTATGTTTCAAACAAATATTGACTTGCATTGAATTCAAAATTGATAAAAATCACGCATGTGCTTTATAAAAGTGCGGAAAAAAAAGACCAAAATATTTATCGCAAAAACCCTATAATCATCTACATTGAGAAGGCTAAAAGGCTGGAACGCCTAAGAATAAGATGCCACTGATATGATATGATGTGACATTTTAATGTCTTCCATCACCTTACTGTTTACACAAAGAGACAAACGGTTGAATGAAAGATTCTGACTCGCTTGTTTGGTATTGATGATCATTATGATAATATTGAAATTCACTTTTGTTCCTCCTTGACCAGATCCAGCTGGAACTCTCTTCAGCTGCCTTTGCCATTGTCTTCAGGGTTCTGGTCCTCTTCTTACCAGAAACCCGGACTTGTTTCATGAGATCATTGGCTGACATGCCTGCAAATCCCCTTGCTCCAGCCTCTATGGCGAGGACTTGGGCGTGGAAGCCAGATTACCTCAAGTTGCTGGCTGTATTGGCATACTTCTCTGTCTTGTAGATGTGAGCTTGCTTGATACTGCTTTCGTTTGACACAGCGAGTTCGATCAGAATCATTTGTTTGCGAAGACCATGTAACTTGTTTAACTGAGTTGGGGGAGGGAGGGGGAAGTGAGGGGAGGGGGAGACAAATCTTGAATACTTTCAAGGGTTCATACTATTCTGTTTAACCGAGACACAGCAGGTGAGTGGCGGTAAATATCAAGGATTTGACGAACCACGTTTAACATTAAACGAGACATGGGATGGTGTGTGTGTGTGTGTGTGCGTGTGTGTGTGTGTGTGAGCATGTGTGTGTGTGTGTGTGTGTGTGTGTGTGTGTGTGTTGTGAGCATGTGTGTGTGTGCGTGCGTCTGTGTGTGATGGACTTTCAAGGAATTCACTACATTTTATTGACATGATGGGGAAATCCAAACCATGACCACCATGTGAGCAGGGCATGAAGAGACAGAGAACTATGATCAGTGAGGGATGAGGGTAATGCAAAAGATGCTAGACATGTCCAGTTTGGTCAGAAACTACTTGACAGAGCTGTACACTCAACTTTTTTTGTTAGAAAATTCATACTGGTGTCTGCTAGGCATAAGAAGTATCAGCTTCAGGAATACTGGTCAGGCAAGTTATGCAACCGTCTTGAAAGTGCATTCATTAAGTGGATGAAACTGTGTTGTTCCAGTGTTTTTTGTGTTAGCCCGTATCATGCTGAAAAAATGAGTAGGGGCAGCCAGGGGAAAACACACGTCTCCATTAGAATTCGAACTCACAACCTGCCTGGCTGCATCTCATGATACCAACCACTGTACCATGTGTCAAGGAGCTCGTTTGTTGATGTTATAGGAGTGCAAAATGCTCTTCATAATCAAGGACTTTTTGTTTACCGATGTCTTTGTTTACATAGTTTATCAGCATAAAATGCCCACCTTCATCGTTTAGTTTTATACCTCAGTATTATCATTAAAGAGGTTTATTGATATGAAATACCCATCATCATCAATTATTTTTGTCTCTTGGCATTATCATCAGTGCAGTTTATCAGCATGAAACACCCAAAATCATCATTTGCGTTTTATCTGTTGGAATTATTGTCACTATGTTTATCGATATGAAATGCCTGTCAATGGCATTAAACGTATGTGTTATCAGTGGATGGAACAGCCATCTTTCAGACTTGACGCCTGAGCCTGTGGGAAAAGCCTGAACATTTTTCTTAAGGTCCAGGAGAAAATCCAGACTCCCAAGTGGAATCTGGGGACAATGGCCTCCAGAGGAGGTGATGCTCCCCCCTTCACCCCACTCCCTCCCCCTCCCTCCCCCCCCCCCCCCCCCCCCCCCCCCCCCCCCCCCCCCCCCCGACTTGCAAACTGTTGAGAGTTTTACAGTGCTCGAGCCACGCTGCATTCCAACAATCTGTATGCTTGGAATCCTGCTTCAGTTCATCATGTGAATTCTTTTAGCCTTCAAAACACTTTGTGTCCACAAAACAAAAATGGAGGTTATGGTAGAAACCTTGATGAAACAAACAGGTATAAAATGATGGACTGGATTGTGAACTTGAAACTGGATGGTCTTAATCTTACATGTTCTCAGATGTACGCTGATCTGAAGAAGGGCCCTCGAGACATTTAAAAAGCCTGAATGCAGGATAAATGTTGGAAAATCTCCTGTCTGATCTCTTGATTTGTTGTTGTTGTTCAGTTGCTGGTCTTGTGCGGCATGGGGAGTTACTTGTGTGTGTGTGTGTGTGTGTGTGTGTGAGTGTAGGATGTCTTTGCATGAGTATGCTGATCTGCCATTGCTGGTATTCTAAGGGTGTAGCTTCTTTTTGGGGTTGTTTGTGTGTGTGTGTGTGTGTGTGTGTGTGTGTGTGTGTGTGTGTGTGTGTGTGTGTGTGTGTCTGAGAGAGAGAGAGAGAGAGAGAGAGAGAGAGAGAGAGTGAGCAAGAGAAAGAGAGAGACTTGAACTGAATAGAATTTGACGTTGAGTATATGCTCAACACACATACATAAACTATGACTGAGTACACCATATCCCAAATCTGGTAAGGCAAATTTCGGTCAACATGAAAAAAATGACAGACAGCTTCCCACACCATTATTTGTCTCACCGGAAATTTTGTCAACCTCAAATTCGGCTTACCTGAAAAGAAAATGCACATTCCATCAAGTTCAACTTTGAGTAAAGTGTACTCAACTATATTTGTAAACACACACACAAGCATAGATGCATGTGAATATATTCATGCAAAGACACAGATACCCCAAATCAACATTTGTAAATGTTTAATAGCTTCATTTTGTTTCAAGATTAGTAAAGCATGTCCAAACATGTATTTGCATACATTTGCTTTATTCAGAGAAATGTTGCTAAAAAAAAAGACGGATCCATTAATGGAAGTGGCATCATGATACAACTGCAATGAGGGGTCACCGTCATGTTTTTACACATCAGAAGATGCAGTTTATACAAAATGATTTGTTAATTATGTGACAAATTCATCTGATAATATCCATCACCACATGTTTGATGTATTGATAAAGACAGTAATACCAACCACAACAAACTCCAAGTTACCAAAGACCAACTGGTTTGATCGCACATGATGCCGACTAGAAGACACAAAAGTGTACAACAAAAGTTGTTTGAGATGAAGTATACCCTTTAGTATTTGAAATATCATGAAAATTTAAATGCACCAAAAACAACCTGATCGAGTCAGCCCCAACACACTGGCAGTGCACGTAAGTTGAAAGTTTGAAAGGAAGCGCAAACACTCATGAACAAGTTGTTCTGTGATCATGGACCACAACAAACTCACACATTCGATCGTTTCTGCTAGTGAAATTTTCATGTCTCATAATGTTAAATGGTGTCATTTAGGCAGAAGTATATATATACAGATCTCCACTGGAGATCCACGAGTGCTTTTTTCTCTGCAAAGCACCTTACAAGCTGTGGCTTTGGGAGAATGACTGACTGACTGAGGTAGCCACCATCACACTGTTTTAAACAAGTCTGTACGCCAAGTTTTCATAGGCTAATCTATAGCCACCATCATATTGTTTTAAGAAGCTTGTAAGCTAGAAGTTTGTAAGCTGAGTTTCCATAGGCTAATCTACAGACACCATCATATTGTTTTAAAGAAGCTTGTAAGCTGAGTTACTGTAGGCTAATCTACAGACACCATCATATTGTTTTAAAGAGGTTTGAAAGCCGAGTTTCTGTAGGCTAATCTATAGCCACCATTACATTGTTTTAAAGAGGTTTGTATGCTGAGTTTCCATAGGCTAATTTATTGCCACCATCATATGGTTTTAAAGTGGTATGTAAGCTGAGCTTCCATTGGCTAACCTCTGAAAAAGATTGTGGGATTCTGAACATGCATATTATTTCCGTCTTTTGCATATGCATGAATGGGAATAAATCCTGAGCTCTCACATACCCTCAGAGATCCACACTATATTATCATACAAAATATCATTGCACTCAGTGATAAGACACATTTTCAATACAGTTAACTGTCTCAGATGAACACGTATTTAGCACCAAGAGTATACTAGTCTTTAAATTAGAGTATATAACACACGCTTCAATATTCTAGTGTTGAGTACACTTTAGTCCTCACTCCTTGTCTTGAATTACATCAGTCCTGCTGGCAGATTCAAGATGTGGTACTTGGGCAGTTGAGAAAACAATGACAGTCATTACATCTGGTTTATGTCCTTCAGAAACATTCTTTTTTCTTCCTCCAAAGTACTTATTCTTTCTAGTGAAATTGGTTTCTAACATTTCACTCTTCTCTCTCAAAGACTATTTTGAAAATCTGAAAAACTGCTACTTTACTACTGAAGACCCGTTTTGTTTGCTCAGTTCAAAAGATTATGGCAGTGGAAGGCATGGAAACACCAGTCAGTGTGAGTGTGCGAGTCAATGTGAAAGAGAGACACACAGTTAAGTGTGCTTTTCTACTTCGGTGTATGTATGTTGTGTTTAGCTATTTATCAACCTCGGAATCTGACAGTTGCAGTGCAGAAAGCAATATCAGATATGGTTTGTTCCATCATGAGGAGAAGCAGATCTGCATGGCAGTGCTTTCTCAGCATCAAACGCCAACTGCACTGTCATGTTCACAGGAACAAATCTATATCCATTTCAATAACACGAAGTGAACAAACATTTCCATGGCCTCACTATCATTCTTCAAACTACACACACATGCCCCTGACCTCAATGGACGGGTTTGTTGAAGCACAGGAAGTGACATCATTCTTGCATATATTCAGAAACTTGTTGATTGTAAAAATAAGCAACATTGTCTTTCCTATGAACAGCAAAAATATATTACTTGCTGACCTAGGAAGCCAATAACTGCATAACAATAATACTAATAATGTCACAAGCGCACCTGCAATCTCATTCTGAAAGTTTTAGGGAGACACAAACTGTGTGACTAAATCAACACATGATGCATGCAATGATTGTGCAAGATTAAAACCTAACTGGGCAGACACCCTCACCTGAAGTTACACACGCAGTTAGTGCAGTATGCCAAGACCAGTATCTGTTTTTCAGAGTAACAGTGTAACAACCTGGCAGAACTTTATTTACAAAAACAAAAAAAAATAGAGAGAAAAATGCTGTTGATTTTTCGAAAAAATGAGAGTATTATGTACATCTTCTCACACCACCTGTCGCAAACCCAGATGTATCTATATACACAATTAAAGAACCACCAACACATATAACATCACACATACAAATACTGGGGTTAATACTACTGGAAGCCGATGTGGAGAGAAGAAACAAGTCCGAGTTAAAGCCCCACAACCTGAGTTTCCATCAGTGTTTATGATGATGACTAGTCAGTGAAATTCATACATTTCCTTCACCATCAATATTCATGACGACGAAGTGTCAGTGAAATTAATAATCTCTTCACCACCAATATTCATGATGACACCTCGTCAGTGAAATTCATAATCTCTTCACCATCAATATTCATGATGACACCTCGTCAGTGAAATTCATACATTCCTTCACCATCAATATTCATGATGATGACTAGTCTGTGAAATTTATACATTTCTTCACCATCAATATTCATGATGACGAATAGTCTATGAAATTCATACATTTCTTCGCAGGGACAAAAACACAACTGAGGTTTGGTATTTACAAGCAGGACAGGTTTTTTTTTACATGCATCCAATACACACTATATTTCAGTGTACAACATATGCATAAAATACAAACTGTATTTCAGTGTATAAAATATGCATCAAATGCAAACTGTATTTCAGTGTATAAAGTATGCATCAAATACAAACTGTATTTCAGTGTATAAAGTATGCATCAAATACAAACTGTATGTCAGTGTATAAAGTATGCATCAAATAAAAACTGTATTTCAGTGTATAAAGTATGCATCAAATGCAAACTGTATTTCAGTGTATAAAGTATGCATCAAATACGAACTGTATTTCAGTGTATAAAGTATGCATCAAATGAAAACTGTATTTCAGTGTATAACTTCATCATCACACCAGACTTTTCTGTCTCATGGCTGACTGTGTATTTTTGGAACCATCCAAATCGTCTTAATCAAACTTCAAAATTTTTTCCCCACAAACAATAAAACTTTGTTGAAAATTGTCTGATCAAATGCATTATAGATACTTTAATGTGTGCATGTGTGTCTATGTGCGCGTGCGCGCATGCAAATGTACAATTGTAAAGTATTTTCTGTTGATTTCAACATCCTTAGCTAAAATGCATGTTTTACCTGCATTGTAATATTTTTGGGTCCTTTTTTTTCCCCCTCATATTTCTCATAGTATGTTTAAAAGTACTTCACACACATTTTCATGCTGAAACTTCATGTTATGATCAGTAAACCGTCATATCCCAATTCTGTTTAAAAAAGAAAAAATTTAGCACCAAAAATTTCTAAACTGGAAAGAGTTTGGGAGTTGTTGTCCCGGACCAACGTCTTTGTGAAGTCAGGTAAGCATGCTGCAAGTGGTACCTCCGTTTATCACCTGATCTAAAAGACTGGTGCAACACCTGGACCATCTCCTTACAGTCCAGTGAAGAGGAGGAGAAATGGTCCCTGCTCTATGCCACCAGACTCAAACCACAGACTCGGGATTCACTAACATGCGAGATCAACGGATTGCTGACCACTGCACACGTGTACTTTTGACTATATCAAACTCCATGTATACATAGTGAAAGGGTCTTCATATGAAATAAAGGTATGGTAACTGGGTAATGTGCCGGCAGGAGGTTTTACAACACAATATTTAACTTGTTCCGTTTGAGGCTGGTTGACATGAGTCAGGAACAAAAAAACAACAAATACAAGCAAACAAACAAAAAACAGAAAAGGAATTACAGCGACACTTCTTAATTTTTCTGGAACATACATCTGTACCAGATTTTTTCTAATGAAGGTTCCCACCCTTTAAACACGTCTTCTGGAATGTTTTTTGTCATTGTCTGCATCAGATTTACCTCGATTTAGAGACTTGGGTTTATCTCGAAATGTTTTCGTTTTCATTTGTGCTAGATTTCTCTTCCTGTAAAAACATTTTTTCCCCAAGAATAATTTTTTTTGTCTTGATCTGTACCAGATCTACCTCCCTATAGACTTTTTTCCAGAATGTTTTTGTCTCCATATAGTATTAGATCTACCTCCCTATGAACACTTGTTTTATTTTCTAAAATGTTTTTGTCTCCATATACCTATTACATATATATATATATATATATATTTTATATATATATATATATATATATATATATATATATATATATATATCAGAGTTAAAAAGCCACTCAGAACGTTAAAAGTGCTCAACCATGTAGGGAGCGACATACCAGTTTAAAATAGGATTTTCTAGGAAAATCCTATTTTAAACTGGTATATTATATATATATATATATATATATATATATATATATATATATATATATATATATATTAGACTAACCTCCCTCTAAAGAGTTGTTTTTCTGGTATGATCATGTCTCCATTTACATTAGATTTACCTTCCTATAAAGACTTGTTTTTCCAGTATGTTTTTGTCTCTCTCTCTAAAAATATACATCTGCTAGTGAAAGTATTCATGTTTTCCCCGTTTTTCATTCTCATTTTCTTCATCCCCGCCCCTACCCCTCCTCCCTCTCAACACCTTTTTCTTTCCCTTTCCTTCGAATCTTTCTTTGCCAAGTCATTAATGTAATGATGGAAGAACCGTTAGCCTGCCCTTGTTTTTCCCCACTACTAATTTTTTTGACGCACACACAGAGATACATTGCTCTGTCTCTCGCTACATTATATATATATATATGTGTGTGTATGTGTGTGTGTGTGTGTTAGATTTACCTCCCTGTACAGATTGTCTCTCTATTTATCACATTTACTTTCCTGTAAAGACTAGTTTTTTTTTTTCTGTAACGGTGATGTCTTCATCTACACTAGGTTCACTTCACATGAATACTTGCTTCTCTGGAATGTTTTTGCTTTTTGTGCATTCTCATCCTCTGTATCCACTCCAGTGGCATCACCCCTACTGCTGCATCCACTCCCCGTCCACAGCCGCATCCAGGCTCGTCCCGTCACAGCTCTGGCACCGCAAATCCACAGGAAGAATCAATGTCAAGATGTAGAGAGGCCACCCCCTGGAGGTGACACTGCGCTGCTTCCGAGACCCTTCGGTGCTGTTCGGTGGGGCCTGTTCCGATTCAGCGGTACGCAGGACACTACCTATGAGGCCCCTCACTTATCACAGTACTTGTTTAGCTGTGGAGCTAGTAAGCCTGAGCGTCCCCTCCCCAAGGCGGCACTATGGTCGCCTCAATGACAGCCCCCATGAGCTTGACAATACCGGTTTCCTCAACTTGAATTCATCAGGGGCATACACGTTAAGAGGAAATTGAAACTGTGTCAGTGTGTGAACACGGCACGAAGGGACACAGACTTTGAGAGTTTCTTTTTTTTTTTTTTCGATGCTGATTAATGAGGATGAGGATGACAAAGACGAGGCTATGAGGTCCATTCTGCTTTGAGATGGCATCACAGGGGCTGTACTCTATGCTTAACTTTCATAATACATCCCAGCATCAACCAGGCCACAGAGATGCAGACACCTGCAGTGTTGGGTCAGGCAATTTGAGCAACACTCTCAGAGATGCAATTTTTTTCGGTGGATGAAACTCGGCCGTGTGGTTCCAGTCTTCCAAATAGTCCATAGCAAGCTCAACTTGGGGGAAGGAGCCCAGAAACTCCACCAATGTTAACTGGTTCTGACAGGAATTATACCCATGACCTCAATTATACCCATGACCCAGCTGGGAACCCTCATCGCTAACCACTGTGCCACAGCAGATGAAGAATGTTTTCGTCATACTTATTTATACAAGATTTACCTCCCTTTAGAGACTTTTTTCCCCCAGGAATGTTTTTTGTCTTCATCTATACAAAATATACTTCCCCATAAATCTTCCCCATGAAAGACTTTAAAAAAAAAATTTTTTAATGTCTTGGTCTTCATCTATGAAAGATTTACCTCTCCATAACAGACTTGTTTGACTGGAACGGTTGTGTCTTCAGTAAGCTAGATTTGTCTCCCTATAATGACTGGATCTTTCAGGATTTTTTTCTTTTCATTTTTCTGCAACAGTTCTGTCTTCATCAAACCCCATAACCTTCCTATAAAACTTGTTTTCATAGAGATTTTTTGTCTTGGTTTACATAAAATTTGCATCCCTATAAAGACTTGTTTTCTGGAATATTTTTGTCTTCAATAATACAAGATTTATGTCCCCATAAAGACTTGTTTTTCCGAAATGTTTTTGTCTTCATTTATACAAGATTTACGTCCGTATGAAGATTTGTTTCCCGGAATGTTTTTGTCTTCATTTATACAAGATTTACGTCCCTATAGAGACTTGTTTCCCGAAATATTTTTGTCTTCATTTATACAAGATTTATGTCCTTATAAAGACTCGTTTCCTGGAATGTTTTTGTCTTTATTTATACAAGATTTACATCCCTTTAAGACCCATTTCCTGGAATGTTCTTGTCTTCATTTATACAAGACTTACGCCCCTATAAAGACTTGTCTCCTGGAATGTTTCCGTCTTTATTCATACAAGATTTACCTTCCTATAAAGACTCATTTCCTGGAATGTTTTTGTCAATTTTATACAAGATTATGTCCCTATAAAGACTTGTTTTCTGGAATATTTTTGCTTTTATCTCGACTCGATTTACTTCCTAGGAGGTTGTGCGTTTGATTTCCATCAGAGCCATGTATTTGTGAGATTTTTCCATTTCAACTGGCTCCTACCCACTCAGAGTTGAATTTGCTATGCGCTCAACTGAGAAGATTGGGATGATGCAGTAAAGTTTCATCCACTTAAAAAAATCTTAAATTTCTGTGGCCCCTCCATGCCTTGCTCACATAACTTCAAATGGATTTCCTCTCCATGGCTATGCTCTTGGTGAGATTCTGTCGGGGTCACCAGTCACCAGTGTCATCAAGTTTGTGGCGACTGTCTCCATGTCTGTGGCCTTTGTTTCGTTCCGTCAGGGTCACCAGTATTGGCGAGTCCATGAGGGCTGTCATTGGACGGACGTGGTGGCATCCTCCGGAGGGAGAGCTCACTCACGCTGGCTCCGTGACTAAGCAATTATTGTCGTCAGTAGGGGGCTTAGTAGGTGGTGTCCTGCATATGTTGGATCAGAACAGGTACCACTGAACACCACCGAAGTGACTCGGCAGCAGTGCAGTGTCTCCTCTGGTGGGTTGCCTCTTGACGACTTGACACTGACTGGTCCCTGTGGATTGCCAGTGCTGGGGCTGCGGTGGGACTGACAGGGCTGTGGCTGTGGACGGGGTGTCGGGATGAGCGGCGTGGGTGCAATGAATGCCACAGAAAATGGGACAATAAAAAAATAAATAAATAAATAAAAGTGTGTGGGGACTGTCGTTGGACAGACATGATGGTGCCCACCAGAGGGAGAGCTCCCTTATGCTGCCTGCACAACTTAAAACAATTATCGTCATCAGTTGAGGGCTTAGTGGATGGTGTCCCGTGTACATTGGGACAGAACAGCCACCACTGAAGACCCACTAAAGTGGCTCAGCTGCAGTGCAGTGTCTCCTCTGGTGGGTTGCCTCATGATGACTTGACACTGACTGCTCCCTGTGGGTTGCCAGTGCCAGGGCTGTACAGAAACAAGCCAGGCTGTGGCTGTGGACATGGGGCTTGAATGAGAAGCGTGTGTGCGGTGCCACTGAAGTGGTACAGATGATGAGACTACAAAAGGAAAAAAAAAAAGAAAAAAAAAGAAAAAGAAAACAAACAGTGACGTCCTGCTTATACATTACACAAAAAAATAAAACAAACAGTAGCATCTTGTTTCTAGATTAAACAAGGTGTCAAACAGCAGCTGGGTTGGACCAGCTAGATATAAAACACCTTCACTGACTGGCCGCCTGTGTATGCACCCTGAATGACATATACACGAAAAAAATAGGAGCAAGATGCCAGAATGACATCACTGCTTAAAAAAAAATGATACACGGCATTATCAAGAATATTCTTTGCGAGTGAACATTCCACTTTCCAATTAAAATTCTTTTTTTTTGAGGGACTAAAAGACAGAATAAGCTTTTATCTTATGGGTGTGGAAAAAAAATCATTTCGACTAAAGTCAATCCTAGGTAATCACTAAATGTCAGAACCAATATGTACAGATGACCGAATCCTAAGAACCAGTCTTTAAAACGACGCATGCATATTAGAACCAGTGTTGATAGCAACAAGAAAACATGAAACACCAGTGTTTCCAACTGTGAGTTAGATTACTCTGTCATTTCACAAATGTGGAACACAGAAGTGGTCACTGTGAATGAGTACAACTGTATGAGTAATTAACCAACAACTGTACGAGTAATTAACCAAAGTCATTTCTTCACTTCACAGGAGGCACCCTTGTGTCAGGAGATGTCGAACTTCACCAGCAGTTTGTCATTCAATTCTCTGAGCCATGTCGTGGTGATCTGTAACACAGTGTACACAAACAAGTGTCAAGTTTTTTTCTCCCCTCGCATCACATTTTTGACAGTCTCGCACTATACCCACAGTACATCAAATTTTGTATTGATAAAGCCAGGCTTTTGATTTTGGTTTGTTTGTTATTTACTTTAAAAAAAATTACTAGCCATACCGGTTTCTATCCACATGATCACAAGCCAACTGAGGAACATGTCAGGATCTTCAGAGCTCTTGTAAAGCCATTTCACAGAGTATTTCTTTCACAGCTAAAACAATTATAGTATCCTGCGGAATATTTCAAACTTGTCATAAGGAAAACTTTGGAAATCAGTCATTGGCCAACGCAGCAAAGTGTTAAGGCAAAGCTGATATTGTTATACAGCCTCACCCATGGACACTGTTACAAGAAATTCGACTAACATCACCGTCAGTCTTTCTCTCGATGACTGGATCATGCAGGAACTATGTCCTACATTATTTCTCCTTCAGCCAGTGATCTTGGAACCTGCATTTCTCCTGGCATCTTCTCTAAACTACGCCTTGAAATGCGCATGAACGCACAACTAGACCCCTGATGGACGCTCAAGCCGCGCAGTGAAGAAATCTGTGCAGAGTTATTTCCCTGCCGATGCAAGTACTTGTGTTGTCCACTGATGATTTCATAATGATGCTTTCTTCTGGAGTTTAGAATGTAACTTTTTTTAATGATGATTTTTGTAAAGGGAGCAACAATAAAAGAAATGATCTTTCATCAGCACACGCTTACTCTACATGATGCTACCAACAACTACATAATCAAGGGAGCAACAATAAAAGAAATGATCTTTCATCAGCACACGCTTACTCTACATGATGCTACCAACAACTACATAATCACAATTAAGGCCAAAAGAAGCTTGCATCCAGATCAGTAAGCACTGGTAAGGAAGCTACAAACCCTGTGTCAACATTCAATTTCAAATCCTACAGCCACCTGTCGGTTGAACAGATATTAACTGTTCACACAATGAAACAAAACAGGAAGGAGCGCCATTCTTATGAATGGTACAATAAGACTCAGAAATGATTTCAAACATTTTGAGAATTGCAACCAACCCAGTTTTTATCACTTTTGAGTCATGGGCATTTTCGTATTCTCTAAATATGTTTGCTTCATAACCTTTTGACTGCAAGGCAGTCTGGCCCCTCATACCTTTAAAAACAAGTTTCAAAGGGAGCTAAGCTTGATTTGCCAGTAAAGTCCACTAATCTTTGAGTATGAGCCCTGAACACTAATCAACAAATTTCTTCAGGCTTCACTTACATCATAAGAAACAGAATTTTCCAAAGTTTTTATTCACATTACAATCACAAGTTTGCCCATATCAGTATATATCTTTTATGGTTATGGGTCACAAATTGACCAAAATGAACCTGAATCAGGTCTACTTCAAACCCAATCTATCAGGGTTTTATTTACTTGTCAAATCTGTACTCTTGCACACCATCAATTTATCCCATCATATGGTAAGAACACCTAAGCAACCATCTGAAAGGTTTTTTTTTCTTCTCATAAAGATTGTTTCATTTCTACTGTGTCATCCACAAACCATAATCAGAAGCTAAGTCATTTGTAACTGTAGTAAGTGACCCAACATAATCTGTTTTCAGCAGTTCAAAAACACACACACATCAGCCTCTTTACTTGTTACAACTTTCTTTAAGTGTAACAGGTAATTTACATCAATACATGCTTTCCTGCAACTGGTCCTCAAAGTTCAGGATCAAAGCTGGGAGCTCTTCTCCTCATCTTTGCAATTCCATCAAGCTGGCTTCGTGTTCAACCTCAGAAACTGTTAGCAGAAACAATGGCACTTCTACTCAAAGATTACGATCAAGACTAGCTGTAGCCTGCGCATTCTTGATGTTACCAAACAGAGATATACAGCATGACCTCTGCTGTGATCTGCTGGTCAAGTGAACAGTCAACCATTAATTTTGGTTTATCAGGGGGTTGATCAACTTAAGACAAACCCCCTCTTCCTGCCCCCCCCCCCCCCCCCCTCCCCCTCCCTACCCCCCCACCAGAAATAAATGTGTATGCCAGAAATCATCCCACTTTTCTCTCCATCCGTGCGCTGCTTTTCCAGGTGACTTACATCGCAGAGTACAGCATTCTGCATCCTGTCTGCCTCTCAGTATTTCCTGTTATGTCTCGCTTGCGGAGAATAAGTTATGTATCATCACACACCCAACGTTGGACCTTTAAACTTCAAAGTTGTTTCACAGCAACAGGTACCAAACTAGAGCAGAAACAAAATTTACTGGGCTGCCCAAACAAAAGAACAAATTACTCAAAATATAATGAGTTTCAACCTGTTGGAAACCAGGTACCAAACTATCAAATTTCCTAGAGCGCTAACAAACTCATAAACTGGGTACCATTTAAAACAAAAACAAAAAACACACACACAAAAAAAAACCCTTTGCAAGACCAACTTGCACCATTTTTTTTTTTTTTTAATGTAAAACTCCAATTATGGATGAGCAAGCATCTCTCTGTTGCTGATGTTCATGCATGACCTTTGGATCACAACATGCTTTCCACAGGATCTGAAAACTGATCTTGATGTCAACCTTGACTCATCTTGGTCACCTAAATCATTGGCACTCGAGTTTGGACCGATTTCAAATACACTTGCATAGTTTTTCAACAATGTCTCGGTCATCCTTTCAATTTACTAGTACCTGGTTCGCTGAATTATCTACAGTCATGTCAGACATACTGTCCTCTAACAGTGTCACTGTTTTCGCTAGTCATAATCAACACACAGTGAAATTATGCATTTCCAATGGCCCCCATGATAGCTTAATCTGCTGGCAAAAAAATGGCAGTGTCTTAATGCCCAACTCTTCCCAAATACCCCACATGGAAACACAAAGCAGTCAACCTCAGCGGGCAGATGAGTAGTGAAAAAAAAATGGAGGACAGGCAGATCAGAGGTCAGAAGGTTGAATGGCTGACCTCTTCACACAAAGGACTCTCCGACCCTGGCAGGTGGTTTAGCTGGAGGAGGAGGGTGGGTCAGCGCCATATCCTGCGGGGGGGCAGAGAAGCGGGTCGAGGGAATGAAGGCGGGGCCTGCCGCCCGCGGTGGAGCGTTAGCCTCCTCCTCCTTCTCCCTCGCCATTTCCTGGCGACGTCGCAGCTCTGCCGCCGAGTCCAAGTTGTCCAGCTCTCGTCGGTCCTTGTCCTGAATCAGGTGTGCACATCGCTGGGTCAATTATCATATATATATAGCGCCTGTCCCCGGCCAGAGACCAAGCTCTAAGCGCTGTACAATCCCCATTCTCATTTACATAATGGGCTGCCAACCTGGGTAGGGCCGACTGAAAAGCTGCCTGCCAGTGCTTCATTCAGTCGTTTCCCGTGTTATTGTCAATATAATTCATTCAATTTAACAACTCTTGCATTCTTTTGATTTTTTACGCAGAGTGCATGCTATGTGTAACGTATCATCCATACCAACGGCCAAACTGCCCTTCTCTTCGGAAAGCTGGTAATGGGATTTTACGTACGTGCAAAATGTTATGCGAGCGTTCACACACAGAACCTCGGTTTATAGTCTCATTCGAAGGACTATTTGGGAAATGGAATCTGAACCAATGTTAACTCAGAGGAAAAAATCCCCCTGTACCAAATGGCCTGGCAGAGATTCAAACCCATAACCCTAGGATCACCAAGATTACAAGTCCGGCATTCTAACAACCGAGCTATTCCAGCCCCCAATCAGATACATCGCCTGACAAGTCTATTCTCATCTATTCTCCCTGGACTGTAAAGTTAGTTTCCTTCACCTTGACTCTGCAACAATGATGGGGTCCAACGCCCCTGCCTGAAGATTCTTTCAGGCACACACACATGCAGATGTGTACACACACACACAAATGACTATTATAAAAGTATGAACAAAAGCAACATTGTAACAAAGCGTTATTAGCCCTGCTGAGCAAAACTCTGCAAGAGTTCGGACAGAATGCTTTTGTTAGACATCTGTGACTGTGATATCCATGAATACTGTGAACAACAACCACTGCTGATTGCACAGTACAATGAACGCACTAAACATGGAGCCAACATCTGCAGTGTGAAGCAAAGGGACATTCTTATATCAGTCCTCGAGTCAGGGGCCGGAAAAGCTCAGTGGTAGAGCGCCAGACTCATAATCTTGGGGTTGCGGGTTCGAATCTCTGCCAGGCTGTTTCGGCACAGGGGGATTTTTCCCTCGGAGTTGACATTGGTTCTGACTCCATTTCCCATACAGTCCTTCGAATGAGACTATAAACTGAGGTTCCGTGTGTGAACGCACGCATAACATCTCGCACACACGTAAAATCCCATCACCAACTTTCAGAAGAGAAGGCCAGTTTGGCCGTTAGTATGGATGACACGTGACACATAGCATGCACCTTCCCCGAAGTTGGAGTATGGCTGCCTTAATGGCGGGATAAAAAAGGTCATACATGCAAAACTCCACTCCCTATACAGGGGGTGTCTGCAGGAGTATCAGCCTGCGTACGCAGAAAAAGAAGAAGTCTTTGAGTCCTGGTGATGAATCTTATCACTGTTTCCATTCTATCTCGATCAAAAGCTGATCATTCATGTCTCTGAATGAACTATAGTGCTGTGGACGGCACAATATATCGACTTTTGCCGCTCCACATGATTGAATGAGAGAGAGGAGGATCGAACCCCCATTCCGCATGACTGCAATGGCTTGCAACAGCTATATACAAAAGTATATGTGACGTGCCATTTCAAAATTTGACGCAAAAAAATATTGTGGGCGTGCCAGCAATGTGAAGCCCTGAAAATGTGTGGTTGTGAAGCAGATTTGAGGGCTAACGTAATTTTGAAGAAAGAGGAACTTCTCTGTGAACAAAACATCCATGCTTAATACATCCCTGAATTTCATCATCCAATACAGGCGCCAGTAAATACATCCACATTAGCTGTCTCTCTCTCTCTCTCTCTCTCTCATTTGCCTAATTTCTTCATAAATACATCCACATTAGCTGTCTCTCTCTCTCTCTCATTTGCCTAATTTCTTCACCCTTTTTTAATTTTACCTTGAAAATCAGACCGAGGATGAAGAGAACCATGCCCCCAAATGCAGCAAAGAATCCAGACAGCACACACAGACCATAGCTCCATGACAGGTAGTTCATCCATGGGCGTGGCATCCAGTCCCCATCATTGCTCATCTCCGCAAATATTAAGGAAATCAGGAACACGAAAAACGCTGAAAAAAGTATAATGTTATGTAAAAAGAAATGACAACAACATGATGCCTTTTGGAATAACAAGACATAAAAAAAAAAAGTTACATTCAGATTTTTATATGAACTATGTGTATTAATTCACACTGAGCAGCTTTATTAATAAATGATTAACATAAATCAGCTTGGAAATGTTCACTGTAATTTGTAGCATTCCAATAATTTCATAATTTTTTAAAGCCTGTCGCTGTTATTTGAATTCATACAGTTACTTTTACACAATTTAAACTTTCATTCTGCTCCTTACCTCTACATGTAAGCTAAATTACAGCTGTGACACATCTATGACAGCGCATTGAGGTAAAACTTGAATGACAAAAAAAAAGGTCTTGTAATCACCCAGGCACGAATGGCACTGACTTACAAATTCATTGTATGAGTGAGGTTTTGGTTGATTGCACAGAGAGCTGGGTGAGTGGATGAATGTAAATGGTGAAAACATTTTGTTCCCAGTGATCATTATTTTCGAAACGGTAGAGAGAAAAAACACACAGCAGTCAATCAAAGAGAATGCTGTTCCCTCTGTATCCCAAAGCTTCCCGGTCTTACCAGACACCAGCATGAGGATGGAGTCGATGATGAACATTTTGCCCCTGTCCTTCTCATAGAGCTGTTTGCGGGGCCGTCCAGCAGATACAAGAGGAGGAAGACCATGCCACACAGGTCCAGCAGCAGTGTGAACACACACAGCATCTGAATGATCCGGAACCAGGCTGAAACATACACATTTCTTACAGACTTCTTGGCATTGACAGTGAAAGTTGAGCGAAGGAATGCAACCACACAACAAAACTGCGAGTTTATTTAAATTCAGTTGTAACATTAGTAGGTTTTCTGAAAGCTCCTTTTGCTTCCTCTGCCAAAATATTTGTAGACCACAGCAAGTGATACGCATGCCTTGGGCTTGTCTGCACATTACTGGAATATGGCTTCAGGGACCTGTTCTTGAAGGGAGGCATGGACCAGCTGGAGAGGATTTAACATTGAAAACAAGAAACAAAATTTATCACAGTGAATACACACACATCTGCTACATCATGATCAGGCTCCGTGGACGAACGGTAAATTGTGTTTTGGGAGTAGAGCTGATGGGTGTGAGTCTGAACCACTAACATCTAGCTGTCAATGTCCACAATTTCTGACAAGTGGGGTTTCAGAATTTGCACAGTGTGGGGAAGAAAAGACTGAATTGAGTGTCATGCTGAAAGCACTCAAGGTCTGGGACATAAAGTCTGTTCCAATCATGGACAATCGTGGAGAAGAAAGAGTTTCTACGATTCTCAACACAGCAGGAAATAACCATGGAACTGCCAGTTTAGGTGGCTTCTTTTAATGGAATGCACAAACATGCCAGTCTATCAATAACAGATTTCATAAAGCATGGTGAGTCTTGAGGCTTGTTGTACCATCATTCCTTGGTCAAAGGCTACAGCATCACTACAGCTGTTTCAGCAATTTTGCCAATTTTTGCCGCACTGAAGAGCAGTACCTCTGAATACATGTACATGTACAAACATCACACATAGCTAGGCAATTTACCATCAACCATGGCTAAAACTAGATCTAAATCATTTTGACTTGTGTTGGCAGTATAAACTGAATGAAATAAAGACTTACCACTCAATCTCTGAATTCACTGATTTTTTGTGAATTCTATTAATTGGATCTGGACTGAAGCTGACCCCCCCCCCCCCCCCCCCCAACACACACACACTTCTTGTTGAAGCTGAATGGGAACACAGTGTACACCAATCTCATGAACACATTGAATGTGAAAGTAAACCCAATACCGGAAGTAGTGACTAAGATGCGCTCAATAAGTTTTCGAAAATTCTACAATGCATGTATTTTTGTACATGACCAAATAAGGGCATATAGTCTGTTAAAAGGCACGGATGACCTAAAAATTAGAGGATTCATATTGGTCATAAACTGACCTGGCATAATCTGGTCAGCCACCAGCTCAAACTCTGTGGAGTGGATCCACCAGCAGCCGACATATGACTTCATGGCAGGATCGCGCGGCATGATAAAGCCAGACAGACACACATGCCACAGACCGATGTTGGCGAAAGGACTGTGTACTCGCGTCCATGACTTGTACCAGTACGGAGAGGAAAAGGCGACGAACATGAGAACGAAGGCGACGATGGCGCATACCATGCCCATCCGATAGAACGCTTGTGTCGCCATTCTGATTCACAACACTTCCGCGGACAGGTGACAAGACTTTTTGAGAGCACACTGTCACTTCTAGCAGCAAAACACAGGTGAGTCACACTGAGAAGAGCTCGGTGTTGGTAATCTACACACTGCATTCACGCTGTACTCGCGTCAGTGCGTTCTCACAGTTTTTGATTGGCTTTTACACTGGACTGCTCCACTTTGAAGATGCGGGTCAGAGTTTGTAACACCAGATCAGTTCGTTATCAAAGAATTAAAAATGGGAAAAGTTCTTTTAAAGTTTAATTCATCCAAAAAAAATCGGTACCATTCTGTTAAAAAAAAACCCTCTGAAGTTTCATGATAACACCACACATTTTTTTTAGTATTCTATTTTATCTTGAGGAAACCGAAACTCAAGATTGAAAACCTGTATTCCAGAGTTTGAATATTTTGAGGCTAATGCCATATTCACATGGCGACAGCAGTGTAATGTACAGATACAGATACAGATACAGATGATATCCTCTTGTTTTTCAAAGGTGTACTGACAAACTGAGGGACACTTCTTCCCTCCGCAATTCACAGCTGTACGGAAAATACTAAATTTTGCACCTGCCACACCCCGACACCCCTCTCGCACCTACACAGCTTAGCCTCGTCCAACTGTGTCATTCTGTAAACCTTCACCGCGGAATTGTCGTCAACTGTCAAGATGGCGTTGACGCGGACTAAACGATTAGTAACAACCTTCGGGTTGATTTTCACGTGTTTGGCTTTCGTATGCATGGTAGTGGCCTTTTCGACCCCTCACTGGCTTGAGAGATTTCCACACAAACGCAACACGAAAGTGTTCGTTCGGATGGGCTTGTGGGAGGTATGCTTCAACGACTGGACCTACTACAAAGATTACCTGGGCAAGAGGTACAACGGATGCTGGTGGATCTTTCACTACGAGTACCGACCAGTTTGGCATTGGATTAACCCTCGTAAGTCCTGAAGAATTGATGAAATTTAGTGTATTGATCTGAGGAACAGATCTAGACCTTGATCTTGGGGGCAGTGGCAATTGTGGGTGGTGTTATTTTGGATGATCCGAACCACCTGTCCAACCCCGGAAGTAACTTCGATTTAACTGGTTGAACATTTCAACAATCTCGGCATCAACAAACCTGTCGTAACTCAGGTGTACAGTACTTGTGTAGATCTATGTGCTTTTGAGGGGAAAAAAAGAGCATATATCAATAAGCTGTTAAATAAAACAACAACAACACTCAGTGACACTCTTTCTCTCAGACTCTCTCTCTCTCTAGTCTCACACACACACACACACACACACACACACACACACACACACACACACACTCTCTCTCTCTCTCTCTCTCTCACTCTCTCTTTGTGCATGCACACACGCACACACACACACACACATACATACACACACATACACACACACACACACACACATACACACACTGCGTGGTGCATAGTACTGATTTCAAAGGCTGTGCTTTCATAAAGCTTTTTTTTTTTCGAGGAAGTTTGTGAATGTGTGTGTGTATGTGCGAAAAAAGTGTGTGTGTATGTGTACAAACAAAAAAAAGTGTGTGTGTACACAATAAAAGTGTGTGTGTGTGTGTAAAAAAAACTCTGTATGTGTGTGCCTGAGTGTGTGTGTGTGTGTGTGTGTGTGTGCGTGTGTGTGTGTGCATGTGTGAAACACTGTTTTAACTGACACTGCAGTGCGTTGAATTGATAATGCCTCCATGTTTCAGCATGGTTCCTGGCAATCCAGATCATGATCACCCTGGCCTTGATACTGCAGATGATCACCATCGTTTTCAACATCTGTTTCTTCGTCGGCAGCTGTCCTCCGCCAAAAGAGCGCAGATATGTTGCCGCGTCTTCAGGGAATAATTTCGTTGCAGGTACAGTGTCCATTGAAATCCAGTATAAAGCGACTTGATTCTTGGTTTGTGTGTTTGTCTGTCTTTGTCCAAATTGGACCCGGAGACTTGGTGGCATAGAGGGAAGATTATGTTTGAGACAAGATGGTCACATTAGTGACATTGTAATGATTGTTCATGTGAGTGGTGAAGTGAGGCAATGTGGGGATTTGAAGCTGGTCAAACACGCCTTGCTGTTGGCATCCATATGGATTGAAATCACCAAGTTTATTGTCAGAGAACAGCTGTTTGGGGAGGGGGGACATTTGACTGATGCTTCACTGATCTGTGAAAGTGTGATTCCATCCAGGGTTCTGTTACTTTAAAAAAAAAAACCAAACCTTTTCTTCTTCAAGGGGTTCAAAGCAAAAGAGAGGAGGAGTGGGAGGGGGTGTGGATAGGATGAGAGGGGAGATGGGGGATAGGGTCAGAGGGTATATGTTCTTGATATCAGAATTCATTTTGCGATGCTCACATTTTCTTATTGTTCCGTGCGTTTGTGGAGAGGAGCATCCCCCCCCCCCCCCTCCCTTTTTCTTTGATGGTTCGTCTTTGTGTATGAGTGCAGTCTTACATTTTTTTTTAATACGCACGCTGTTTAGGTGTCAATGTGTGACTTAGTCTTTCAGTTTTGTATTTAAAGTAACTTTACTTTTGAATTTATGTTCTAGAAAGTGCTGGTATGTTGTTTTCTTCAGTATGAATGGAGAAGTAACTGCACAATGTATTATTGCTATTAAAGTTTAGAATAGTAGTAGTAGTAGTAGTAGTGTAGGGACGTAATCAATACATAGGCCGTTAAGCCTTTCAATGTCCCCTCGTGTTATTATACTTTTACGACAGGGTTGAAAATGCATGCAATATAAATTTTCCTTCTTATTCATCAAAGCTTCTAAACTGTACTTTAAATTTCAAGTCTTCATCCAGCAAATTCTTAAAAACATTAGTATTTTTAGCAAATTTAAGTGCAGTTGGCAAACTGTTCCAGTTAGCAATAACTCTGTTACTGAACTTGAATCTTCCCATATTAGTATGAAACTGCTTAACAAATATTTTGCCTTCCGAATTTCTTGTTCTATCTGTTTTAACAGCCTCAAAGAAATAGTCCCACTGTATGTCCGTTTGCTGGTGAAATATTTTGAACACTTCAATCAAATCCTCTCTAATACGTCTACCTTTTAAAGAGTGCAAATTTAAGTAATTTAATCTATCTGTATAAGACATGTTTGTACATTCTTGCAAGATTTTAGTAGCTCTTCTCTGTACTCTTTCGATTGCTATTGACTGTCTTTTCAAGTGTGGGTACCAGATTATATTGCCATATTCAAGATGCGGTCTAACCATAGCTTTATATAACTTTAAAAACGTTTCTTTATTTAGGTAAATAAAAGTTCTTTTTATTAATCCAATCATTTGGTTTGCTTTATTTATACACTTTTGAATGTGAGTATCAAAAAGTAAATCTTTATCAAAGATTACACCCAGATCCTTTTCTTCCTCACATTTCTGTACCAGCCTATTTCCACCATCTATTTTCATGTTATATTCATGTTCTGGATTGTTTTTGCCAACATGCAAAACTTTACATTTTTCAACATTAAAATATAGATTCCACTTGTCTGACCAGTTTTGGAGGCAATTTACATTTTCTTGCAGACTATTATAGTTATCTGATTTGTCATATATTTTTGTGTCATCAGCAAAAATTTTACAAAAATTATTTACCTCATCTGGAAGGTCATTTATAAAAATAGTAAACAGTACAGGTCCTAAAATGCTCCCTTGGGGAATACCACTCATAACATCTTTCTCTGTCGACATACAGTTACCCACTCTTACTCTTTGTTTTCTATTTGACAAAAAATCTCTAATCCAGTTTAGCAACTTACCTACTATACCGTATGCTTCCATTTTTTTCAATAATCTCTCATGCGGAACCGTATCAAAAGCTTTACGGAAATCAAGGTAAATTATATCAACAGAGTACTTATTCTCTAGCATGTTGACTAAATCTTCCATAACTTCAAGTAGTTGTGATATGCAAGACCTTTTTTTACGAAAGCCATGCTGGCATACTGCAAACAAATTATTATCAGTGAAGTGAGATACTATGACATCTCTTATAATGGATTCTAGCACTTTGCATGCAATGCAGGTTAAGCTTACCGGACGATAGTTGCCTGGCTCAGATTTTGACCCTTTTTTTGAAAATAGCAGTAACTTCTGCCGATTTCCAGTCGAGGGGTAATTTTCCTGTCTCTAATGATTTATTATAAATCTTACTGAGCGGTACAGCTAACTCCTTACTTAATTCTTCATTCTCAGAATGAACTGTCTTTTTTTTTTCCTTTTTACATATCATGTTCACTTACTAATTGTCACTTCAACCAGTTTTCTTTTTGCATGGTTTCAGCTAGAAAGTTAGTTCTGAGGAGTACCATATCAAAAAAGAAAAGCAACATGGATCATCGTCATTTTTGAAGGATGAAGACTAACGCAGGAAATGGAATACAGTGTAGATCTGGAAACTTGACAGGAATGTGCTGTTTTACTTCCAGTATTGATGAATTCACATCCTGTGTATATATTCTCCATGGAAATAACTCAGAACCGGTCCTTTTTACTTAAGGCAAGCTGGCATCATAAAAATTATGATTGGCCAGACGCACAGCTACATCCAGAGCCCTTTTTACTTAAGGCAAGCTGGTATCATATGATTGGCCAGACACACAGCTACGTCCAGAGCATAATGGTGTATGAGTTCGTACCTATGTCTGGTGCTGTGACATAGTGTGGGACATATGTTCAGAAATATGCGCATTTTCAGTCCCTTTATGTCTGTCATACCTGTCTTTTCTTTCTCTTTTTACACAACACAGTTCAGCATGAACACATGTACTGCCATATATGTGATATGAAAACTTAACATTTTTCAAGTTTTGTATGTGTGTGTGTTTTGTGTTGTGTTGTTTGTGTGTGTGTGTGTGTGTGTGTGTGTGTGTGTGTGTGTATGTGTGTGTGTGTGTGTGTGTGTGTGTGTGTGTGTGTGTGTGTGTGTTCAAGTGTGGATGTCTTATTTGTATACTTTTCTTATCATGCCATAGAAGCTGCGAGAAAGCCTGGTGTACTGGTGCGACGAGTCATGATCCATTATTTGTTTTCAGCCCAGTCACAGTGAATAATCAGTGGATTTTTTTTTTAATTTTTAAACTGATATTGAACTCGGCAGACTGTTTGTAGAACGCTCTCTGACGCACAACAATCTTTCTTTTTTTTTTTCAGCCTTGTTCATCACAATATCGGTGTGCATATTCGGCTACGAGGCGGACGTCGATCGACAGTGGCTGCCCAACCCCGACTCCAACTTCATGTCTTGGTCTTTCGGCTTTTGCATTCTCTCCGGCTTTTTCTGCATCTTCGCTGGCATGTGCTTACTGGCCGATTTCCTCCGCATCGGTGAAGAGGCCAAACGAGAGGAGAGACAACCAGCTTACTCTGTCAAACCCAACCCTAGATACTGAGAGAACTGCTGACTGGTGTACAGATCGTCGCCGAGTGAATGGAGCTGGTGGAACGTGTACCACACTGATGCATATCATTTACTGTAGTTCATTTGTACATTAGTAATTAAATGTAAGGATGAGATGGTCGTTTGTTTTGAGAAGTGGTTTTGTTGTGAAATAACATATCAACACTAAAAGGAACATGTGTACACAGTTGACAGTCAGTAAAATAAATGACTTTATTGGTTATTGTTTTTGTGATTGATTACAGCCCTGATGTGGCCCTTTGCGGTCGGCAACATTATCTTATCTTATCTTGTGATTGATTTTTGAGGTATTATTCCATGACCTTCATCGTAACATATCTGTGGAGAAACAAAAAGGTTGGAACACCATTAGTTACTGTTAATTGCTATTTCTTTTTTAAAAAGCTTTTTCGTATTACCTTTTGGCTGTATGCATTGCTCTCTTTTTGTTATTACAGAAAAAAAACAACTAAGTTTAAACAGATGTTGAATACCGACTCGTCAACGAGACTGATGAGAGTGTGGTCTCTGTACAGTGAGGGTTTGATTGTTGCTTGAGGGTTTGATTGTTGCTCGTTTTTGTTTGAGAAGATTGATGAGCAGCTGTTACTAGATTCATTAAAATCAGGATGTCTTCGTTATTGCAAATTGTTACCAGGCGTGAGGAGATTAACGTTTGCGTTCGTACCCTAGGTTTAGCATTATTGGAAAAACAAATCTACGCTTTTCAGTTTTTGTCACAAATCTCTGTCAAAGGTGCCCTATTTTGCACGCAATAAACGGATGAGGATGTGCCACTGAATCGGTTTGAATGCGTCCTGCTGTCTGCATTTGGAATATTTAATAAAATGTATGACATGGGATTACACTGCAGTGAATGAATGACTGTCGAATTCCGAGTGTCTCGATTGTATGTAGTCACATGTGTGCACACAAACAGACATGTTTATAAATGCTGTGTGCTCTTACACACGACTGCTGTCCATGTACACACACATATTCATGACTTGTAACCAGTAAACTGACAGGAGAAGCTAAACCTTAGTTAATGACTGTTTAGTTTACTGTCCATTGATCATGAAATTAAAAACTTGTTGACTGAAAAAACAGAAGTGCATGGTTGTGTGTGTTTATCTGTATGCCTTTACATGTTTGTCACATTTTGTGTGTGTGTGTGTGTGTGTGGATGCTTAGGTGTTGCTCATACATTGTGGAGTCAGTTTTAACATAGATGACTAAAGACAAAATGTGTTGTTAAAATAAAGATGATGTCTAGATGAATAAAGGCAAAAAGGTTTTGTTAAAGATAACGGTTATTTTGACATCGACTTGATTGAAATGGGGAAAAAACAAATTCTGTAATTCTGGGAGTGATGAAAAAAGGGGAATGTAGAGCTCTTGGCAAGGCGTAGTTTCATGTATATGCCAGAAGACATCTATCGTTCGACAACCATGTCATTGCCACTTTTTTTTCTTTCTTTTTTTTCACAGATTTTTTCCCCGATGATCTGACTTGTTTCGTGGTGTGACGTTTTTCCCTGTGTGAGTGCGTCAGCCCTGAAAGACTCTGTGAAGACAGTCAGGTGGGCTGTAATGATTACAACTTGACTTGATGACCTAATCGTTGTTTGTTTTCACAGGTATAATGTACAGGCAGAGAAACATTTTATGCAACTTACAGTTTTCTTCCACTTCCTCCATGTATGAGATATCAGTAGGAACACGGGCTTTTTATAACAATGTAATATTAGAATAGTATTCTTGATCCATGTTTTGTCTGAGAAAAATTATAGTAATATGTCCCTATTGGTTGGCAGTCATAGTGGAACTATTTTGTGTTCGTACTGGCTTTGTTTCTCCCGTATGTAAGTGTATTTATATCACTGGGGGCAGGGTGGAGGGGTGGGAGGGGGGGCATTTGTGTTGGGGGGATGGGAGGTTATTCTTTTTCTTTCTGTAAGTGCCTTTGTAAGAAAACTAGAACTATACAGTTTTTAATGATTTCTAATTATATATCTTAAAAGGAGAAGATTCCTAGTGATAGTATAAATAACAGTTGTTTGTGTAAATATGTACATTCTTTGCAAATTCATTACGCTTATATTTTGTATATTCTGGAGGCAGTGTGCGCATGCAAAAGAGAATGGATGTGATCACCGTACATACTGAAGCATTTATAATCAAATCTTATAATAACCATTATGGACTCTAGTTTTGACTTGAAACGAAGCTCTTTGAAAAGCAGTATCATTTCTTTAAGATACAGTAATGTTGATTTATTTGAGGCGTTCTTTTTTTGAGGGAGAAAACTGGAAACAAATGTTTTCTTTGATTAGTTGCACTCTCTGTGCATGTTAGAAAAGAGGACATGTCCAGAGAAGACAGAAAACATGTTGACTTGGACTAGTTGATTTTCAGAAGCAAATAATCTCATCCATAAACCTCATAGTATTCACCATGACAGATTATCATAAAAGCTTCCATCATTCCATGTATATTATTACTTTGTAATGTAACTGAAAATTTCAAGGTAAGAAAAGAGGAGAAAGCAAAAAATCCAAGGGCACATTTATAAGTTTGATGAAACGAACCAATTGATATGACCATTTTGTTTTACTTGTATGGATCAGAAAACTTACGGTCCATTCATTTACAAACATTGGCTAGGATCAACCTTGCCTGGTGAAATGAATTATCTAGTTTTTATTTCATCTATCTGGCTGGGTTTGAATGGTCCTTTTTTCGTTTGTTAGATAAGGTCTTGAAAGTCTGTACAAACTGACTTAGATTTGAAAGGTCTGTGAATTTGATATTCTGGCCTTTGCAAAAAAAAATTTGAAGAAAAGATGTGGTCATTGCAAGTGAAATCCAGCTTCCAGCAAGGACTGAATGACTAAACACTGGAATGTTTTAGTTATTTGGAGAGATTTCAGAATAGCAGCATCAAAATTGGTGAATTCTGCCATTTTGTGTACAGCCATGACTCTGAAATAGAGATAAGGTTATATGTGAGTGTTTGTTTTACATGTGACTTATTGGAAATCTTTGGTATATTGAGTGTAGAAATGTAGTCCTCTTGGGTCTTTAATAAAGTTTATGATTTTTTTTGCCAATTGATTTTTTGTTTTTTCTTTTTTTTCTTTCAAGTGTGAACCCTGTATGGTGAAGAGTTCTACTCTGTATCCATTAGGGATATATTTTACAAACCACAGATAATTTTGGTTTCAAGATCATTTTATTCCATGTCTGATCTGAACATCTCCCAAAACAGAATTGAAGTTACCGTCTGTTTTCCTCTCTGGTTTGTCGAGGGAGGGTAGTGTTTTTGGGTTTTTTTTTCTCCTTTACAAGGTGAAAGGATGAAGAATGTATTTTCATGATCAAAGCTCGTTCACTTCATCTCTCTGTGACAGGGATTGGTTACAGTTACACTGACTGATAGAGAAACAATCTGATGCCCACAAGGCTTAGCGAGCAAGGCTCATGGAATATCAAAAAAAAAAAAAAGACTGTGCTATCTGTGGATGCAAAAGCAGAGGGTAAGGTTTCTGGCCGCTCTCACCTTTACTGTTATTGCATTGACCAGCTGCTACTTCCCCCGAACTGACCTGCCCCTGGTGCTGTCATTGTGTTAATTATAGCATTATTTCAGACATGTTTCTTTTTTTCTGTGTGTGCTCACATTTTAGTGAAAATACCAGCTCTGATGTTTGGGGCATTGTGTGGAGACGTTGATCAAGAAGAAGGGTAACTGGTGGAGAATAATTCTCTAGTGTTGACTCGGAATTGTTAACAATGAAAGAGGTATGAAATTTTCGTGAGGAGACGTTTCATATTTCGGTTATACAAGGGATTTTGGTCAGTACAGGGGATTTCTTGATGAACTCAAGAAAATGTTCACGAAATTTTTAGAGTTGGTTTATAGAGACTCCCTGTTGTTGTAATTCTGTAAAAAAAACAACTGAGGTATTCTCTGGTTCTATGTAAAAGAATTTCCAGATTCTTTTCTCAATGTGCCACTAGAGATTCAACCTCTTCATTGTTGGAAAGTTGTATATTTAGACTTTCACTGATTTGGTATCAGCATGCATGTGCCTCACAAGATCTAATATCTGCTCCTAGGTTTAAAGAAAAGTTCCCATAGTCTATTGGGCACAGGAGTGGGGAACCGTCAGTTTCACCATAATTATGTAGGCATGGCATGATGAAAGGCAGATCCCATCCCTCTCCTTCAGCTGCTATTAACTTAACCTGCACTGATTCAGGTACCCTTTTACTGCTGGGTGGACAGAGAGAGTTTTCAAGCCAAAGAAATTTGATCTGATGAAGGGTTTGAATCCACGACCGTCGGTTCCACAGGCAAATGCTGTAACCATTTGACCACAAGCACCCACAGGTTTAATGAGATTTGATCAATATACTGGAAGTGAGTAAGCTTAGGTTGATGTCAGTTTTGACAGTGTCTTTGAAACTAAATCCCATTTTCATGGATAAACTTTCACATCTCTGATAGTTTCTCAGATTTCTTTTTAACATGAGTGCAAGGAAAACAACTGTAGTGATCACTTGAACCATCTTTATGTTTCCTGTGCATGTTGTATATAGTTTTTAAAAAAAATTGCTGCTTCTTGCTTACTTTATAAACACATTTTTCATGAGGTTGCGTGAGAGAAATCTGATTGATGAGCATGCGTTACATACTGTGCACTGTGCATTCCTGATAGATGTTTTGTTTCGATTCATTCCTTGTTATTGAATTATTTTTGTAATGAGAATTTCAATTGATTAAATGGAAACTTCTATAATTCTGTGTGTGTGCGTGCAGATGTGTGTGTGTGTGTGTGTGTGCGTGCAGGTGTGTGTATGTGTGTGTGTAAAAGAGAGAGTGAGAGGTCTAGAAAGAATGTTCACCAAGCGTGGACATAGTTTTTACTGAAAAAGCCTGTGGCATCCCAAAGCGGGGTATTATACTCAAAGATATGGGCTCCGGATGATGATATGCCTCTGAAAGTCTATTTTGAAAAAAAAATAAAATACACAATCAAAATCTGTTGAGATCTGCAGTCTCTCTCTTTTTTTTTTATTTATATACTTTTATTATTATAAAAAGGAAAGAAGTAATGTACAAAGAATTTACACACAATACCTTGCGGAGAAAGGGTCACGCTATCAGTTTGAATCCACAGACCCATGACACCTCTACATCCTGTTCTGGCTGCTAGAGGCAAACAAAACTGAGGAGCGAGTCATGTTGGGTGTAAAGTCGCATTTCATGTGACCATTGGATAGACAGAAACAAACAGCTTTGAAATCCGTCTGTGTAAAGCACGTTTATTTTCCAAATGTACAACAAAACGTTTTGTGATCTCAGCAGATGCACAGAATGTTAATCATGCACTTATATCCATAGCTGCGTAAAGAAGGAAGTCGAACGCTGCGCAAATGTATATTTGATTAATATTTGCTACATATTGCATCAGTGATACCTGAAATGAATGTAAATGCCTCTCTGAACAGTGACACTATGAACTCTGAATCTGTGATTTTAAATACATTCCCAGTCACAAGATAATACTATCTATGATCACCATCATTATTATCATCACAATCCCAAAACTGATTTTCATGCATACATTCCTGTCCTTACCATCTAAACCCATACATACTAATCAAACTTTTTTTAATTACTAAGCTGATAAGCACATAAACATAAAAGCTCTGCGTAAGTTGTCTTGCAATCACTCACATAATGATTGCACTTACATACATGGAAGCACATTTGCCATTTTGTGAACAGTGAAGGAAAATTTCGTAATTCAAACTTGTCAGAATTGTCCCTCTTTCATTAATCTAAGCTACATTCAAAGCAAAAAATGTCCCACTGTGACAGCTGAAGGTCTATATGCAAACAGAAGGCAATAGCAAATGACACACTGCAATATTTTATGTGATCAGCACTTCCATTTTACAGTTCAAAACCCACCGTCCTCTTTTTCATTCTTTGGAGTCCTTTAGTTGAACTGGCAGCCAACTCTCTCAGATGGAGCTGACTGCTAGAGAGCATTCTGTATTAGATCCTGCAGAAGGGCATATTAGTTACCTGTGACAGTATAGGTTATGAAACGGGACGGCGTTAGCAGAATCTGGGGGGAGGGGGGCTAAGCAAGTTCCAAAAATGCCTGGCTGCGATCGAGGTTTCCAGTTGTGGGAAACTGATTGTATCAACAACATGGACATCAATTCTTTCCCAATGGATGCTATATAACTAATTCTCTTCTTTCTTGAATATGATTTTGTGTGTGTGTTTAAATCACATCTCTTTAATACAAATATAATACCCTATCATTAATCTGACAGAAGGGGTAAACTATGAACTTTGTTTTTTATTTTTACTACATATGCTATCAAACTCCTTTTACCTACTGTCAAAACAGTGTTGTAACGTTTGCAGAAAAAAACACCTTTCCATTCTAATCCTTTTGCATGAAAAATACCACCTGAAATTTAAAAAAAACAAACAAAAAACAGCCCCCCCCCCCCCCCCCCCCCCCCCCATTAACTACCTAAGACTAAGTATCAAACATGACAGCATCCATTAAATGAAAGATGGTAACATGGAGGAATCTTGTTGTTTTTTTTTTTGTTTTGTTTTTTAGATTGCCAGGTCCATATGCCAGCATGCCTGACAAGAACAGATGCCGTGTTGGCTGGGCACAAGGGAAGAAAGTTAACACCAATATATTTCATCTTGAACTGACTCTTCCTTGCATAGAACTAGGCCAGGCCAGTCTCACATTATTATCTCCCTTGTCTTCACCGTCCCCGAGATAATGAATGAAAAACTGAAATATCCCCCAGCCACGTGAACTCTGGAGAAAAAGAGAACCTGAGAAATGGTAGGAAAAAAAATCCACTAAACACTTGACCTGGACAGACTTGAATGTTACAAATTATGGAAGATCTGGCAATAATTCTACATCATAAATCAAGATTTTTTGTTTCTTCTTCTTTTTTTTCTTTTTTTTGTCAAGACATAGTTCAGTTCTGGTATCAGTAACTCTGGTCTTTCAGTAGTGTTATCATTATCTTTGTCATCCAACGAAAAATGTTGTGAACTCGAAAGAAAAGTATATTAAGCTTTAAAAAATCAACAAAAGCCTGATCCAAGACATTCTGCATGTTTCTTACACAGAACAAGACATGACACAGAACAAGACATGATGGATGGAAAACTAAACATTCAAAGCATGTAATCTGCATTTGGGGTGAAAATTTATCCATTCAGTATATTCTTCAATTTTAAATACCCAAAGCTGACATACTACCAAAAAGTTATTGAAATGCCCAGTAAGAAACAGGGAAAGGGGCATTCTGGCCACTTCCGCCCTCACTCAGTTCGGGCGAAAGTAACCCAGAATGCCCCTTTCCCTGTTCTCTGACAAGTAAGACTTCAAACTACACACACATCACAAACACACAAAATGCACCCACACACACACACACACACACAGACACACTAACACACACACACACACACACTCTTTCTCTTTCTCTCTCTCAATTAAATGTTATAAAATCCGCACACTCTTCTGACTAATTTCCAACTACAAACTTTGTACATAGACAGCAGACACGGGCTGAAACCTGATCACTTAATTTACGCCGCGGCAGTTTGCACCTAGCCTGTGTTTTAAACGAAACACACCAGTTGGGTTGCACCACATTTGGAAAAGTCTAGATTGCCACGTTGTCGCATTAAAACGAGGCTGTTGACGGCACGACCGGGCTGTCATTGTGTTGGAGCTTTTTGAACGGGAAGGCTGTGTTTTTCACGCGCTCGTTGTGACCACTGTGTTTTAATTGTGTTATTTTAAATGGCTAAAACTTACTGAAGAACAGGTTTGTTATTCGAGGCCATAAGTTTTATTTTAACTGCATGTTAGAGTATTTGTTGAAAGAATTAGTTGAGTCAGTCATAAAGGGCAAGCCAACTTTTTCACATGTTTTGCCCGCACAGCGGGCGTTTTTAACACGTTCCTCGATAACAGCGAGAGCCGCCTCTTCTCTGTTCTTCATTGCGCTTAACTGGTAGTTGAAGGGGGAGGTAAACACGACTGATTCGTATTTGAAACATTTTGCTGTTCCTCCCAAGTAAAAAATGTTCTCAGTTTGTATTAGACTTGATTGATTGTTAACTATAGATTCAGTGTTCATGTGGCAAGCTGATCTGGTATTAAGATGTGTATACTTTTCTATTTTTTTAATTCTAACCAGTTCATCTACCTTCAAGTGTGCTCTTATGCAACTGAATGCGATTTCAAAATTTTCTGGCAAACAAACTAGATGGGGTTAGGCAGACCTTAGTACATCTACCAGTATGGAGAGGAGTATGTGTGGGCTAGCACTATCTTCATATAAATGCTTCAAATATACAATGACGGATGTACTACAACCTACAAAACTATGTTAACGATAGGCTGGCACGGGGCCGAAACTTAATCGCTAGCGAGACGCGCGACCTTGTTCACACAGCGAAACGGCAAGCGACCAAAAAAATCAATAAAGCGAGAAAACTGGGCTTGCCAGGTAGGTGGGGTGGGGGTGTATTCATTTCAGGTTGACAGCGCGCCAGGTGTCGTTAGCGCGGGTTGTATTGTCATTGAAGGTGTGGGGTGTAGTGAGAAGATATTTACTGGGTTTTGTGCAGTTGGTTTTTTTATAAATATTTTAATCATGGCAGAACAAAGACAGTGGAGATTTCTAAGCTGACAATACTTGACAGCATGTTGAGTACCATGCACAGTACTGGAAACAAGATCTGCACATAGAAATGACAAGCGAGCTCCAGCAATCCCCCGTAATCGTTAACGGGGGAAGGCCCAAACCTTAGTAAAACACCATATGAGAGAGGAGTATGTGTGGCCGGCACTATCTTCATATAAATGCTCCAAATATACAATGACGGATGTACTACACTGGCGATTAAGCTGCCATAAAAGCTTGGCCACAGCAGGTAATTGCCTTAACTCTGCCAACCCCCAGTTGCAAGCCGGTTGAAAAAAGAGGAGCAAAAGCAAACTAGGCTAAGTGATCATTGGGGTTTTGGGCGTCATGCTTCGTCTTTCACAGCGCGTGAACGGTGGCCTACTTGTTTGGACTCCTGCCCCAAAAAAGCCCGGACAGTTTTCAAAAAATAGTTCTTACCTCCCCTTTGCTTTACGTCATGCTTCGTCGTTCACGCGCGTGAACGGTGGCCTACTTGCTGGACCCTCCCCACAAAGCCCAGACATTTTTTCTAAAAATATTTTCTTACCTCACCTGCTTTGACGTAAAGCTTTGCCGTTCACGCGCGTGAACGGGGCCTACTTGCTGGACTCCTGCCCGTGCTTAGGTTTGCCTTTTAGGCGGTGTACTTTATACAATTGTCTTGTTTTTTTTAAATCAGGCTTTTGTTAAATGCACTTGGCGGCTGCTTGAACTTGCAACAAAAGAGCCAATGCATTACAAAAACGCAAGCACTGTCTTGCACCAAGTGGTTTCACATGACAAATAATAAAGCCTGTGTACACCACACACACTCCCACCCCCAAGTCACCCCAAGCCCTTTAAAATTAAAGTTTTTTAATTAAGTTACCCCAAGTTTTTAAATTTAAAATTTTTTAATTAATACTTCAAGTTCTTAATAAGTTCTTGATTAATTTTTTAATTAATTTCTTGATCAAGTTCTTAATAAGTTCTTGATTAAGCCCATCCTCTAATACAACCAAGTTCTTTATTTAAGTATCTTATAATTATCAAAAAAATACAATCTATTTTTATCTTAAATAGTAAATGTCTAAGATAGTACACCCCACGCCTCAAAAAACGCGTCATCGTTGAGGATGTCTTGCCAGCGTTTTTAGCATAGATTTTAAGGGAAGGTTTACATCCGAACAACCGCATTGATTACAATTTGGGTCAAAGGGAAATGTCTTTTATAGACTCCATGTCTTTATTATTGACTTCATCATTTTATAATACGCCATGAACTATTTTATAAAAAAATTAAAATTAAGTCTTAAAATATTATTCCATTATAAATGGATCAAATGATGTTTTGTTATTGGCGGTTTTGGCGTGCATTGTCTTTTTCTGTTTTTAAAACGGTTCGGGTTGTTTAATTTCTTTCGTTTCTGTTGCCATTGTGTATATATTTTATAGCCATAATAACTGCCCCCAACAGCAGCAAATGGCGCCAAAATGGCAACAGTTTTAAGTTCAATATTCCATGAAGACTTTGGGGCCCTTGTATCACATGGAGTTTTTATAGCTGGCATTGAATCAACTTGTTCTGGCGCTGGGGGTGTTATGTTTTCATAATGCTGTAACATTAAATTTTTTTTTTGGTCTGTTCCACTCTGCTAATTTTTTTCCTGCTTCAACACGCCCGGGAAATTTTTAATGGTCTCCACCTGTTTCAGTGTTTTCTGATGATTTTCTGGCTTGGTTACTTTCTCCACCTGTTTCAGTGTTTTCTGGTTCTGCTGATTTTCCAATCGTTCTTTTTGAAGGGAAATAAAATCTATAAGATTAAAAGTTATTAATCCCATGTTAATGGCGATAACAATTTCCAAATCATAGTATAAATCACATCCTAGAGACTCTAATGACTTTGTTAAAACTGGATCTTGCGTTAAACCCTACGTAAGATCTGTTCAGAATCAATGGGGGCAAATCTACTGACTAGTTTAGTGTACAAACTAAGAACCCCTTTGCCCCACACTTTTCACCATTCTAGACCCTAGCTGCGCTTCATACCTGTTATGATACTTTAAAATGTCTTGCGGCACATCTGTTGAATCTGTTCAATGCTGAATTTAGTCCGAGGAACTGGTTTTTGTTTTCCCACATGCTGCCAAAGAATACAGCCCTTTCCTTTTTGGGCATAATAGCTTGATCATCAACTTGGTCATTCATAAGTTCAGGAAGGTTTAGGCTGCCTTGTAGCTGTAGTAGATCAACACTGTTCATGTTTTTAATAATTATAATTATTTTATTTTATAAAAATAGCACCCCAAAAAACTGTTTCTAACCTTGTATACCATTCTGCTGTTTTTTGGAGGTCTAAGTGTTTGGATACTCAATGCTTGGTAAAAAAACCTGTTAAAAATAAAGCCAGCAGATCTTGGCAAACTAGAAATTTGAGGATTCAGCAAAGCTTATAGCTATCATTGCAGCTTCGTTTGCTACGAAAGATTTTCTAGTTAAGCAAGGAATAATTCCAGACAATATAAAATGTAAGAAAAAAAAATACATTTATAAAAAATGGCTTCACTCGCAATAATGATAGGCGGGGCCGTGGTGAATGCGCTTGCTTTTAGCGGCAGTAATTTTGCATTTAGTAAACTGGGGAATGACGGCGAGAGAAAAAGACATAACCAAAACTATGGAGGAACAGCACTGCACAAGACGCCTATGAAAGGCAGCGACTTGAGCAGTTAGATTTTATTAATGACACACTGAAAAGACAGGGGCATGCAGCTTACATATTTAAAGATGTTTGATCAAGCAATAAAACAATATTATCTAGTAACAGGCAAACCAATCAAGACATTGCCCCCACCAAAATTCAGTGACTTTTATCAACCATCAGAAAAACAAAAGATGCAAGAAATCGCGTTTATTGTCGTTGGTATGACCGTCGAGTATTTTGTTGCACATAATATTGGCTGAATAAAAAATGAACAAAATCATTATTCGCCCAAAGATATTGGGAAAGGGAATCAAAGGCAATTAAAAGCTTTAAACCAAGCAGCGGGTTGTTAGTGAACAAACAGCAAAAAAATGTTATCTAAACAAGCGATTTGGCAAATTTAATTACCTGCCCCTAGACGAATAAAAGAGACCACACTTTGTGACACAACACCAAACGACACCCATCAAATGGGTCTTCTATATTTACCCTCTGATAGGATTAACGAAAAAGATTTAAGTACGCACTCACAGTCATTTAATAGCTTCAAGATAAAAAAGATCGGAACCATTAACACAAAAGAGTGCTTCTGCTGTTGCTGTTGCCATACAACTGATATACCAACGAGGCCCTTTAACTTAAACCCCCGCATGATTCAAGTCGATGATGGGAAAGAATTTAAAGGCCAAGTGAATCAATTATTGTTAAAAAATAAAAGTTACCATTAAAAGAGGCATTCCAGGGGTTCACAGATCACAGGCTTTAGTTGAAAACTTAACAAACAGTTAGCCGAAAGACTTTTTTTCCTACCAGTATCACAGAGAGCTTATTGACAATTCTTTGCAACACAGAATGGGTTAGAAGATTGCCCTCAGTTTTTGCGCGCAATGAATAATGAAGAATTTAAAGGGCTAAAGCCAGTACAAGCAATCAAAAAAAAAACAATAAATGTTGCTGAAGGAGAGTCTTCATCCACAAACTATTACCATTTGGATTGAAAGTAAGGTACCTTTATTTTCCGGGGAAGCAGAAGGGGACACTCATTCAGGGCAACTGATCCAATTTGGAGTGTTGAACCCGTACGAAATAAAAAGAATTGTAAAAATGAATCCGCCCGTGTATTATTTAAAGAGAAACTGACACAACAAAACAACCAGCTCCTCAAAGAAACTTTTGTGAAAAGAAGAACTGCAGATAATCCCACCCGACACAGTTCCGCTTTAATTAATTTACGGTTCTCCAGTGCCCGATTGCATATGAAAACTCTGGATTAACAAACACCCGTTTTTGTTTGTTCAATCTAATGACTTCTTTGTTACAACTGTTGTGTTGATCTCATGTAGATAGATCGCAGTTTTACGTTGTCATGAAAGAAAAGTCTTATTGCCAAACAATGCTTCTTTGTAGTTGTCATGTGATATGTTTTGACTGCACAACGCTGCGAATATTCCCTTTGCTTTCTTAATGATTTTCTCCTGGCTCGAAAAACTGTACATTTTTGACCTAACCCCACAACTCCTTGTCACCTTTCCAGATAATTCATCCTTCATCTTTCCCAAAACCTTCTTGTTAGTAATTGAATGTAAAGGCGAATCTTTAGGGGAATCAATGTGTCGTACCACCCCGCATGCCCTTTAATACTTCGGTTTCCATGTCTTTATAGATGTCTTCAGTAGGGAAAATCTATAACAAAACTATCTGTATCTGTGTAAAGTACTCTGGACTCAGGAAACGAGGGCTTAAAGTAGTCATAAAGAAACTCTAACATCAAAAGCTTTGATAATTCTAAAACAGTAAACCCAAAAAATACAGGTTTGTCTAATTTGACTTCTTTTTTTCACATTATACCAAAAAGCTGATCATGAAATTTTCTGAAGTCCTGATAATTAGGTTTTGAAGTCAGCTTAATTGCTTCGTTCTCTTTGGTGACCAATCTGAAAATCTTTGCGCTTGTGCGGGTTCTCCATAGTCTTTCCGAAACAGCTGTTGTTCATCAACTTGAAAAAGTCTTTTTTTTTTTTTCTAACACTGGGGATTTTTCGGGAATCATTTTTTGAGTAGTTATGTGTTCTTGTAAAGAAATTTCGGGTCTCATTAAAACCTGTTTAAAAAAAATTGAAAAGTCTTTGAAACATTTTTTTTTGTCAAGTTTTGGGCCTTTAGGGGTTTTTATATCTTTCTTTTTAAAAAAGGATTTATTATGAGGCCTATTCCCCAAATTTTAATAATTTGATGAAAACGTTTTTTGCTTAAAGTCACCCACAATTTTTTTTGGGTTTTTGACCTTTTACTTTTGTTGCAAATGAAGTATTGCGCTAGCCCAAATACAGATTTTTTTTAAAACTGAAGTTCCCTTTTTACCTAAGCTAATATTTTTTTTCTTTACAAAAGTCGAGCCATTTTTCCCTCCACCAACCGTTTTCATTAATCTTGGTGGCCCAATTTCTCAATCTGTCTCCAAAAATTTGGCCCCCAATATGGGGCAAAATAAAATTTAAATTTTTAAAATCGTTTTTCTAATTTTAAGGTCGCCAAAAACATCTCTCCAAAATTTTGGAGCAAAATATTCCCCGAAAATTTAAATTTCCCCCGTCCGGCTTTGGGGGAAAATCAGCCCCTTGTTTTTCAAGATGAAAAACCGCCTTTAGGGGAAATTGATTTCCCCCAAAACCCTTTTTCCCAATAAAATTCTCAAAGGGTCATTTTTACAAGGTTGGAAAAATTTCTTCGTTAGGGGCCAAAGGGACAAACCCTTTAAATGGATCTGTTTTCAAAAGTCGTAAAAGAAAATTTTTAATTGAATTATTTTCGTATTGGGAAACTAAACCCAAAAAAGCATCTTAGGGCCAATTAAGATAGAGTCGAAAATCCAAGTTTTAAAAAAAATTGGGCACTTACTTTTTCTTTTAGGAATTTGCTTTTCTTTGGCCCCTCTAACTTTCATAAGTGATCGGGCTCTTCGTGGGGTTTTAATTTGGGGTTTCAAGCCCCCCAACTTTAGGGGTGGGGCATCTGTTGTTTTTCTGGCCACAATTTAAAAAAATTCGTTATGGGGTTTACCCTTGCTTCCCCAAACGCAAAAATTTTTTTGGGCTTTTGGGGGCTCAATAATTTTTCGAAAATTTTTCCCCCAAATAATAAGGGGAAAATTGAACTCTGATGTTATTTTAAGCCTTTTTTTTTCCAAAATTTTGTTGTCCCCCTTAAAGGAAAATAAGCGACCAATCGGAAAACTCTTAGGACTTTTTGATTTTTTCCCCCTTAAAAAAATTTTAAGATTTGGGGGGGCGAATTGCTGTTTTTACATTAAAAAAATTTTTAAAAGTTTTAAAAAATTTACGATTTCCCGGGGAATTTTTTAAACATTTTTCTCAAATTTTGTTTTTATGTTGGTGAAATAATTCTTTAGTTCAGGTTTGGGGTATTTTGGTGAAAACTATAGAAAAAAATATTTTTTTGGTTTTTTGGGCCCTTTTTGGAAACTTAAATTACAAATTTTTTCTTCCCATGTGATTTAACATTATTGGGGTTTTTTTGTTTCTAAAACATTTTTTACATAACGGGAAAGGTTTTTTGGTTTTAAAGATCTTTGGCTTTTCGAAAGTTATCCTTTTTGTTTTGCGAATGTGAGTTGGGGCCACCCTGCTTTTTTTCAAAATTTTTTGTTTAAAACCCCTTTTTTTAAACCCAATCCCGAGGTGGGTTTAAAAATTTGCCTCTTAAAACTTCCCGTTTTTTTTAAACCCTCTAACTTCCCCCTCCCCACCGCCCTATTTAGCTTCTTTCAGCCAGCTCTTTTAAAAAACAGCGCGCCCAACGGAAGGGGTCTTAAAGGGGGAAAGAAAGTTTTTTTAGTCGAGCCCCAGATTCTAGATTTTCTTCTTATTGTTCATAGTGTTTAAAACAGCTAACTTTTTTAAATGGGGGTTTTTGTTATTTTTCCGGGAATTGAGAAAAGCGAACAACATTTCCTGTAGGGTTTGTTGGTCAATACTTTAAATCAATACATTCATCCCCTTTGATAAACCTCTCTCTCGACATTCCTTCAAAAAAATTCGTTTTGCCCTTCATATATCTTGGGCCATGCTGTTTTCTTTTTCTAAGCCAAATATTTTTTTAAAATTTAAAAAAAAAAATACTTAATCAGAACAATATCAAGGTCTTTTTGCCTTGGACTCATAAACTAAAGTATAAACCCCTTTGGTTTGTTAATGTGAGTTTTTTTAGAACAGAGTTTAATGTCCGTTTTTTTTTTTAAGCATTCCTTTTTTATGGGGGGGTCGGTTGGGGGAAAAAAAGCCCCCTTTTCTTTGAAGATAAAACTTTTGTCTTTTGTAGTCATCAAAATGGGCCTGTAAACGATTAAATTTTCTCCGTGTTTTTACAAAGGTTTTTTTTTTGTTTTTAACGAGCTAGTTTATGTTATTAGTTCCCCCTGGGTTTTTTTATTTTATTTTTTTTTTTTTCTAGCAGCCCCACAGCAAAAAAAAGACAACTAAAGAAAAACTCCGGGTAAAGCCGGGTGGCCACCCGTTGCTAAAGACCAAAATCTTTCCGTATAAGGCTTAAGGCACCCCATTTTTTTGGTCGATTAAAGGCGCAGTCCCTTCGTTTGGTTTTGAAAATTTTGAAGGTTTTTACTTGTGTTTTTAAATTTTAGAATTGGTTTTTCTTGGGGGTTTTTTAAAAAAGGAAACCTGACCCCTCTTTTTTTTAAAAATTTGATAAACCTAAAACTGTTTTTATAAAAAAAATTTTTTAAAAAAATTCTTTAACGTTATTTTCTTTTCATATTTTTATTAAAAACTTATTTTCTTTTTAATCCTTTTTTCTTTTTTTGAATTTTATTAATCCTACGTTTTTGTTATAATTTTACCTCTGTGATTGGAAAATCTAAACCAATTTTGTTGTTAAAATCACGCCCAAAATTAAATTTGGCAAAGGTTTTGTTTTGTTTCCCCTAAAAATTTTTTTTTTCTTTATGGTTGGTGGAAAAATTTTTTTTTTGGTTTTTTCGTTTGTTTTGTTTTTTTTGAAAAAAAAATTTACCCCTTTTAATTTTATTTTCCCAAAAATTCCCTTTGGATTTTGGGAGAAAAACTAAAATTCCTTTTGGGTCTCCCCCCCGGGATATTTATTAACACCCCTTTTCGAAAAAAAAATTTTTATTAGTTGCTCCCCCTTTGTAAATTTTGGGTTGTAAAAACTCAAAAAAGGGAAATTTCGAAATGCGTATTTTGTTTGGGTTGTACTAAAACGGTTTGATTCTTAAAAAGTTGTTTATGCAATTTTTTTAAATTTTTTAAAAGTAGGTCATGGCTTTAAAACCCCTTAAAAGGAAAAGCGTTTCCAACCAAAATTTAAGTGAGCTTTTTTTCTTTAAAAAAAGGGGGTCTTTTTTTTTGTTTTACATCTCTTTTCAATTTTTTAAAACCAAAACATTTTCATTAACCGTTACCCCTTTAAAATTTGTTAAAAATATTCGTTTGGTAAAAAAATATTCTTCCCCCTTTTTTTAAAAAAATTTTCCTTTTCCCCCAAAAATTCTACAATGCCCCTTTTTGGGGTTGTTTCTGATGGGTTTTTTTGAAAAAAATTTTCCGGCGGCCCCCCTTTCCCTCACCCGGGTTTGCCGAAAATTTGACGAAATTAAAATGGTTTTTATTTGGAACAGTAATTTCCGTTTACCCCTTCACGAAAAGGGGTTTCTTCAGTCTTCAGGGGGGTAAAGAATCGAGCCATATGCATGAAAATTTTTTTTTTAAAAAAAAAATTAAAAAAATTAATTATTAAAGAAACTGGCGGGCATTGAAGATGAAGTTAAAGATGTTTTTGATCGTGGAGACACATGGTGTTTCCCCTTTTGGAGCGGCTCGCTCGGGGCTCTCATTGCATGATGAATTAGCAAAACCCCCCCATTTAATTCCCAACAATGGTAAAATTAACAAAATAGCAGAAATTTAAAAAATTTTGGCCAAAAAAGTTTTTAAGACCCAATGTTTTAAAGAAAAAAACCCTTTTTTTTTGGGGGACCCCAAAAAAACTTTTAAAGTTCCCAATAAAAAAAAAAAAGGGGGGGGAAATTTAAAATAGCCCAGTGAAAAAGATCAAAATCCCCTTGGCCTTTTTACCCAAAAATTTAAAGGGGGGGGAGGCATTTGCTAAATTTAAAAACCACTGCAAAACCCCCAACAGATAACCAAAAAAAAACTGGACTTAAAAAAATTTTAAAACAATCGCAAGGGGAATTAATAAATACAATAGAAAACAGAAACCCTTTTCAAAAAACAGCGTTAAAAAAAATACACGACACCGCTACCCATGCAGAAATAGCGGCCCTTGATCATGCTTTAAAAAAGGGTCAAGGGAATTAACAAAAAATTTTAGAAAAAAAGGGGAACTAGTGGGCATTTAAAAAAGAAAAAGAAAAACCGTTGAGGCGATGACGCCAAATTAGGGGATGATATTTAAAAAAAGAATAAACCCAAAAACTAAAAGATCTTAAAAGAAAGTCGCAAGACTAGAATGACGACTACTAACCGGGGGCCAAATTTCAAACCCAATGAATAGAATAAGAGAAACTAACCGAAAAATTTTTTATGAGCCAACGCTGCAAACGAAACCCAACGCGTTTAGAGACAAGGCTCCATTGCAAGCTTAAACAGCCCCAAGGATTTGCAATAAGTACACTGGTGATGGCTTTACAGGCGGCGGTGGAGGGCAAAGTTCAGTGCCCCTCGCCATCTCCCAAAACTGGGAAAAAAACAGCTGAACATCTTGCAGTTTATTAAAAAATTGGGTAAAAACTTAGATCTTTTCCAGGTAAAATTGGGAGTAAGTTAGCTGGCTTTTTTCTACTCAAGCAAAGTAGTTGGTTTTATGGCCGAGCACTTAGGACATTAGTTCTGAATAGTTGGGTTACTATTTAGTAAGATAAAGACCGTAATCCTATGCCAGTTTAAACCAAGAACAAGCCGGGCTTTTATTTCATGGTCATCGCGAAAAGAGTCCCCGAGTTTGCTGAGTCTTCAATGACTTTTGGGGTTTGGACTTTGGGGATTGATGACTTAAAACTTGGTGTTCTTTTTTTGTTTTAATATTACTGGGCCCCGAATTTATGTCGTTTTTTCCCAACCTTTTGTTTATTGCCTGCTATAAAAAAATTTCATTATTATAGTTTATTATTGACCTATCGGGTCTGAGGTCAAAGGCAGCATGTATAAACCATGCCAACAGAAAGTCTACTTTCGATCTTGGTATTGTAAAACAGTTTGGGACCTTTTAATACTTTTAAGGAAACAACGTGAATAATGCATCCCCTAAATTGCAAAGTATTGTTTTTGCGCGTCAAAGCCCTAGAAGACGTTAGCTTGATCTTGCCTGGCTTTCGAGCTAGAACACCAACTAAGCGATTGAGTGTTTTTCGTTTTTATTCCCCCCTCTTTAGGCCCTTGAATTTAAGAAAAAATTTGTCCATGCTGGTTTTTTTCCTTTCTGTAGGGACCCCCGGTGAACAGTTTTGCCCCGAAAAGAAAGTTTTTAAAGGGGAGCCAGTCAAGTTTACTTTCTGTGGTGCCCCGAAAATAAAAGGGCGCCTGGGCCATGATTATGTCCAACTTTTGTCTAAATCGTCTTGAGTTAATATGAAATTTTGTTACAAATCCTTTCAAAAGCCTTCCCTGTTATTCTTTTGCTAAAGGGGGTTTTAAAGGTTTTCATTTGGTAAAGGCGCTTTTAGTTCATCAAAAACGTTGAAGGTGTAATAAAAAAAGAAATCGTCACTACCCTCACCAAAGGGGTCGGTATTTAATATCGGCAACGCCCTACACCCATTTTTATTTTGCAAAAAAACAGCAAGTTTAACTGGTTTTTGATAAAACTGCATGGATGACTAAACCACCTTTTTGATGTGGGCGTTTTCAAAAGGGGGGTTTAAAAATAGCTCTTTTAAAGGAGTACTACCTTTTTTTTGAAAAGAGGGAGTCTGGGTCCGCAATGTCAAGGTTCGTTCTTTTTTTTTAAGATTTAGTCGGGCCCAAAAGAAATTTTTTCACCAGTATATTTGAATGCACTCATTTTTATTTCGTTAAAAAAAAAAGTTTGTAAAAATAACAACTCAAGACCGTCCTTCGTTTTTAGAACATGCGTTGAAAAAAATTGCGGAAACCCAAAAGGTCGCACCCATGAAATATTTTCAAGTCTATGGTTTAATATAAGTGATCCCGGGGAAAAAAATACGGTTCTAAAATTGACAAAAAAGGGGGAAAAAAGTTAGCCATTAACAAAAGCTGAGGGTTTTTAGGGTTTTGCTCACTAAAAGAAGCAATGAGTAAATTTGACATTACTCTCAAAATTAACAAAGCGAATCAAAAAAAAATGTACATTCAAACCCGAAGAAAAAATAGCACATTACCCTTTTTTATGAGAGCTGAAAATGTTAGGGTTGAAGCTGACAACTAGATTTTGAGTTCCCCAACAAAACTACTTATGAGGGAGAAAAAAGCTCAATTTTGCATTACAACATTCTCTATGTTAATTTTTATGGTTAGACAGTGAAAATTATATGCGGGAAAGGCCCCAAATGTTTTAAGAGCTCTTCCTCAGGGGAAACGCATATTTCGATTATGAAATTAACAAATTCCCTAATTTACAGTTTAAAAGTTTTTTTTGTGGGGGGGTCGGGTCATTTAATTTTAAAAACAAGACAAACGGGGGGAAGTTGTGAAATGTGATAACCTGCACATTGTTTTTGGGAAAAAAAATAATCGCTACTAAAAAATAAAGTCGCGTGGGCCAGAAGACCAGGAGTTACATTGCTCCTGGAGGTGTATAACCTTAGAATTTTAAAAACCTTGCAGACTTGCGGACTTTAACAGAATGGTGAGAAGGCACTTTGTATGGTTTTAGTACACTAAAGATGGTGATTTTAAACGCAAAAGGGTTTACGACAACAAAAGGGGTTTTCCCAAACTAGAACAACTAGCAAACTAGAGCAAAAAGTTTGGGCCAGTATGAATTTAAAAAAAAAAATTCGAAAACCTGAACCCCAATGGGACTTGAACCATATTTTTAATGGGGAAAAAAATTGAAATTATAAGCCCATTTTCATTTTTTTTGACCCCCAAAAAAGTTTAGAAAAGCATTCAACTCTGGCCCCTTTTCATGAAGTCTATACCCCGAAAAAAATCGAAAAGAAATTGAAATAACGCCTAGGGAAAAAACGTAATCCCCACAGAAAAGAAACAGTTTAAAAAAAGCTTTTACAAAATTACGTTCTTTCCAAGCAGAAAATTAGGACAGTTCACAAAGATATTTGAAATTTCTTCTTTTAAAAATTGGAAGGGGGTGGGGTTGTGGGCGTTATGATGACCTTATAAAAAGGGAAATTTAAAATTTGCTGGCAAAAAAAGACGTTAAACGTCTTAACTGTTGTCGTCGTTCTCACAATTGGGGAGGGTATTTAAAATCATAACAACAAGCAAAAAAATCACTGTTGACTTAAAAAGAAACAATTTCTTACAGGGGTAAATTGGGTTAATCTTACACATTTAGGCCCCTGGGTTTTTTTTATACTGAACAAGTTTTGGAAGAGAGTATGAAAAAAATAAAAGAAATTTGATTTTAAATCGTTTTAAAAAAAATTTTAGGTTAAAAATTTTTTACAAAAACTCCTCATTCTCATTTTTGGGGGCGACTGGGTTTTGGGAAAAACAATATTTATCCTCGACCGTTCAAACGTTATCTTATAATTTTAATCATATTTGGTTTTCTGTCCAACACAAATGGAAAAAACATACATAATAAAAGGGTTTTATGGGCAAAGATGACATATATTTTGTTAATCCAGAATAAAAAAGTAGTGTTTTGAACAGTTTTTTAACTGTTTTTAAGGCCAAACACATTTATTATGAGATGTCGGGGAAAGAGACATAGTTAAAAAAGAGAAACACTTTGTCAAACTTGCTTTCAGCGGAAGACATCGGGATAAGTTGTGGATTTTATGCCAGAAAAATAACTCGGGTTTTTTAAAAATTTAGAGAACAGTTAAGACTGTATTTTATTTCACTGAAAGACAGAGATCTTTGAAAAATTTTGGCAAAAAAAGTTATTAAAATGATCGGGAAAAAAATAGGATTTAAAAAAAAAACTGAAATTAAAAGTTTTGTAAATTTTATTGAAAACGGAACCCCACCAGTATTTGTTTGAGAAATCGTTTTTTTTTAGTTTTTGAAGTCTTACTTTTCGGAAAAAGAGAAAGGGGCATTCTGGGTTTTCTTTGCCCGAAACTGGGTGAGGGCGGAAGTGCCCAGAATCCCCTTTTTCTGTTCTTACATTCATGCTCTTGGAAAACTTTTGATTTCATTAAAATAACAAATTCATAGATTTGGACAAATCATATTGGGAGTCCAATACAAAATCTCATTAAATTTTTTTTTCTACTTTTTAAAAAAAATCAGCTTTGATTTGTTAATATGGTATTCAGTATTTTTAATGCTGTTTGTTGTTGTCTTTATTTCTGCAATATCACAAAAGAATTTAAAAACTGTTAACAAAAGTTTTTTTCTTTACCTAGCAATAAAAAATACTATTCCAAAAAAAAACGCGAAAAAAAACAAGTTAAGGTTGGGGGGGAATTTTATTGCACAAATTTACAAGTGGAAGCGGAAAATTTACGTGATTGATTTTTTCACCGGTAATTTTGAAATGTCATCAGAATTGTTTTTTGTGTGGAAAATAAAGTCACGTACAAACCAGCAAAATCTTAATACCGTGTGTAGCCACCATTTGCGTTGAAACTCTTGCACCTGCGGCTCATTGAGTGGACCAGGTGGTTGAGCCCCCCTTGGCAAACCACCCCACACAGGACGATGGCCGGGTGAAGTTGAGCCATGTTGCGGGTCGTGGAGCAGGAGGCCCAACCGCTCCCAAATTCACCCAAAAATGTTTATTGGGTTTAAATGGGGACTGAGGGCTGGCCAGGGGGGACATTGCGTTGTTATGCTGAAAAAATTGCGGGGTGGCCCTGGGGGTGGTGTTCTTGCATTGTCCTGTTGAATTTCCCATTTGGGTTCGAAAAAAAAGGAACGACAGGGGGGTCTGAGCCCCTGGTTGATGAGCGCTTGCATTAAACACCCTGTCCGCGACCGGGCAATGTTCTGAAAGATGACGGGTCCATGGGGGGGTTAATCCCAAATTCACCCCATATCATAACGTTGGGGCCCCCCCGGGGGTTCCGCTCTACCAAAGGGGAGTCGCAAGCGTTCACCAGGGGGGCGCCAATTCGGGGCACGCCCGTCAGCCAGTCAATACAAAAACCAGGGGGGGGAACTCCCCGGTCCGGGGTTTTTCCCGGAAAAGAAGCAAAAGATTTCCTCATTGAAATGTTTTTTTCCCTGGGAAAATAAAATTTCGCGGAGAAGGGCCTACCTCTTTTCGGATACGGTCGTTTCGAAACAGAGGCCCTTTCCCTAGCAGGATACATAGGCCTAACCCGGCGCTAAAAAACTGGGGATCTTCAAAATGGCGTACAGAGACATCGAAAAGCGAGGTTTCAAAATTTGACGAAACAACAAAAAAATCCATGGAGGGGAGTGGATGGAGAAGACAGCAAAACAAAGGCTGTGTCTTTCATGAAAAAATTTGGCCCCTGACTCGTTTTTTGTTCTCTGTGTGAAAAAAAGCAACTACCCCAGTCGTGGCTTGTTGCACTGAAAGCCACGTGAAATGTGCCAAGCACAAAGACGTGCAAATTTCCCCGGGGAAAACACCACACTTGAGGTAAGCACGCTCTACTCTCTCTCTCTCCTGCCCCTTCTCTCCTCCTCTCTCCCCCCCTCTCTCCCCCCCTCTGCTCTCTCCCCCCTCTCCCCCCTCCCCCCTCCCCCCCTCCTCTCCCCCTACTCTTTTCCCCCCTCTCTTCTCCCTCTCTCTCCTCCTGTCTGACTCTCTCTGTCGACTCTCACTCTCTTCTCTCCACACACACACACACACAAAATATAATACAAAAAAATTGTATAAGCACACACGCTTTTCAACATCCCAAAACCACAACACAACACAACACCACCAACCACACAACACCACCACACACAGAAAATATCACACAAAAAATTTGTATAATGCACACACGCATTCACACATGCACACACACACACCACACACACACACACACACACACCACACACACGTACACACACACACACACACACAAACACACACCACACACCCACACACAGAATATCAGCACAAAATTTTTATTGCACACACGATTCACACACACACACAAAACACATACAAACACACACCCCCAAACCACACACACACACCACACACCCCCACACACAGAAATCACACAAAAATTGTGCACACATGCATTTTTTTTTTAAAAAAATTTTTTTTTAAGCTCTCAGGTAACCCTGTGGTGGCCAAGAAGTCTATGGGGCAAACCCACTTCCAACAATCAGCACCACTGAAAGGGATGAAACATACCCTCACTCCTTTAAATGATCGCTGCGAAACAGTGAGGCACGGGTTGGGATTTTTCAGGAACATCGCTTTTCTAGGCACCCAAATATTGTTTTGTCCAGGCTTTGAAAGGGGGCCTTTATGTTTAGAGAAAACCAGACGGTCATTTCCCTACAAATAAAAAGGTTTCTCAGGTTTAAAGATTAAAAGGAGATTTTGGGTGAAATTTGGATTAAATTTTAGATGGCAAAACGCAAAGAAAGAAATGGGGGGGGTTTGGGGTGTATTTTTAAAGTTGTGTTATTTTTTTGGTTGTTTGAAAATGAAATTGTTGAAAGATTGAAGGTTTTTGGATTTTTTTTTGGGCCCCTTTTTTAAATCCCAGAGTAATGAGAGGATAAAAAAGTGGCCTTAAAAATTTTAAAAAGGGAAAAGGGAAAAAGCCCCCCATCTCCTTGATGTGGGCGCACATGCCATCATGCACATAATGCTCCCAAAACTTCTGTGCCGCATTTGAAAGGCATTTTGAACAGCTAGAATGACTCAACAGATTTTGAGGGGTCTACTTCCAGAGGATTTGCTGAAAAATCTGTATCCTTTAGGTACAAGCCCAAAAACCCAAGCATTTTGTTAAACATGGGTGGCTGTCTTCTTGTAGGACAGGATATCTTCGTCTTTTTGAGGGGACTCACTTGTATTATTTCCTTTTTTGAAGGAGTCAGCAGAATCTGAAAAGGGTATTTACAGACATCTTGAAAAAAAGAAATTTGAAGAAATGCAAGAACCGCCATTTCTAACCACCGAAGAACGGCAGAAAAGTAAAATTTTTTTCATCAGACAAAAAAAGGGAAGGTAGGAAATAAGCTGTTGAAAAAATTTTTCATCCAAGAGACAAGACTAGAGATTTAAACCTCTCTGCCATGTTCCCTACCCTTACCAGACGTGCTGTTTTTCCAACAAAATCCCGCAGCATCCCATCCCAAAAAAAGGGAACTGACAAGAATTTTTAGGGTTTTCATTAAGCCGGTGTCTGGAAGGGGGACCCAAAGGGAACAAAGAACTTGATGTGGAGCAAAAGCAACCGCTTCCTGCTTTTAACTCTTTGTCGGGGCCAGAGTGGAAGACATCACTGCCCCAAGAAAAAAAAAAATGGTAAAAGAGTTTCTGAAAAGGTAGGAAAGGGTTATACTCTTGTGGGGATAGCTTCTACAAAAGATGCCCCCGGCAAATCGTGCGATGTTTAGTTTTCTGGACCATTATTAAAGGAATTTTGACGGGGCACGGAGAATGAAAAAATCTTCCAGTGATACTCAAGCCTTGCTACCTGACGAAACCCCCCAAAACCCAAAATCAAAACTCGTAAACCGAGCAACTACATTGGTAATGTAGTAGCTCTGACAACAAAACTCAAGAACGTTTTACAGAGAGAGGAGGAAATTTTTATTCTGATCGAAATCTTCCAGAGGTAAAGAGGGACCAGGGTTGACTCAGGGGCCTGTTTTAAAAGGAGGGGTATCCTTTGTGACAGGTATTTAAAGCTGCTCTTATCTTTTGGACCGTTGGGTTTAGCGTCGTTCGTCTGATTCTTATCATAGACAAAGGCAACCAGGTTTTGACATTGAAACATTTTTGCCACCAGACTGTGAAATAATCTTTTTTCTGCAAGGGAAAAATTACTGGTTTAGGTTTTTTGGGGGAAAAAAATCCTCTAAAAAGCTGTTGATAAGAAAAGACTGCCAAAATGTCCAGTGCTTTGGGAAAGAAAAAAGAAAGGAAAGGGACTAAAAAAAAAATAAGGGCACCAATCACAGCTAGGGTCCAAATCAGGTTCCAAAAGAAAGGCAACGAAGGATCCGCAGAAGCAAAAAGATCCCCAAGCTACACCCAAAAACTTTTCACGCAACAGATTTGGAGAGCACCCAAACAACAAATCACCCCGAGACCTGGTTTTTAATTCCAAGCACCACAAGGCACTTTTGCAAACCACCACAGAGGGCAGCACCACAGTCCAGTCAGGGAAAAGGGCTCATCCGGGTGTAATAAAGAGGGCAGCACCACAGTCCGCTCAGGAAGGACTCATCCGGAGGTAAAACACAGAGGGCAGCACCATCCCGCTCAGGAAAGGACTCATCCCTAAAAGAAAAGCAGCTCCTTTCAATGTTCTTTTTTTTGAAGTGATGAGTATTTTTTTAATGTTTGCATTGATTTTAGAAAACCCGGGCCCAAAAAAAACATATTTTATGCTCTTGAATGTTTCATTTTTTCCCAAAATACACCCGATTGCAAAAGATATGCTCTTTTGAAAAAAAAATTTTGGGGGGGGCGCCCCGGACCCCCCCTAGATTTCCTCTTTTTTGTCTGTTTTCCCTTTTTCCACCCCCGAAAAAGGGTCTATTGAGAAAGATGCGTCCCCACTGCTGCCTGCCCCTTATTGGGGTTGTGCCCCCTGCAGCCTGTCCTGCCGGGGTCTTGTGTCCGTACCCACCCCTGCAGGGCGCCTACAGCCCCCGTTTCCCCGAAGACCCGCCGCCAGTGTTTGGGGTGATTCATTGCTAGATTCCCCGGCACTGTCGAGCAGTTTAGCGTGTTTGCCGCCGTCCTGCAGATTTTGAACAAGATGGCGCCCTTCTTGGTGTGGTACCCCGGGGCGGGCCCGGCCGGGCATCATCAGGGCCCTGTCCCCATGGGTCTGCAGACGATAGTGGTTAGTTGGGGCGTTTAAAAATTTGGCACCTGCCTGGCATCCCCCCCCTCCACCCGGGGCCAGGGCACGTTGCGTTCTTGCTCGTGTCTTGGCTCTCGTCGTCGAGGCAAGTCGTTCCCGACCCTTTTAGCGCGGGTTTTTAAAGGGGTGCAGCCTGTGTACTTGTAGTGGTTAACTTTGCTCTGCATATGTGCACTGCCCCACTGCAGCAACCTTTGCCATTTTTGTTGACTCTCCAAAGCCCGGGGTTGGTGTTGTCACACAAAATTTTTTTACCCCGGAGTCTTGGACCCAAACAACTTGCCACAATGGTTCAATATTGTATATTCACCCCTTTTCACCCGAAAAATAGCCTTTCAATTTTTCGCGTTTTTTATGGAAGTCAGTATATATATATATATATATATATATATATATATATATATATATATACACACACACACACACACACACACACACACACACACACACACACACACACACACACACACATATATATATTTGTCTTTTTTGCGGTGAATGACATGGTACACAATGTGTTTTTAAGGAATTCAGATTTTATATTTTTAGACACCCTTTTTACACAGCCTCCCCACTCCCTCCCCCCCCCCTCCTCCCCTCCAAATGGAGATAAACATTGCTGATGATGATAATATACAGAAAGAAAGCGACTAAGATCATGACTCTTTGACATCCTACACCTGAAAGAAAGAGTAATTTTTGTAGTTATTCCCCTGAACACATGAACTGGGACAACAACAACAACAACAACAAAGGATGGGGGTGGAGAGGAGGGGAGATAAAAATGCACCTTACAATTATGATTAATCACAACATCACAATAAAGAGCATTAACACTGCTGCAAAATATGCCTGTGCTAAACTGCCACATCCATTTTCAATATTATTATCAGACATAATTATTGGCAGATGAGTTTCTACCTTCTTATTTCATAAGATTCATGCATTCATAATTCATTAGCGCATTAAAATCAGCATGAACTGTACATGTATATACATATGATGCATAAAGTTTGAAACAAATCACAAGAAATTCTATTAACACATAGCCTCTCTCTCTTTCAATATATTCAGACTTCATCAGTTGAGTTACAATCCTCTCACTTCAGCCAATGCCCTTTTCAACCCAAATAAATCAGTCAATCATCCAATCAGTAACGCTGCCTTGATCTTTCATGCTGCAACTGGGATTCTGAATGACGAGAATTTTGTCGAGAGGGACTACGCCCTCTACTGGAGCGTCTGTTATACAACTTTGACTCATCAGTTCGAGGCTGAGACTCGGAATGACGTGTGTTCCGTCGTGAAGATGAGGGTGAAGCATCCCTGTGCCTACTGTGGGACCTTGCCTCATAATCACGAGAATGAGACTCAGAATACCGAGGATTTTGACGAGAATGGTGCGAAGCGTTGGAATGTCTGTCACTTGGCCTTGTGTCATCATCATAACGGGGTTCGGAGCGCTGGGCACTGCGCCTAGCAGATCGTTCCCTGGGTCTGTCACTGGGTCTCAGGTCATCGTCATACTCAGGTGGAGGCTCTGAGTGACGTGTGCTGAGCCGAGATGGGCGTTCTGTGCCCGACTTGGAACGTCTATCGTATGACTTGGTCTCATTCTCGTATGGCTTATCGTCTGAAGCCTCTGACTCTGAGGAAAGTCCACTTTCATGAGAATGACGTCCAAAGCTGGGGTTCCTGTCGAGTGATTTAGGTTCATCATCATACTGAGGTTTGGAATTACGTCCTTTTTGACGAGCAGGCTGTCCACTATTAGGCCCACCATCATGTGGCTTTTTCACATCATCCTCAGAGTCTGAGTATCGACCACTCTGACGAGGAGGCGGTGCAGCACCAGAATTCTTGTTGTACGATTTTTTCCCATCATGCCAAGAGTCAGGCTGCGGAGGTGAATACCCGTCATTCTGATGGGACGGCGGCACAGTTTTGACGTCTCTGTCGTATGATTTTACCGCCAGGTCATATTGGGGGGGAGGTGCGGAGTACCTGGCACTGCGGCGTGATGCGGTTTCCACATGTCGGTCATACGGCTCGCTCTCCATCCGCAGCAGAACAAAGTCTGTCATCTGGCACATGGCGGCCAGCAGGCTGAGGATGGCTGCCAGGATGCAGAAGCCGAAGGCCCAGGACAGGTAGGTAGAATCTGGCTGTGGCAACCAGTACCTGTCGGTGTCCACGTGGACCCCAAACATGATCGCCGATATGAACAGGAACAAAGCTGAAAACAAGAAAAAAAATGAAGAAAGTCATCAGCATTTTTATACCCGTTTACTTCCTTATGCTTCATTTATAATTACTAGTTTAAAAAAAAATCTGAACAAATACTGAATGTCAAAATTGGCATTTCCTTTACAAGGATGAAAAAAAAAAATCAAAAAGGTTGTCAGCATTTTTATGCAGGTTTACTTCCACTAGCTGCATGTTTAATTATTGGTTAAAACAGAAAAAGAAAACAAATACTGAAAGCCAAAATTGTTATTTCCTTTACTATGAAACTAAAGAAAATTTTTTATACAAATGACCATAGTTACATATGAAATAAAGAAAAGCAGATCAAAGCTGTTCAAGTCACTGATCACTTTAAGTGCTACACCTGTACTAAACATATCAAAACCTCTTTTAATTCAAATCAAAGTAAATGAGTGAAAACACAGTTTACATCTGCATACCCCAAAAACACAAGGCAGACCAGCCGCCATGGCGAAGTGGTTAGCGTCGCGGACTCCCGGCTGGGAGGTCGTGGGTTCGAATCCCATCAGAAGTCATGTGGGTTTTTCTGCACCGACCGGCTCCTACCCAGAGTTGAGTTTGCTGCGGACTCAGTTGGGAAGACTGGGACCACACAGTTGAGTTTCATCCACTTAATGGATGCGTTTCTGAGAGTGTTGCTCAAATTTCCTGACCAACACTGCAGGTGCCTGTATCTCTCGGGCCTGGTTGACGCCGGGATATATTATGAAAGGAAGCGTAGAGTACAGCCCTGTCATGTAGTCTCAGACCGAAATGGAAATCCGTAGCATCATCTTAATCATCCTCATTCTCAGTGATCAGCATTAAAAAAATGTCTCAAATTCTGTGGCCCTTCATGCCCTGCTCTCATGGTGACCTCAATTTCGATGTCCTCTCCACGTCTGTGGCTTTGGTTTGGTTCCGTCGGGTCACCGGTATCGGCGAGTCCATGGGGTCTGTCAGTGGACGGACGTGGTGGCACCCTCCGGAGGGAGAGCTCACTCACGCCGGCTCCGCGACTAAGCAATTATTGTCGTCAGTAGGGGCTTAGTAGGTGGTGTCCTGCGTATGTTAGATCAGAACAGGCGCCACTGAACACCACCGAAGTGACTCGGCAGCAGTGCAGTGTCTCCTCCGGTGGGTTGCCTCTTAACGACTTGACATTGACTGCTCCCTGTGGATTGCTGGTGCAGGGGCTGCGGCGGGACCGACCGGCTGTGGCTATGGACGGGGTGTCGGAATGAGCGGCGTGGGTACACTGCCTCTGAGGTGGCGCAGGGGTTGGGACAGCAAAAAAAAAAAAAAAAAAAACAACAAAACACACACACACAAGGCAGAAAAGCCTACATAATATGTTATTGGTTTGTTTGTGCTACCTCTTAACGTCCAGGTCCTTTCAATGGCATTACCCAGTGCCACTTATACTCTCCCATACAAATTTATTAGTAAATCTACACACAGTTACATCCACACCTGTCCCCTGGCTGTCAGCCTTCAAGGGCCATCAATATCAGGTCATGTTTATCGATGGCGGCGCAGTTTTGACGTCTCTGTCGTATGATTTTAACCGCCAGATCATACTGGGTAGAGGTGGCATCTTTCTGTCTCAAGAGACAATGGTGTTGCAACGGTGGATTAGTCTGTTGTGGAGTTGCAGCACCTGCTGCGGCTGAAGAGCCTGAACCTTGAGCAGCAGACTCTGTTGTGCAGTTGCTGCAAGTGAAGTCTCTGTCATGAGTGTCTGTTGGTGCCAACACAATTCTTTGTCACCTGCAGCGCTTCTGTTCTTCCCACTGGGCCTGTCTTCTCTGCACTGTTTGTTTGATGCCAGCCTTGACGGTGGACTGCCAACTGACTCAGTCTGATGCTGCTGTCTCCAGGTCTGCTGGGTTGAGGCTGCCTGCCCTCAGGTCATGCTGGCATAGATACATCTTTGAAGTGTAGGGTGGGCCGTCCTGTTTGGTCTGGAGCCATGTTTCATCAGTCACCCCACATGCCATGGAGTGATCTCTGGTATTAAATCATGTCTGTGCAAATCACAGACACCAGTTCCCCTCTCCCTCTCTGCTGGTGACCATAACTACTTGGTCATGTGCCTGGAGTCAGTCACCGTTCCCTCACGAAATGAATTTGGTCTTAAGTCCATCCAATGACAGCTCACCTAAATTTGTTGACTTCAAAGACCTAAAGTGACATGACCTCACCACTTGTGTGATGTGCAAAAGAATTGAATCTGAACATGAACTGAACTCTAGAACTTACAAAGTCACGAAGTTTGAGACAATTCTTCTCAGCTTTAGCATTTTCCTTTGACAAAATTGATGATGATGATGATGATGGCGATGTTATAAAGTTCTGATCAGGTCCAAGACCACAAGGCAGGTCTATAACTCAACACTCCACTCACAATCAACAAACCAGCCACAACCAGACTTGAGAGATATGTACAAACACCTGTAGAGTTAGTCGGGAAATCTGTGTTTATACACTTTCAGACATGCATTTGTTAAGTAGGATGGTATAATTTGACTTGTAACGGTTTCCAGTCTTTAGACAGAAAAATTCAACTATTGAAATGGTTTGACCTCGATCAATGATTGTGTGACACATTCTGCATTGGTTGGTGTGTTGAAATCTCAATTACAACCAGCAAAAATCTGTTAGCTGCCCCACAAGCACATGCCACTCTCCTTCCCCCATTTCATGGTGTGTGACACCTGTAGCTGAAAATGAGACAATGCTGCAATGAAAGTGTGCGTTTTCTTTGTCGCTTTAACAACTGTATTTTGGTAGAGTTACAGAGCTGAATCCCCAAATAATGCCTCCAATACAAAAGTCTGTCATATTGGGAAAACCTGGCCTAGACAATAGTGCCATTTGATGTATCAAAGAAAGAAAATGTGTTCAAATTAACCACATCAGCATATGACAATCATGGCATTGCAATGTCTTGAAGAAGAAAATGTGTTCAAATTAACCACATCAGCATATGACAATCATGGCATGCAATGTCTTGAAGAAAGAAAATGTGTTGTAATTAACCACATCAGCATATGACAATCATGACATTGTAATGTACTGAAGAAAGAAAATGTGTTGTAATTAACCACATCTGCATACAACAATCATGACATTGCAATGTCTTGAAGAAGAAAATGTGTTGTAATTAACCACATCAGCATATGACAATCATGACATTGTAATGTACGAAGAAAGAAAATGTGTTGTAATTAACCACATCTGCATACGACAATCATGACATTGCAATGTCTTGAAGAAAGAAAGAAAATGTGTTCTAATCAACGACATCAGCATATGACAATCATGACATGTAATGTACTGAAGAAAGAAAATGTGTTCTAATCAACCACATCAGCATATGACAATCATGACATTGCAATGTCTTGAGAAGAAAGAAAATGTGTTCTAATTAACCACATCTGCACATGACAATCATGACATTGTAATGTACTGAAGAAGAAAATGTGTTCTAAATCACCACATAAGTGTATGACAGAAAAGGTGCTTGGAACTTTGACATGTCACCTCTTACAACACATACACAAACACACACACACACACACCAGAGAGAACGACTTTTCATAAACCAACATGGCAAACAACTGAGGAATAGTCCTACTGTCTCATTGTAGAGATACATATCCAGGGTGGGAAAGAAAATGCTTGTACAAGCCACAACTGTGTAAAAAAAGAAAAAGAAAAGGAACTTTCTTCATTCCTCTGTAAGAACTCTGAAGTTCACCATCGGCAACATTTTAACTGATGCCACCATTCTTATTTCCACCATCAGGGCAGCCACATTCCATGTTTCAGGGAGGATTTCCAATCATGAGACACCAGGATGCATGTGTCTGATTTTCAGGTCACCCATCCAACCGACACATGATGGCCTATTCTTCTGTGGAATTGGAACATGACTTGATGTGCATGCAAGATCTTTTATCCCTATGTTGCCACACCTGAAGGATTAGGAAGGGACTGCAGTCTGCACAGAGTAACCCTAAGGGAAGTTCTACCTGGCTTTCCTGGGTGGAATCGAACCCTGGACATTGGAATCTTAGGTCTGAACGTCCTACCCATGGGGCTAATCAGGCCCCTAAAAATGGAACTGTGAGTAGCAGAGCTTGATTTTATCTGGATCAATTTTTTTTTTAATTTACATTGTTTGAAATGGTATTTGGGTGGCAAGTCATAACGCTTACTGTATGATGTTAACCATGGTGGACAGCAACACTGCAAGAAATCTGTAATGAAGGCCATAAGTGCTGAGATGAAGACCCACAGCAATACTACAAAATTCTACCTGTAATGAAGGCCATGACAGCTGAGATGAAGACCCAACAGCAATACTACAAAATTCTACCTGTAATGAAGGCCATGACAGCAGAGATGAAGACCAACAGCAATACTACAAAATTCTACCTGAAATGAAGGCCATGACAGCAGAGATGAAGGCCCAACAGCAATACTACACAAATTCTACCTGAAATGAAGGCCATGATGGCAGAGATGAAGACCAACAGCAACAATACAAAATTCTACCTGAAATGAAGGCTATAACTGCCCAGATGAACACCAACAGCAACACTACAAAATTCTACCAGAAATGAAGACCATAACTGCTGAGATGAAGACCCAACAGCAATACTACAAATTCTACCTGAAATGAAGACCATAAGTGCTCAATGAAGACCAACAGCAATACTACAAAATTCTACCTGTAATTGAAGGCCAATACTGCTGAGATGAAGACCAACAGCAACAATACAAAATTCTACCTGAAATGAAGGCCATGACTGTGGCGATGAAGATCAACAGCAATACTACAAAATTCTACCTAAAATGAAGGCCATAACTGTCCAGATGAAGACCAACAGCAATACTACAAAATTCTACCTGAAATGAAGACCATAACTGCCGAGATGAACACCAACAGCAACACTACAAAATTCTACCTGAAATGAAGACCATAACCACTGAGATGATGACCAACAGCAACACTATAAAATTCTACCTGCAATGAAGGCCATGACAGCAGAGATGAAGACCAAGTAGCGCTCCCAGCGTCCCGGACAGCAGCGGATGAAGTAGATGATGTTGAGGAAGACGCAGGCCACTATTTGTATGGTCGCCAGGGTCACCATCACTTGCATTGCTTGGAACCAAGCTGGAATGCAAAACTGTCATAAATTCACACAGCATACACAGGGTATCACAACGCATTTTATATGGAAAAAGACGTACTGATACACAAACCACAACTATACATCTTAACAAATAAGCATAGATATAATGTATGTATGCTTAACTATTTTTTTGAGTCAAGTGTATCACTGGTTAACAACATTGCATGCTTGTCTCAGTTATACTGCAGCCAAATGAAACATGCACAGAGTGTTTCTGCATACATGGCACGTGCACAAACTCACGCCCAGAAATGATATGGCAATGTCATACACACATGCCTGGCGAGTATAAAATAACACACACACACACATCCATGCAACCCCCTCCCTCTCTGGAGTCCACCTTTTCCCTAACACCTAATGAGCAAAATATGAATCTTCTCTGTGACCAGTCATAATGTCAGTGGTGCCATGGTACCTTCGGGTACCCTGCGGGTCATATGCTGACCTGCTGACGTGACCTGCACTGACAGGTCAGGCTACAACAGCCTAGCTTGTCCATTTCTGAATGAACCCTTCATGCAAAGTGAGGCGACTGCAAGCCGAAATCTAAACAAATCTTGAAAGTTTACGTCACAAATCAACCAAACATGAACAAACAAATCACAAGACAAAACACGACATGTTTCGACCTCTTAGGTTTTCTACAGGCAAGAGACACAACATTCAGGACAACGAAAATGAAGAATGAGCGATCACTTCTCTTGCCTTTTTTCATTGTTGTTGTTGTTTTTCTTCTTCCATAGAGCGACCACGATCAACATTTTGATTCTTATGTCGCTATATATTGAGAAGTGGGCCCACAAGTCAGCGTTCAGTGTTAAAAAAAAAAAAAAATCCCCATTAGCATTGCCAGTCTTGCTGCCACCAAGACACATCATCCAGTCCTCAATGGAGCCTCCTCTCACAAGATCCCTCCACACACATAGCCAGTCTTGCTGCCACCAAGACACATCATCCAGTCCTCAATGGAGCCTCCCTCTCACAAGATCCCTCCACACACATAGCCAGTCTTGCTGCCACCAAGACACATCATCCAGTCCTCAATGGAGCCTCCTCTCACAAGATCCCTCCACACACATAGCCAGTCTTGCTGCCACCAAGACACATCATCCAGTCCTCAATGGAGCCTCCTCTCACAAGATCCCTCCACACACATAGCCAGTCTTGCTGCCACCAAGACACATCATCCAGTCCTCAATGGAGCCTCCTCTCACAAGATCCCTCCACACACTTAGCCAGTCTTGCTGCACCAAGACACATCATCCAGTCCTCAATGGGGTCTCCTCTCACAAGATCCCTCCACACACATAGCCAGTCTTGCTGCCACCAGACACCCACTCAGACTTTTGCTTTAGGAAATCCCCTTTCACAGGATCCACTCCAGATTTTTCCCTTTTGTTCTTTCCCTTTCCCTTTTTTCCCCTTCCCTTTCCCTCTTTTTTCTTTTCTTCCTCTTTTTCTTTTTCTACTAGAGATTTGCTCCACCATTTCATCTCCCCTGGGCCCCCAGAGTTAACCCCCAAATGACCCAGGTGAGGTCCTGAGTGTTGTGTATCTTGCCTGAAGAAGACCTAAGAGGTCGAAATGCGTCATGTTGTGTTCATGTTCGTGGATCTGTTACACAAACTTTTGAAGAATCCATTATGGCCTCCTGGCAAAGCCTGAAGATAGCCAGGCGTCTTCCATCAAAGACTTTGACGATTCCCTTTTCCCTGACCAGTTCAGACTGAGAGTGAGAGTGGCCTGCAGTGAGGTTTATTTCCCCATGAAGGTGTAGAAATAATGTGTCCCCCTGAAGGGACTGTTCAAGGGAATCTCTGTAACGTTATGTCTCTGTGTGTGGTGGTGTGTGTGTGTGTGTGTGTGTGTGTGAATGCATGTGTGCGTGCGTGCCTGTGTTGCGTGTGAAAGAGAATCTGTGTGAGACTGACCAGTTGTGTACCTCTTGCGGATCACTTACCAACTATCCCTCCTATGTTGCAATTTCCCAGTCTACTCTGACTTCATCTCCATCAAATGATACCCTTTCTGCCCCCATCCCCCACCCCCACAAAAAACCTCAACGCTGCCATCGTCTACCCCTTCCCCATGTTTGTATCCAGTAACATCTTGAACTCCTCCAGATCATCAGTTTTTATTTCATTGATTTAATTACTCTTCTCCCGATCTCTTCCTTGTCTGTTACTCCCTCCCTCATGTCCTCCTTCACCTCCCTATCTCAAATGTACTATCAACAACCATCTCACACATACACGGCTTTTTCTTGGTCCCCACCACCCTTTCCATTGCTGACCTCATCACCCACCCTTTCACACATCTCCCTGCAGTAGCTGGCTCATCGTCATCCTCTGCACCCCCTCCTCCCATCCCCACCCCATCCCCACCTGCCCTCAATAATCTCCCAGTGACCGTTAACCCCCTTGCAGCTGCAATCTACCCAGTGACTGTTAACCCCCTTGCAGCTGCAATCTGCCCAGTGACTGTTAACCCCTTTGCAGCTGCAATCTACCCAGTGACTGTTAACCCCCTTGCAGCTGCAATCTACCCAGTGACTGATAACCCCTTTGCAGCTGCAATCTACCCAGTGACCGTTAACTCCCCCTTGCAGCTGCAATCTACCCAGTGACATTTAACCCCTTGCAGCTGCAATCTACCCAGTGCCCTGTTGACCCCTTTGCAGCTGCAATCACCCAGTAAACCGTTAACCCCCTTGCAGAGCTGCAATCTACCCAGTGACTGTTTAACCCCTTGCAGCTGCAATCTACCCAGTGACTGTTAAACCCCTTTGCAGCTGCAATCTACCCAGTGACCGTTAACCCCCTTGCAGCTGCAATCTACCCAGTGACATTAAAACCCCTTGCAGCTGCAATCTACCCAGCGACCGTTAACCCCCTTGCAGCTGCAATCTACCCAGTGACTGTTAACCCCCCTTGCAGCTGCAATCTGTCCAGTGACTGTTAACCCCTTTGCAGCTGCAATCTACCCAGTTGACTGTTAACCCCCCTTGCAGCTGCAATCTACCCAGTGACTGTTAACCCCTTTGCAGCTGCAATCTACCCAGTAACCGTTAACCTCCTTGCAGCTGCAATCTACCCAGTGACATTTAACCCCTTGCAGCTGCAATCTACCCAGTGACTGTTTGACCCCTTTGCAGCTGCATCTACCCAGTGACCGTTAACCCCCTTGCAGAGCTGCAATCTACCCAGTGACTACGGCAAATGAAACAAACTGCGGCGTTACTGAAACACGACAAAAAAGCAGAAGAGCACACAAAACAAAGTGTGAAGTAACGACATTTATTGCACAATACAAACAGGACAAGAAATTTTCGGCAAAATGCCTTCCTCAGCGACAAACAAAAAAGTACAGACATAAACATGCACAATACTCCCCTTGTGAAGTCAAAGTGGTGAGTAAAAGTACCCAGTGACTGTTAACCTCCTTGCAGCTGCAATCTACCCAGTGACTGTTAACCCCTTTGCAGCTGCAATCTACCAGTGACCGTTAACCCTCTTGCAGCTGCAATCTACCCAGTGACATTTAACCCCTTGCAGCTGCAATCTACCCAGCGACCGTTAACCCCTTTGCAGCTGCAATCTACCCAGTGACTGTTAACCCCCTTGCAGCTGCAATCTACCCAGTGACCGTTAACCCCCTTGCAGCTACAATCTACCCAGTGACCGTTCCCCCCCTTTGCAGCTGCAATCTGCACAGCGACTGTAACCCCTAGCAGCTGCAATCTCTGGCTACTGCTTCCTGCCATCCTATGACTGTGAAGTGAAAGTGAAAAACAAGTGCTGTTTAAGCATTGCTATCTTGAGAGATTCATGATCTGAAAAGCACTGTGTAAGCATTGCCATCGTGAGAGATTTATGACCTGAAAAGCACTGTGTAAGCATTGCCATCGTGAGAGATTTATGATCTGAAAAGCACTGTGTAAGCATTGCCATCGTGAGAGATTTATGATCTGAAAAGCACAGTGTAAGCATTGCCATCGTGAGATATTCTGATATGAAAAGCACTGTGTAAGCATTGCCATCGTGAGATATTTATAATAATGAAAAGCACTGTGTAAGCATTGCCATCGTGAGAAATTTATGGTCTGAAAAGCGCTGTGTAAGCATTGCCATTGTGATATATTTATGATCGTCTCTGAATCCTCCTTCATCACTGGGCTGACACCTTGCCAAGCCACCCTTCTTTGATCTTCCCTCACCTGATCTTCTGCTTGTGGTGTGGGGTGTGTGTGAGTGTGTGTTGTGTGTGTGGTGTGAGTAAGTGAGTGTGTGTGTGTGTGCATTGTGTGTGTGTGTGGTGTGAGTGTGTGTGTGTGTGCATGTGTGTGTGTGTTGTGTGTTTTGGGGTGTGTGTGTGTGTGTGTGTGCGTGTGTGTGTGTGTGTGTGTGTGCACGCCCCCCACGTGTATACCATGTTTATGTGTAGTTTGTGTGTGCACGTACTATGTGTGTGCATGTACACAGTATGCGTGCGTGCGTGTGTGCGCGCGCGTGTGCGTGTATGTGTGTGTGTGTGTTTGGGGCGGTACTCAAAAGCTGAACACCGAGGTCCGAGCGCAAGCTCTGTGAAACAACCCTTTTTCCATTTCGACAATCCCCTGCACAGTACAGTCAACCACAACGCCTTACTTAATCATAGTATGAAACACTTGACCGCTGGGGAAAAAATGATACTTACTTGAAAGAAATGATCGTAGAGATCGCGCATTTCGTACGAGATGGCCTGCCAACAGCCTTGGTAACGTCTGTTGGTGACAGGCCGATTGAGCGGGTAGTAATCGTCGAAGCAGACTTCCCACAGGCCCATCCGTTCGAATCCCGAAGGACTGACACTTTTGTTCGACTCTACCCAGTACGGCGAGGCGAAGGAAGCGATGATGAAAGCGGCAGCGAAGCCGATTAACACAAAGCCAGCGATGGCGAACACTCTCCTTTTCCCCACCATTTTGACTGTCACCTCGCTTGGCTTCCGCGTTGGCACGATTGTTCAGGCCATTGTCGATGATGGCGTACCTGAGGACGAGTCCATTTTTTGCAGGTGACGAGGGGGGAAAGGATGTGGATTGACTGTCGTGGGGTCAGAACAGTCGTGCATAGTTTTAAACTATCTATATCTATCTTTCTATATGTATATCTCTATCTATATCATATCTGTATCTGTATATATCTATATATACACACACACACACATATATATATATATATATATATATATATATATATATATAATATATATATATATATATATATATATATATATATATATATATATATATATATATATATATATGTAAATGTGTGTATTCATATTTTTTCTTTTTTTTTTCTATTAATGATCCTTCTGCTCCCAACCCCGACTCTCCCTCACTCTAACATGGCGTGTGCGCGCGCGCGCGCGCACGCACGCACGCACACACACACACACACACACACACACACACACACACACACACACACACACACACACACACACATTTATTGCAACATGATTTTGTCCACGCCTCGGAGTATATAGCAGTTTTTAGACTCAGGAGAAGATTTATGATGTGACAGATAAATAGTTTTACTCTTATCACGTAATAACATTCGGAAGTTACACCCCACCCACCCCTGTGTGTGTGTGTGTGTGTGTGTGTGTGTGTGTGTGTGTGTGTGTGTGTGTGTGTGTGTGATTAGTCAGTACAACCTTGAGTTAATCTGACAATAAACTGGTTTCAGTCAGTCAGTCAGTCAGTCAGTGTGTGTGTGTGTGTGTGTGTGTGTGTGTGTGTGTGTGTGTGTGTGTGTGTGTGTGTGTGTGTGTGTGTGTGAGAGAGAGAGAGAGAGAGAGAGAGGAGAGAGAGAGAGAGAGAGAGAGAGAGAGTACAACACTCTCTCCTGGACCGTTCACATCAACACCCGAATGCACAACGGTATCCGGATTACCTGTTACCTACCCGAGAGTCATGAAGACCATTGGGACGCCACTGCAGACTTCACAACCAACTTTCTCCACTCCTCCCCGTTCTCACACACTCCTGAGAGGGAGGCCAGTCCATTGACTGATGTTGTCCTCCCATCTCTTGCTCTGTCTTCCTCTCCCTCTGCTCCTCGCACTGTTCCTAGTAAAAGTGGTTTTGACAAGTCCTGGTGATTGTGATAAATGACCATACCATCTCACTTTCTTTCTTTTCAATGTGGACAACAGGTCTTCGTGTGGTCTTACTTACTCTGGTCTGGACCTCCAAGTCGGTAATGTGGTCTTTGTATGAGATGCCAAGGATCTTGCGGAAGCATCTTATCTGCAATGCCTAAATCCTTGTCTCAAGCTAAGCTGTCAAGAGTCCACGTCTCAAAGGGATAGAAAAAATATGGCAATGACCGCCATCAGTCCGATCTTGATTGCGATGTTTTTGTTACTCCCAGTTCTTAAAGAACAGGGAGTACTTTAGAATGGGAACGAAGAAATGCTGTGTGTGTGTGTGTGTGTGTGTGTGTGTGTGTGTGTGTGTGTGTGTGTGTCCGTGGTCAAAATGTGTTCCACTCGCTCCAGACAAAACTACTGGGTCGATCTTTCTGAAAATTTGTAGGTATGTTCATTATGGGTCAAGGATGATGCCCGACGTTTTTGTTTACTGTTACAGCCACTACTAACGGCTGTAACGGCCTGTAACGCTTTTTCTTCTTTATGGAATATCTCCGAAAGTACTTGGCCGATCTTTGTGAAATTTAACATGTATGTTCATTATGGGTCACGGATGATGCCCGATGTTTTAGTTTACCCCGTTATAGCCGTTACTAACGGCTGTAACAGCCTGTAACGGTTTTTCTTCTTTTTAGAATATATTAAAAAGTACTTGGCCGATCTTCCTGAAAATTTGTAGAAATGTTCATTATGGGTCACAGATGATGCCCGATGTTTTAGTTTACCGTTACAGCTGTTACTAACGGCTGTAACGGCCTGTAACGCTTTTTCTTCTTTATGGAATATCTCAGAAAGTACTAGGCCGATCTTTGTGAACATTAGCAGGTATGTTTATTATGGGTCTCGGATGATGTCCAATGTTTTAGTTTACCCCGTTACAGCCGTTACTAACGGCTGTAACAGCCTGTAACGGTTTTTCTTCTTTATAGAATATCTCAAAAAGTACTAGGCCGATCTTTCAGAAAATTTGTAGGTATGTTCATTATGGGTCACGAATAATGCCTGATGTTTTAGTTTACCGTTATAGCCGTTACTAATATAACGGCTGTAACGGCCTGTAACGCTTTTTATTCTTTATAGAATATCTCAGAAAGCACTCGGCCGATCTTTCTGAAAATTTGTAGGTATGTTCATCATAGGTCACGGATGACGCCTGATGTTTTAGTTTACCGTTGCAGCTGTTACTAACGGCTGTAACGGCCTGTAACGCTTTTTATTCTTTATGGAATATCTCAGAAAGTACTTGGCTGATCTTTGTGAAAATTAGCAGGTATGTTCATTATGGGTCACGAATCATGCCTGATGTTTTAGTTTACCCCGTTATAGCCGTTACTAACGGCTGTAACGGCCTGTAACGGTTTTTCTTCTTTATAGAATATCTCAGAAAGCACTGGCCGATCTTTTCTGAAAATTTGTAGGTATGTTCATTATGGGTCACAAATAATGTCCGATGTTTTAGTTTACCGTTATACTGTTACTAACGGCTGTAACGGCCTGTAAACGCTTTTTCTTCTTCATGGAATATCTCAGAAAGTACTTTGCCGATCTTTGTGAACATTAGCAGGTATGTTCATTATGGGTCACGAATGATGCCCGATGTTTTAGTTTACCGTTATAGCCGTTACTAACGGCTGTAACGGCCTGTAACGGTTGTTTTTCTTCATGGAATATCTCAGAAAGTACTTGGCCGATCTTTGTGAAAATTAGCAGGTATGTTTATTATGGGTTACGGATGATGCCCTATGTTTTAGTTTACCGTTATAGCCGTTACTAACGGCTGTAACCGCCTGTAACGGTTTTTCTTCTTTATGGAATATCTCAGAAAGCATGTGGCCGATATATCTGAAAATTTGTAGATATGTTCATTATGGGTAACGGATGATGCCCGATGTTTAAGTTTACCGTTAGAGCCGTTACTAACGGCCCATAATGGTTTTCTTCTTTATGGAAAATCTCAGAAAGTTCTTGGCCGATCTTTCTGAAAATTTGTAAGTATGTTCATTTTAGATCACAGACGATAGCCGATGTTTACAAGAATAGCCATTACTAACGGTTACACCAGTCCAAGACGTGTTTTCCTCTTTATGGAATATCTCACGCCTATTCAGGATAAACTGGGAGTACGTTTATATGCTTTGCGTCTTGTCATTCCTGATGGGTCTTAGTCTATCTGGCTCGACTTTCGTTTGCGCAGCTCAGAAGAGCACTTCAGAAGATGCATAAAACCCACTTTCAATGAAGAAGAGAGCAAAACGAAAAGAAAAGGGAAAAAAATGCGTGCATCGACCGGGAATCGAACCCGGGTCACCCGCGTGGCAGGCGAGTATTCTACCACTAGACCACCGATGCTACACGCTGACATGAATACATTAAAATTATATACCTATTTATTTCACTTTTTAATGATGTCATTTCCGTACACATGAGTCCACGTTGCGTCTGTTTCCGCCTCATACAGTGCATTTTGAACGCCAGGGAAAAGAAGCAGACAAGATGCAGTCAATACGGACAGATGAAATCACAGGGCTGTGGACTTACATTAGAAGTGTACTGTTGTTTTCTTTAGATATATTGGTATTATGCATTTCACTCAGAATGGGAATTTGCATGCTAGCCAGCAACAAAGTTTGGCGAGGAAATTATTTTGTGGGGAGGAGGTGTATGCCATTTCCGATTTTGACAGACACTGAGATACGCCTACATGTAAATTATTATTCTGTGTGTAGACTTAGTACGATAGTCCTGGTTTACTCGTTTACCGTGTCATCAATCAATTATCAGTAGCCTACAGATTTCAAGTTTCAGGGTGACAGTGAATCAGAATGATCACGATTAACGATTAACCCAATAATCATTTGTTTGTTGCTCTGCCTGGCATTGTCGGTTTTATCTTGTGAACCAGTCGAGTCAGAACGTCAGTTATAATGTTGTATTAGTTCTTATCTAGTTGTTTTTGAGGATAAATCCATGTGTTATCTGCTTAAAGTTCTTGC
>CM031622.1:25055827-25073327 GCA_018398815.1 Conus ventricosus | reverse complement strand
CAAGCCACAGCTGAGCTGTCAATTTTGATTCAGAAAAAAAAGAATTTCATAGGGATTGCCATGCTTTTTGTGTTTGGTTGAAACATGTGATCTTGTGGTCCAGTTATAAAGTGGATGGTCTGTTTTGTAGACTCTTGTTAGTTCTCAGTAGAGAGGAATTCTGAAGAAGAAGTTGATCATCGATTCAGAACGTTCTAAAACGTTGAGGGAAGTTACTTTTTTTTTTATTGAGCTTGATCGTGACAGATTGGACGAAAGTGCTTTTACGTGATGCACTGGTCGAAGTTGCTATCCATGCAGGAGAAAATCGTTTGAGTCGGAATAAATTTTGGGACAATGTAGTGACACACTGGCCTGAATTGCAACGGGTCAGACGGGAATTTATGTTCATTTTATGCACATTTGAATTATAAATCTATCTCATGCAAATTGGGGGTCTGTCACATAAACATTGGTATATCACATACAAACAATAGTCTTGTCATATACAGATAGAGGTCTGTGTGACACACATGTGGGTCTGTCATGTACAAGTGATAGTCTGTAATTTACAGATAGAGGTCATGTTTAAATGGGAGCCTAAATATATGAATGGGGGGATCCAACATGTACAAATGGGGGTCTGTCATATGCAAAGTGGGCTGTACTGTATACAATTTGGGGTCTGTCAGTAACAAGTTGTGATCTGCTGTATACCAGTGGGGATCTGCCACATACACCTGGGGTCTCCCTATGAAAATGGAAGTCTGCTAGATACAGACAAGCTCTGCATCTCATTCTGGAACATAACTGGAGGAAAAGTATGAGTGAAAACAGAAGGATAGTCAGTCATGTGTGAAACTAAAATGTGCTGACTTTACCGGAAGGTAGCTGGCAGCATTGAACGGGCTTTGTTGAGAGGTTGCCCCTCCTCCCCCCAACCTCCCCCTACTTCCCACCCCCTCCCCTCTCCTTCCCTGTCATTGAGGAGGAAGGATGTGTGCGAGATATTTTATGTGAAAATTCCGTCATTGCTTGAAATGAAATCAACGGCTGTGGTGTGAGTTTGAGTGGAATTTTGTTCCCTTTCCGTTATTAGTCTTATGATGTGATATTTGAATTGGTGCAGGAATCAAACAAAGATGCAGAGCCTTGCATTTTTTTCTGCCACACAGGCATTGGAGAAGATGAAACTAGTTCTTCACAGTTAGCTGCAAAGCGAGGTGACTGCAGGTGGAGATCTAAACAAATTTTATACGTAATTATCATGACTCCACGTAGACAAATGAATCACAAGACAAAAGACGATGCGTTTCGACCTCTTGGGCCAAATATGACAAAAATAAGTGATTGCCCATTCTTCCTTTTCGTTGTGCTGAGTGTTGTTTCTCTTGCCTGAAGAAGACCTAAGAGGTCGAAACACGTCGTGTTTTTTTGTCTTGAGATTCGTTTGTCCACGTTGTTCAGTGAAGTCGTAATGATTGTTGTAAAACTAGGTCTTCACGATCGTCATGTTTGTGCATGTGGTTGTTGCAGGAAGTTTAGCAGGCAGCAGTACTTTGATTCCAACGGTCTGTTCATCTCAGTGGTCTTCTCCATGCCCATTCTCATCAACTGCCTGGTCATGGTGGTAAGTACCTTTATGATAATAACATAGCATTTGTTTAAAACGCCTTGCTGAAATACCTGTATGATAATAACACAGCATTTGTAAAACGCCTTGCTGAAATACCTGTATGATAGTAACATAGCATTTGTAAAACGCCTTGCTGAAATACCTGTATGATAATAACATAGTATTTGTAAAACGCCTTGCTGAAATACCTTTATGATAGTAACATAGCATTTGTAAAACGCCTTGCTGAAATACCTGTATGATAGTAACATAGTATTTGTAAAACGCCTTGCTGAAATACCTGTATGATAGTAACATAGCATTTGTAAAACGCCTTGCTGAAATACCTGTATGATAATAACATAGCATTTGTAAAACGCCTTGCTGAAATACCTGTATGATAATAACATAGCATTTGTAAAACGCCTTGCTGAAATACCTGTATGATAAGAACATACCATTTGTAAAACGCCTTGCTGAATTTGTAAAACGCCTTGCTGAAATACCTGTATGATTAATAACATAGCGTTTGTAAAACGCCTTGCTGAAATACCTGTATGATAATAACATAGCGTTTGTAAAACGCCTTGCTGAAATACCTGTATGATAAGAACATAGCCTTTGTAAAACGCCTTGCTGAAATACCTGTATGATAATAACATAGCATTTGTAAAATGCCTTGCTGAAATACCTGTATGAATAAGAACATACCATTTGTAAAACGCCTTGCTGAAATACCTTTATGATAATAACATAGCATTTGTAAAACGCCTTGCTGAAATACCTTTATGATAATAGCAAGCATTTGTAAAACGCCTTGCTGAAATACCTGTATGATAGTAACATAGCATTTGTAAAACGCCTTGCTGAAATACCTGTATGATAGTAACATAGCATTTGTAAAAACGCCTTGCCAAAGGTTTCTAGCCAGTGACAATCCTCACTCTCGTGCACATGATGGGCTGCCTATCTTGTATGGCTGACTGAAGAGCTGCCTGCCGGCGCTTCATTCAGTCGTTTCCTGTGTCATCCAGTCAATATTGTTCACTCAGTTTCCTTACTTCCTTCATTCTATCAACTTCTCACGCAGGGTGCATGCTATGTGTAACGAGTCATCCATACCAATGGCCAAACTGGCCTTCTCTTTGGAAAGTTAGTTTTGGAATTTTATATGTGTGCAAGATGTTATGCGTGCATTCACACACGAACCTGGGTTTATAGTCTCATTGAAGATTTATTTAAGAAATGGAGTCAGAACCAATGTAAACCCAGAGGGAAAAATCCCCCTGTACCGAAACGGCCCAGCGAGATTCGAATCTGCAACCCCAGGACCACAAAGATTAAGAGTCTGGCGCTCTACCACTGAGCTATTCCGGCACCCTTTCTTTTCCATTCATTCATTCTCTCTGTTGCTGAGTCTGTCTCTCTTTTTTCTTTTAAATAGGTACTTCAGCCTAGGAGGTTATGTTTCCACCTGTGTGTCTGTCTGCTTGTTTGTCTGTCTGTTGGCAAGACTATGCAAAAACAACTGAACGCATTGTAATCAAGCTTGGGGGAAAGACAGAACGAAGCCAAACGATGAACCCATATATTGTCTCTTTTTAAGTTTTACTGTTAATGAAAAGGAAAACATCAAGTTAGATTTGGTTCGAACACTATGCATGAATGTGTGTGTGTGTGTGTGTGTGTGTGTGTGTGTGTGTGTGTGTGTGTGTGTGTGTGTGCGCGAACACTTTGCTTACAGACACGTTTCATTTGTTCCATCTGTCGATTAAGATCAGTTTATTTTTTTCAAACCTATGCATGTATTGTGTGAAAGGTTAGAAGAAAACAAAGTTGTTTTCAAAACCAGTTAAAGATTTTTTTTTCGCCACTTATCCATTAAGATACACAAACTGCTTGTTTTACATTAAATAGTTTGTAACAGGTGTTCTGAATATGAAAAGAAAGGTTTAACTGAAATTGGCACACATAGTGAGAGTTTGGTTTTGTATAGGTTTACATGTTTTCATTATCTATACTGACAAAAAGGTTTGTGTTTGTCAGCAATCATCTTTGTAGCTTTATGCTGAATTTTGTGGAATGGCACTGTGCACGATTTCTGTGAAAATTTGTGGACTGTTGCTTTCTGTTTGGATTATGTAAAGAAGGTCTTTAGTGAAAAGGAAATAAAAATCATTGTTTATTTTGATGCCCTGTATGTCAAAAGAATAGCCCTGGTTTGAAAAATACATGGAAGGCATAAATCATAACTTGAAATCAGTGCAGGCAAAGTAACAATCGGACCTGATGTCTGGGTGATATAGAAAAACCTGACTCTTATTTCTTGACAGAGGGAGTAAATGTAACGTAACATCTTGATTGGAGAGTACAAATTTGACTCATTTCCTAAATTCACTATTCAGGATACATCTGACTTACATTGTGATTCAAGAGAGAATGACTCTGAGTGGAGAAGTTTATTGGGAGAGAACTTGACTCTATTTCTTGACCAAGGGAAGAAATGTAACATAGCATCTTGATTGGAGAGTACAAATTTGATCACATTTCCTAAATACAGGTACATCTGACCTGAAATTGTGATTCAAGAGAGAGTGAATCTGAGTGGATAAGTTCATTGAGAAAATCGACCTGATTGGGATTTTTTGTTTGTTTTTCTTTGATCGCTTTTTTGTTTTTTCCTTCAAGGAAGGACTAAATCTGTCTTCCTACCCCAGGTGCTGTGGCTGAAGACATCGGCCGACCTAATGCGCAACATCCGGCGAAAGCAACTGCGGCGAGAAGCCCGCAATCAAAGGGAGGCCTCAGCCGACAGCAACGCTGATGCAGATAAAGGGCAGACAACCACGGACTCCGGTTCCGAGCCGACCAGTCCTGAGAGCAAGAAAGAGAAATGAAAGATTTTGCCGTGCGGCAGCGCTTGCGACGAGGGCCTCACTGTCATCCTAGGAGTTAAAACGTGTGTGTCATAAACAGGGAGACTGTTGTTCAAAGGGAGGGAAGTCAATGGTCACTGCTAAGTGGTGTGTCAGTTTGTTGTACTAGTGCTTGTTGTCATGGCAGAGCTTTCATGTTGGGGGGGGGGGGGGGGGGGGGCAGCTCAAAGGGAAGTAATGAAGATCTAGTTGCAAAGTGAGGCGACTGCAGGTGGTAAACTATACAAATTTCAAAAAGTATTCAGAAGACTCTGTTGAAAAACGTAAACAAACGAATCACAAGACAAAACACGACGCGTTTCGACCTCTGGTCTTCTTCAGGCAAGAACACAACACTCAGGGCAACAAAAATGAACCTTTTCATTCAACGCCCATCTTGCACTGAACTGGATGAAAATAGGTGATTGCTTGTTTATTTTCGTTGTCGTGAGTGTTGTGTATCTTGTGTGAAGAAGACCTAAGAGGTCGAAACACATTGTGTTTTGTCTTGTGATTCGTTTGTCTATGTTTTTCGGCGGAGCCTGATAAATACTTTTTGAAATTTGGAGGGAATGAAGTCACAATGGAACTTCAGAATAAAGGTCTTTGGAAATCCTTACAAAACTGGGTTTTCAGAGGGAGGCGTGTGTGTGTGTTTTGAGAGGGTAGTGTAGTTTAGGCAAGCATGATAGTACGAAAACGGCTGAATGGCCGCCTGGGTTGGATGGTCATTTGGGTTGGGAGGGGGGGGGGAGGGGGGGGGGGCAGGAGGACAGTGCCGCCACAGGCCCTCTCGGCAAGAGCAATAGTTTTCAAACTGCTGTGGAGAAATCAATGTTCAGTATTATTTTGCCTGTGTTGGATAAGCACTGTGAGGCCCAGAAATTCACTTCATGACACTACCATTTTAAGTTACAGTTGGGGACATGTGCATCATATTTATGTATAATGTATAGTGCCAATTGACTGGCTGAGTCGTGCCAATTGACTGGCTGAGTCAGAAGGCACCGGCCAATCAGAATGTAGCTCACAGATGGGTTAGTTTTGGTCACTTAATGACAAAAGTGGCTGACAGTGAGTTATGTTTTCTTGTTTGTTCGTCATTTAGTACTTCATAGATTCAGAATTATCACTGATTGATGGGCATGTGGTGGGTTTATTTTTTTCCGGGGGGGCAGGTTAAAAGCTTTGTGTACCTGCCTACTGGACGGGTCAGAAAAGAAACAATGAGCTCATCTAACAAAGATGAAAATGACCTTGAAAAACAGGTCCCCAGTGGGGTGGGGATTTGTCTGAGAAGTACCATAATTTCCAGACTACAAGTTGATTTTTTTTTGTTGTTCATCCTCAAATTTTGATGAGGATGCCATGTAATATGAAGCATGCTGTCACAGTAAGTTTTGGCAAGCAGTTGCGTTGGTCGTGTTGCACAGGATCTTTATTCATGTTCTGTCTGAATGTGTTTGTTAACACAACTCAAACGTCTTCTTTGTTCAGTGTACACATGGATCCATTGCATTAGAACAACTGGCATCCAACATCAGCAAACTTTGAGATTGAAACTAAAATCAGCCCAAACTCAACAAACACTCTGCATTTTGTCATCAGAGTTGAAAGCAGCTCTCACCCATTCACTGTTGATTCCATTGCTGAAGTTTTCAGAATTCAAAATGGCTGCTTTGCTGAGGTAGGAATAGAAGAGGCTTTCGTTCTTGTTCGTGCCAGTCCACTGTAGTCAAATTTCTTTTGAGCCGTTTTTTTTTTTTTTTTACAGTGTGACTGTTGTGAGTACTTTTGACACAATTAATCTTAATTTTTTTTGTTCTTAAGTGTGAACTTGTGTGCATTGGCTCTGCTAAGGACTGATTTCCACTATGCACTGACCTGTTTTGGGAAGTGCCTTTGGTGTGGATGGGGTAGAATTGATCTAAAAATGAAATATTCCGGAGCTGGGCCGTGTACTTGTAGGCCGAGAACTATGGGAACTATACACGACAAAATGTTCCGGGTTTCAAAGCACAGTGACGGCAGGCAGGAATTGAAGCAACCCGAGCAAAAATAATATTACTGAACAAAAGAGCAAACAAACTGCTAAACAACGGAAAACATTTTGACCTTCAGGCAGGACAAATCAGATTCAAAACAATGAAAAAATGAAGGACGGACAGACAGTCGCTTATCTTTTAGATCTGGGTGCAAAATCTGGTCTTGGGGAACGATTAAAACTATCAGAACAACTGAAACTGCCCAAATTTGGTCTCGGTTGAAGAACTAATACTGGTAGTTATAACTGTTCATCCAAGACCAAATTTGTACCCAGACCGAAGAGATAGGTGACTGACTGTTCGTCCTTTGTTTTCATTGTTTTGAGTGTTATTGGTCCCACCTGATTAAGACCCGATGGGTTGAAACATGTCGTTGTTGCTTTGTGATTTGTTTGTTTCTTTGTTTGGCGGCCAAATGATTCTGTTTTTGGTCTTGCAAAATGTTCCAGAAAAGAAGCCTTTGAGGGCAGGGAGGCTTTTATTCTGAATGTGTTTGTATGGTGGGGTTTCTCCATTTTGAAGGAGTGAGGGGACAAGTTTTCTGGTCAATGTTGCCCTGTGCTTTTTTTTTCCTTCTTTTTCTTGTTCTGCTGTCTCACCTTCCGTGCCGCCGTTCCAGTGGCGTTACTCCCATGCCTTTCTTTCCTGTTGCACCTCAGCTTGTCCTGTCACAGCCCTGGCACCGGCAGTCCACAGGGAGAGTCGGTGTCGGGTGTGTCATGAGGCAACCCACTGGAGGAGACACTGCGCTGCTGCCGAGTCACTTCGGTGATGTTCAGTGGCGCCTGTTCCGATCCGACATAAGCAGGACGTTACCAACCTTGCCTTCCACTGATGACGGTGATTGCTTCATCACAGAGCCGGTGTGAGTGGACCGTCCCCCACCAGAGGGCGCCACCACGTCGGTCCACCATCCACTGACAGTCCCCATGAACCTTTTGCTGAATGATGCTCTGCTGGCAACCTGGACACGAATTCACCAAGAGCATAAATGTGGAGGGGAAATTGAAACATGGGTCACCTTGACAGCGGGCTTGAAGGGCCTCAGAATTTGAGGCTTTAAAAAAAAAAATGCTGATCAATGAGGTTGAGGATGTTGAAGATGATGGCCTCAGAATTTGAGGCTTTTGAAAAAAAAAAAAAAAAAGCTTATCGACGAGGTTGAGATGATGAAGATGACGCTGTGGAGTCCCATTCTGATCTGAGACTGCACGACTGGGCCGTACTCTACACTGACTTCCATGGTATATCCTGGCGTCAACCAGACCTGAGAGATACGGCCACCTGCAGTGTTGGTCAGGAAATTTGACAAAATTCTCAGAGAGGCATCCACTAAGTGCCTGAAAACTCGACTGTATGGTTCCAGTCCTCCCAACCGAGTCCTTGGCGAACTCAACTCGAGTAGGAGGCGGTCAAGGGGTGAAAATCCCATAGATATGAATGGTAGTGCTGGGAATCGATCTCATAACCTTCCAGCCGGAATCCTTGATGTTAAGTTGCTGTACACTTTCACGTAAAGGAGCTGAAAGGGGAAAAAGTGGAAGAGTCTCTGTCCTTGCCTGTGGGTGGTGACTGTGCAGTCATGGACAGAGCTGTACAGCGCTCTGTTCTCAGTCCTGTGCAACAGGGCAGAGGTGCTGTAACCAATCCTTTCAGGGGCCGGATAGCTCAGTTGGTAGAGCGCCGGACTCGTGATCCTGGGTTGCGGGTTCGAATTTCGGTATAGGGGGATTTTTCCCTCGAGTTAACATTGGTTCTGACTCCATTCCCCATATAGTCCTTCGAATGAGACTATAAACCAGGTTCCGTGTGTGAACGCACGCATGACATCTTGCACACACGTAAAATCCCATCACCAACTTTCGGAAGAGAAGGCCAGTTTGGCCGTTGGTATGGATGACACGTGACACATAGCATGCACCTTCCCCGAAGATGGAGTATGGCTACCTTAATGGCGGGATAAAAAGGGTCATACACACAAAACTCCACTGCCTGGCTATACAGGGAGTGTCCGCAGGAGTATCAGCCTGCGTACGCAGAAAGAAAGAAAGAAAGACCAATCCTTTCCCCTGTCCAGCATTTTTTTGTGTGTGTGTGTGGTCTACTTGTGGGGCATTCACTCTTCACTGTACCTTCAGCTTGGATGGTTTTGGAATTTTTGGGTGATGCTCGTAATTTGTTTGGTGAAAAAGGAGAACAAAAGTGTGTGCGTGGTGTGCTTGAAGTTTTTTTTTCATCGCAGAGATGGGAGCAGAAGTTTCGTGAGATGATTGCCAGGAATTTTTGCAAGAAATCTGTCCCCTGGGTGATACTAACTGAAATGTTGTCATGAGTTTTTCAGTCCCATGGATCGAACCATTATGTGTGGAGGGGTTTCTGGACAATTTTGTTTTTACTCACCATGTAGCCCTGGATCGATCCATTGTGAATGGAGGGGTTTCTGCACAACTTTGCTTTTACTCACCCTGTAGCCCTGGATCGATCCATTGTGTATGGAGGGGTTTCTGCACAATTTTGTTTTTGCTTACCTTGTAGCCCTGGATCGATCCATTATGAATGGAGGGGTTTCTGCACAATTTTGTTTTTGCTTATAACTGTTGTGGTCAGCTTGACTGTAAATGAACATGACTGCGCTGGGAGCATGGGTTGATGTTTATTTTTAGATAAGACATGTTTTTAATTTAGCTTGCACTCACGCAGAGGTGGGATGGTTTGGGTGCAGTTTGTTTCAGTCGTATCCTGGGAGGATGTTTCTGGTTGGCTGGGCTGTGGGTGCTGCAGACCTGCCTACCCTACGACTTTTTTAAGCGTATTTTACGAAATTTGAATGGAAAATATGATAATACGCCGAGTAGGACAAAAATACGAAAATCGGCGACATTGGCTAAAAAAAAAGTACTATTTTATTGTTTGAAGACGCGAGTTATTGTCCCTAGTTCCAGTTTGCGCGTACTCGCTTACACCATGGTCGGCCATCTTTCATAGTGAGCGACTGACACAGATATTCACTAAGAGAATGCCGCCACCAGTGAAATTACGCGTTCATGAGAGTGATGAAGAGCTAAATGTTGAAAAGAAGGTTGCCAAAACGAGGGAGCAAGCTTTCCTGAATGCATACCACACAAACTTGGAAGTGCTTAGTCCCAAGCTAAAAAAAGGTCCAACTTTGGTGTGATGCACGTTGTGCAAAACGGGTTTTAGTTGTGCTCATGGAGGGCGAAACGACTGCATAAAGTATGTTTTGTCAAAATAGCATAAAAAACTATCTGAAATGGTGAAAGGAACACCTTCAATTATATAAGCATTGAAAAAGGCAAGGCGAAGTCTAGCGGAGGACCTGGAGCAGCAGGTGACAAACGCTGAGATGATGATCATGATGTGTAGACTGGTGGCTGACGTGAATCTATCCCTGTCAACACCGATCGTCTTGTTCCCTATTCAAGAAGATGTTTCCTGACACTAGTGACAGCAAAATTGCTCAAGGTGTGTCTGTCACTTTAACTTCTACTGTTAATTACTCCCTCCCCACCCCCACCCCCACCCGCCACACCCCACACCCCAAAAATGGGGAGAGGGGATGGAGTGGCAGTACAAAGAGAAGAAAAAGATGGAAAATGAAAATTGTATGAAGGGTATACATGTGTGTGACTCTCTGTCACTGTGTGTGTGTGTGTGTGTGTGTGTGTGTGTGGTGTGTGTGTGTGTGTGTGTGTGTGTGCGTGCCTGTGTGTGGGGGAGGGAGGGTGAAAGGGAGGAGGGCATTACAATTTTTGTTTGTTGTTGATATGTTCAGCTAGATACGTGCAGTGTGTGTGTGTGTGTAGTGCACTTGTGCTAGTTGGTGGAGTGTTTGAGTGTGAGTACAGCGCAGTGAGTTGGCTGCAAGAATTGCACGATATAAGATCCATACTAATGTTGAAGGTAAGAAAAATACTCTTTTTTACTCCATGGAATACTAATGATTCAGTTTTGAGGTAGACAGGTCTGGTGCTGTCGTTTGGTCGGGGGAGCATGTTCAGGTTATTGTGTTCAGTCCCCAATTTTTGTCCACAACATGTGGAAACCAACCGTGGGGCTCATCAAACTTGTGTAGAGTATTCAGTTTGTGGAATCAGAATGGTCGCATTTTGCTTTGTTGTTGTTGTTGTTGTTTGTATTGCCTGAACTGATTCATTACAACCCGGGCCTCATGGGCTAGGATTAACATGAACTTAAGAGGGGAAAAAGTTGATTTGTATTTCATGGTTTTAATGGGGTTTGTGAACTGGTGAATTGTGTTGCATACTTTTGCTTTGTGTGAATGAATTGCTTCAGCATGTTTCAATTTTTGGGGGTCTGCTTTTTGTTTGTTTTCTCTTCTCATGTCTTCTCTCTCCCGTGTTCAGTGTTGTTTGTTTTTCTCTTCTCATGTCTTCTCTCTCCCGTGTTCAGTGTGTTTGTTTTCTCTTCTCATGTCTTCTCTCTCCCGTGTTCAGTGTGTTTGTTTTCTCTTCTCATGTCTTCTCTCTCCCGTGTTCAGTGTGTTTAGATACTCAGAAATCCTGAGTGGTATCATTTGGTTTCCGTCTTTTGTTTGTTCATTTTCATGTGTTCTTCCATGACTAGCTGTTTCTTTTGTGTAGTGTGTGTGTGTGTGTGTTGTGTGTGTGTGTGTGTGTGTGCAGGCATGTGAAAGTGTGCATGTATGTGTACAATGTGAATGTGGATATGTGTGTGTGTGCATTTGTGTGTACAGAACTTGTGCGTGTGTGTGTGTTTGTGTTGTGTTGTGTGTTGTGTGTGTGTGCACTTACAAATGGTTTTTGTGTGTGTGTTATTTGTTTATGTTGTGTGTGTATTGTGTGTGTATGTGTGTGTGTACAAATGCTTGTGTGTGTGCGTGTGTGTGGTGTGTGTGTATGTGTGTGTGTGCGAGCGTGCGCATGTGTGTGTGTGTGTGGACAGCTTTATATTCTCAATGTTATGTTTGTTATCCCATTAATGTTGATAGTGTAATTTAAAAAGGACCAGATGTCATGTTGTCCAGTTTCATTTAAAACAGTATCCATAGTTGACATATGAATCATACTTTCATCCTTTTTTGACAAACACATTTCATCTTACACTTATTTAATCTAACAAATGTAGTGAAATTTCACCTAAGAAAAAGTGTTAAAGGGAAAGTATCAGTTGAAAATACTATGATTAGTGTGCAATGTTTTCCTCGTAAGAATACTGTTTCCATTAGACTTAAGGGACTGATTTCGATTCAGGGTCAAGATTAAATGTTTGGGTTTGTTGTGTGTGTGTGTGTGTGTGTGTGTGTGTGTGTGTGTGTGTGTGGTGTGTGTGTGTGACAGTTCTATTTTTGCTGTTTAGAGTAAGTATATGACTTGAGCAACGCTGTGTTTGTGTGTGTGTGTGTGTGGGTGTGTGTGTGTGTGTGTGTGTTTTGATGTTAAGTTTTGTGGGAATAAATATTGACATTTGGAAACTGAAAATTTCCAGCCATGATTAAAAATGGTTTTCATGGAATGCAATGTGTGTGTGTGTGTGTGTGTGTGTGTGTGTGTGTATTTGTGTGTGTGTATGTGTGTGTGCGCGCGTGTATGGTCTGTGTTTGTGTACATACAAAGAGAAGAAAAGGATTGAAAGGCAATAAAAGTCGCACACATGCATGTATACTTACTTACACATATATACAAATAGACACCACTCGCGTCGCGCACACCACCACACACACACCACACACACACACACACACACACACACACAGGAGGATAGATCAAGACGACGTTGAAATCATAAGGAAGAAGCGGAAGGAGGGACTAAGAAGCAGGATGGGGGGTGGGATGGGGAGTATGATGAGACAAAAGAGAAGGGAATCAGAATAAAGATTAAGACGAAGAATCTGAAAATAGAACGAGAGGTGGAAAAGGGGGGGGGGAGGGGGGGGGGAGTCTTAAGGAAGAAAGAGACAGAAGTAATATAAGACAAAGAGGAGAACTGGACGAGGTTTGTAATTAAAAGGAAAAAGACTGACAAGAAGAAGAAGAAGAAAAACAAAAACAACAACAAAAAAAACGGGTAAAAGTAAAGAAGAGAATTGGAGAAAGAATTTGAGAGGGGAAAAAAGGAATTTATGGCAAAGTAGAGGGGGAAGAAAAGGATTCAGAGCAAGTGCAAGAAAAGAAGAACAAAAAGGATTCAGAGCAAGTGCAGAAAAGATGAACAACAAAGCACAACAAGGAGGGAGAGCGAAGACCGAGGTGAGCATATGGCATTTTTCTTTCAGGACAAAAGTTTGAAATGCCATTCCACGGGCCATGTGGAAGTCATTTGAAGACAAAACATGAACGCCAAGAAACGGATTTTTGGTTAATAAAACACTTTATTAGAAATTCTCTATAACATTCTGTATGCAACATCCCGGGTAAGTTCTCACACAGACTCTCAGAAGGAACTGAGGGTGAAAGACCCTTTCTGTGCAGATTTGGAATTGCTAAGCCAATTGTTTGGCTCTTGGAACACTAAAGGACTAATCGGTATGTCGTGATAGAGAGAGAGAGAGAGAGTTTCAATAATCCAATCTATGACGTAGTTTCTTTCCGTTTACGATCCGATTCACCTTAGATACAAACAAGATCGATTTTGTCTTAAATGTCGAGAGGTCAGAAAGAAAATAATTATCCTGATCATGTGGCCACACACCACAATTAGGATTTTGCACTAAAACTCTATACGACCCATGTAAGCGTTTTGAGGCCTACTATAAGAAATAAGTTACAGACTGTAGTAAATTATATCTCTGAATTATTGAAGACTCCAATATTATCCCGCAAAAGTGTAGCCCCCCATGATGAATGTCACGTCTATTCCTCCTTGGGAATTAACGAAAGGTAGTTTTGACTTTGATTACACAGATATACGAAAAGATGACAATCCAAATATTTTAAGTACAACAGTTAAAAACATATGTATCTGAAACTTATTCTGATCGTCTTAAGGTTTATACTGATGGTTCTGTGGTAAAAGATCTTCATTCGGGCCATGGCTTTATTATTTCATCTTTAAAAGTTGAAAAGTCATTTTAATTTGGCACAGACATTCGATTTTTACAGCAGAATTAATAACTATTCTTATGGCTCTTTTTTTTTTTTTTTTTTTTTTGCTGTCCCAACCTCTGCGCCCACCTCAGATGCAGTGCACCCACGCTGCTCATTCCGACACCCTGTCCACAGCCACAGCCCGGTCGGCCCCGCCGCAGCCCCGTCACCGGCAATCCACAGGGAGCAGTCAATGTCAAGTCGTCAAGAGGCAACCAACCGGAGGAGACACTGCACTGCTGCCGAGTCACTTCGGTGGTGTTCAGTGGCGCCTGTTTCTTATCAACTCGCAAAACAACGAGAAAATCCCCAAAAATTTTTTCCTTTTGTTTTGGGGACTTCAGGGATGAAACCCAAAATAGTTTCAAATACAACCGTTTTGACTGATAACATATTTCGGATTTTTTTACTCACCCTGATCCTATCTTTGTCCGGGGGTTTTTCCCCAAAAATAGCCCCTTTCTTTGTTTTAATTTCGTTTTTGGAACCCCTGGCTTGTACCTTGATGGCATAGAAAGAAATGGGGGGAAACAATTTTCGACAAATAAAAATTCTAAAAAACTTTTGAGGTGCGGTCTATAAATATTTACTTCTTAAGGGCTTTGGTGCATTTATTTTTGGTGTGCAGCCTGTGGATACCGAATTACTTCCCCCCCAGCCTGTATTGCAGGCCCTCTGGTGCCCTGTCTGGTGCTATTTATACCATGATTTTTTACGAAAGAGATTATAAAAGTCGTCAATTTATAAGAAACGTTTTTTCTTTTTCTTTTGAGCGAAAGCCTTTATCATTTTGCAGTCTTTATCAGACTGACTCAAAAACATCGTTTATGGTGTGTTTTTTCCCCCCCCCCCCCCCCCCCCCCCCCCCCCCCCCCCCCCCCCCCCCCCCCCCCCCCCCCCCCCCCCCCTTCAGCCAGTAAGTTCTTTTTGTTTTTTTCGGGGGAAAGAAAATTGGGGGAGGGGTTTTAAAGTTTTCCAGGAATTTCCGGGGGAAAAAAAGAAAAAAACAGCTGAAGAGAAGTTAACGCACGCCTGTTTGTTACAATGCGGTAGTCATTTTTTACTGTGACACATAGGCAAGTACCCTTAACCATAATTACCTATGTCTAAAAAGTAAAAATCATGTGCTGTACCTTTAGGGTGGGTTTTTCGACTGAAATCGGGGTTAAAAAAAATAAATCATACCCAAAACCACCCCAAACCCAAAAACCCAAAAAAACCAGATTTTTCCTACTTTTTTCTCCCCCCAATCCCTTTAATGAAACCGGGCCGAGCGAGGTGGCACAAGGGGGGGGGGGGGGGGGGGGGGGGGAGGAGAAGGGGAAGGAGGGGGGAAGGGGGGGAAAAGGGAGGAAAAAAAGGGGGGGAAAAAGGGGGCCGGGAGGGGGGGGAAAAGGGGTGGGTTTGTGTTGGGTGGGCCCCCAGGCGGCGAGCCTCTCGCCATAAGGGTGCCGGGGTTTTTTTCCGGGGCCCGGGGGGGGGGGGTTTATTTTGGGGTGTTGGGGGGGGGGTTTTTGGGGGCCGGCCGGGGTTTTTGAGGGGTTTTGGGGGTGGGGGGGAAAAAAGGGGGGGGGGGGGGGGGGGTGGGGTGGGGGGGGGGGGGGGGGGGTTGGGGGGTGGGGGGGTTTTTTTTGGGGGGGAAAAAGGGGGGTTGGGGAAAACCCCCCGGCCAAAACAGGAGGGCTGGAAAAATCAGCGGGAGTTTTCTTCCCTTTTGGGGGGCGGCCCACCCAAAGGCCCCGGGGGGGCCCGGGGGGGGGGTTTTTGGGGGGGAGGGGGGGGGGGGGGGGGGGGGGGGGGGGGGGGAAAAAGTTCGCCCCAACGTGGGGCCCTTTCCCGGGAACAACCAAAAACGGACCCAGCCACAAAAAAAAAGGGGCCCCCCTCCCTCTGGGGGAAAAAAAAAGCGGAAAGCCCCCCCCGGCCTAAGACCCCGGGGGGCCCCCCCCAAAAATAACTTGGGGGGGAAACCGGGGTTTAATTTGGGGGGCCCAGGGGGCCCCCCTTTTTTTCAGTACAGCGTTCCCACCAAGCCTCCACCCCAGCCTAGTATCGGCTCGTGCGATCACAACAGAGGAGAGAGAGAGAGAGAGAGGAGAGAGAGGGGAAGAGAGAAGATGGCAGACCTCTCTTGAAGGGGTTGATGTGACAGGTCAACGTCAGGGCGGCGCAGCTAATCTTCCAGCACTAGGGTGACGGGGGTCTAGCCTGGGTCGCTGGGGAGGTGGTGTGTGTGGTGTGTGTGTGTGTGTGGGGGGGGCTCCTGGAGAGTCGGGATGGAAGCGCTGTCTGACTGCGATAACCGTGGCCTGGCAAACATGGTTTGGTTCGACATGGTGGACACTCCTGTAGGGGTTGGGCTGAAAATTGCCCTCTCGGCCGAAGTCAGTTGAGAAGCGTGGAGGGACTCATGCAGGCTCAAGCCACGTCTGTCCTTCTTCCTCTTTGAGGCGGCTCACACAGCGCAATGACAAGGCCACCCAAGCGTGTAAAGGCCGCCTGGACAGCCCTGAAGAGTGGTCTTTTTTGGAGGGGGGGGGGGGGGGGGGGGGGGGGGGGGAGAGGAGAGGCGAAGATTACCGACCACAACATGGACACCAGTTCACACGGAACCAGAACCAAGTGCTGGACACCAGCTCAGCGGGAAGAAGAAAGAAGTGGACCTAGACACCAGTCTGGGACAGAAACCAGAGCCAGACAGGACAGCCCCCGCCCGGGTGCCAAGTCCAAGACTCCTGGCAACGTCCAAACGTCCGCTGCCCAAACTACAGACTTCGGTCTGGGACACGTTGTCCTTAATAAGGGTTGCAGGCCAGTAGGACGTTAAGCTCACTTCTTCGGAACTTCAGGCAAACCCGAACCTCACTAGCCCCCCCCACCCCCACCCTCCCGCCTTCCCTCCCCTCCACCCTTGCCATTGGAAAGTAAAGTTTTAAGAAGACAGGGACTGATCGTGGCGTTGCCTCCATGATAGAAATGACATTTCTATCACGGAGGCCACGGTCTGATGCAGACAAGTGTTTTGTAGGGACCGCTACAGTAGTCAGAGACCAGCTGCATATAACCCTTTTCTTTCTTTCTGTCTACTTTTTCTCCTTCTATTTCTTCGTTTTTGTTTGTTTGTTGGTTGGTTGATTGGTTGGTTGGTTTGTAGGTTGGTTTTGTTCGCATTTTTCGTCAGTCAGCTTTCAAAACCATGTAGGTTTATCGCTCATTCTCTTAATTCATATTTGCATTCCCTTGTAGCTTGATCGGCTGGACTTTCCACAGGATGAAGAGATTACGAAAGACTACGGAGGAACAGATAGAGGACGTTACTATTTACTGCGTTTATAGGCGTGAGAACAAGCAGCGATGGTGCGGGCTGCACACCAAAAATTTATGCGCCAAGACCTTGGTTCCCTAACAGCAAGGGTACTGGGTCCACCTAGGTTCTAGCTAGCTCCAGCTTGGACAAGCTGAATCTAGCCAGAACCTGGTAGGCCCTAGGTGGATCTAGGACCCTTGCTATCTGGGTTAAGGAGTTGAGTATGTTCAAACTGGCGCAATTAGACTGTTTTGAGAATCGGAAATGAAATGAGGCAGGGAACAGTAAACGATAAACAGTAAACAAGTGGGGTATATTTTGCTCCCATAGAAAACCTAACACAGAGTAACTTTTATTCAAGACTTGTGCCAGTCTTGAATAAAAGTTACTCTGTGTTAGGTTTTCTTATGGGAGCAAAATATACCCCACTTGTTTACTGTTTTGAGAATGTTTATTGTGTCTGAAAGTTGATTCCCCTCATTTTCTTTCATATGGCCATCAAGGTACAAGCCAGGTGGTTCCAAGCAGACAGATCAATATGAAAGGAATGGGAC
>CM031622.1:25018327-25050827 GCA_018398815.1 Conus ventricosus | reverse complement strand
TTCCTAGCATCTGTTTTACTGTGTTGTTTCAGTGTCTGCGTTTTAATGAGTGTTTACAAACGTCACTGTTAGTAATAATACTTCAGTTCAGACGCGAAATCTTGTAATACAGAAAACTGAACTACAAATAATTGGGAAAAAAAAAAGAAGATAAAGAAATGATATGCAGATTTCATGGTTATTTTGTGATGTACAGTCGGTCGTTTCTACTAAAGACAGGCAGAACATCAACGACCTATTCAACAAACAGTTTAGGATGCATATTCCTCGGGTCCGTGTGTGAGTCAGTGTTACATAGAATACACAATATCAAGAACAATGACTATTTTGTCTGCAGTGACGTAAGCACATGGACATGGTGACGTACATACACTGTGACGTGAGTCGCGGTCACCAATACCACCACCACGATGACGTAGGCAGGCAGTCGCGATGGCGTGGAGATGATGACGAAAGCACTGATGCTGCTGGCTCTGTCGTCAAGGCCTCGAGTGAGATCAAACACATCATAGCTGGTGTGGTGTGTGTGTGTGTGTGTGTGTGTGTGTGTGTGTGTGTGTGTGTGTGTGTGTGTCTGTCTGTCTGTGTGATTGATGTTGGATCTGTGGCTGTGTCAGGCGCTGCAGCGAAGGTCAGAGAGGTGATGCAGGTCAGGTGTTGGAAGGGTCAGATGTTGCCGAGGTCAAAGGGCAGGTCAGGTGTTGCAGGGGTCAGAGGGCAGGTCAGGTATCGGAGAGGTTGAGACTGGCCTTCAGCTCCTTGTCGGATCGTTGTTTGGCGTTGTAAGTCTCTGCGCACACACAAACACACCACACACAACACACACACACACACACACACACACACACACACACACACGCACACCACACACACACAGGCACACACACAACGCGCACACACACGCACGCACACACACCACACACACACACACACATGCACACGCGCGCGCGCACACACGCACACGCGTGCGTACGCACATACACACACACGCACGCACTACACACACACACACACACACACACACACACACACACACACACACACACACACACACACACACACAACACATGATGGGAATCAATTGATTTCACGGTTTATCTGTTGATATGTCAATCTGTTTTTCTAACGACATTTAATCATACATTGCACACACCCACTCGTGCACATTCAAGCACCTGCGACATTATATGGCAAGAACATGTTCTCTCTCTCGTCTCGGTCTCTGCCTCTCTCTCTCTCTCTCTGTATATTTCTCTCTGTCTCTGTCTATCTCTGTCTGATTGTCTGTCTCTCTCTCTCTCTCTCGCTCTCTGGAGTAGCTTACCTTGCTTGGTAACCTGCAAGAAGACAATAATTCAAAAGTGGGTACATATTTTCTCGTTATTTCACGAAAATCGCCTTCAGTACGCCAGTTGTCTGACTAACATCTCGCTTGGAGAGCGCCTTGAACTCATTTCTGGAAGAACTGTGTTTGTCGTCGTTCAAAATCGACGGTGGAGAAGACCAACTTGTAGTGGTGCTTCGACTTGGAAGACAGCGCGCCAACCCCCTGTGACACAGAGCGATAGTGTCGTGTGCAGAAGAAAATGCCGTTGCAAATTATCAGAGACAGGAGCAGAGCCGAGGCATACAGAGCTTCGAGAGAGGAGGAGTAGGCAAGTGCTTCTACATCCCTGTCTGGTCTTTTTCTACCAACCCCCCTCCCCCCCTTCCCCAGTTTTAGTTTACATCTCAGAAAACTCGACTGCTTTTGACACGTTCCCTGGAAACGCGACCAATGACTGTCCTGTACTTGGGAAGTCGACGCGATCCGCCGACCACTTTCACAACACTGTGTGTATGTGTGTGTTTTTATCCTTCTTCCTCTTCGTTTTGCCTTCCTTCCTTTCTTTCTTTTTTTTTCTCCGTCTGTCTCTTGTTTTAAGTGCATAAGCAGCACTTTATCAGAGTGAGTGAGCCAGTACACCAACACATTAGAACATAAACAAACCCAGACACTTAGTATCAAACGCCGAAACACTAAAATCAGCAAAAAAAAATATGTCCATTTGTAAGAGAACATACAGACTATGCATGGTGTGTAAGAGAGTGGTTGTTTAAAAAAAAAAAGAAGAAAAAGAAAAGAAAAAAAGAAGAAAAAAAGGAAGAAAAAGAAAAAAAAAGCTAGTTGTGGAATTTTTTCTCCGCTTTTTGTTTTGGCAGATGAAAAGGACAATGTGAAGCACCAAAAAATGAAGAGGTGGATTTCGGCCTTAGGAGGTAAAAAAAAAAAAGTCACCGCCTTAGGTGCTCCATTGATCCGACAACTGATGCCACAAAAAAAAAGAAAAAAAAAAACCAAAACAAAAAACACTGTGTGTAACTCTGACCGGGAGAGAGTGACTGTGACATTGACACTGATCTGACTGTGGAAGTTGGGGCTGGCCAAAAACGAACCTGTCACTGCGTGTTGTGTGATCAACCCTTGACCCTGCCTGCAACACTGTCAGAGCACATACAGGATATTTCGACAGTGTCAGACAACACTAAAATACCAAACGTTCACACGAGAATGTCCGTCAGTAAAACAACCTACGGATTTGCAGGGTGAATCTTCTTCTTCTGGAAGACTCTAGGTGGGAACGCCAGCTCCCTTGACGAATGCTGTCGTGCGCTGTTGGTCCCCAAGGGCACCGTACAGCTTCCTCTCCACTGACGTTTGCTCCGTCCATATCTGTTGTCTCAGAGCTTCGTGCAACGGGCAATCCTGCAGTAGATGTGCTGTTGTCATACTGCCGGTCTGGCTTGGGCACTGGTCTGACTGACCGATCCTGAACTTGGTAAAGAGGTGATAGTTCAGGCGGTTGTGGCCCGTCTGCATGCAGCCTGAAGATGGCCACCTGCTCTGATCTTGTTAGCAGGAGGTACGGGTCATGTCTATTGAAACGTGGATGCTCCTGCAACCACTTGCTCTGCTGTCTGGCTTTGATGATTGTTGCAGGGTGAATGACAGTTGATACAAAGTAAAAAAAGAAAAAAAAAAAGTGGGAAAAATGGGAGGATAGAGACCCACAAAAAAAGAAAACAAAGCAAAAAAAAAAAAAACTTGAAAAAAAAATGGAGAAAAAAATTGGAGGTTGGAGGACAAAAAAGAAAAGAAAAAAAAAAGTCAGCAAGAATATGCCCATTAGCAGCAATACAACCAACAGACTTGCATGATGCCTGAGAGTTTCAGAAAAAAAGGGGGGAAAAACAAAAGAAAAGACCGCATTTAGATTATAAAAAAAAGAAACAACGAAAAACAGACAAAAGATAAAAAGTAAAGGCGGGGGTGGTGGAGGGAAGGGGGGGGGGGGGGGGGTGGCGAGACAATGTCAGACATACAGATCTCGTGTAATGAATACGGGGACAGTCTCGGAGATAAGCACTAATGCACGCGCGCACACACGCGTCATCTCGTGTCATGAAAACGGGGACAGTGTCAAAAGTTCCAGTGGATTATCTATTCAAAACAACAACAACAACAACAAGCTTCCGGCCTGTCGTAGGAGACATGCAGGGAAAGACTCAAGAGTTTACAAGACATGCAGGGAAAGACTCAAGAGTTTACAAGACATGCAGGGAAAGACTCAAGAGTTTACAAGACTTGAAGGGAAAGACTCAAGAGTTTACAAGACATGCAGGGAAAGACTCAAGAGTTTGCAAGACATGCAGGGAAGGACTCAAGAGTTTACAAGACATGCAGGGAAATACTCAAGAGTTTACAAGACATGCAGGGAAAGACTCAAGTGTTCACGAGACATGCAGGGAAATACTCAAGAGTTTACGAGACATGAAGGGAAAGACTCAAGAGTTTGCAAGACATGCAGGGAAAGACTCAAGAGTTTACAAGACATGCAGGGAAAGACTCAAGAGTTTACAAGACTTGAAGGGAAAGACTCAAGAGTTTGCAAGACATGCAGGGAAAGGCTCAAGAGTTTACAAGACATGAAGGGAAAGACTCAAGAATTTACAAGACTTGAAGGGAAAGACTCAAGAGTTTACAAGACATGCAGGGAAATACTCAAGAGTTTACAAGACATGCAGGGAAAGACTCAAGAGTTTACAAGACTTGAAGGGAAAGACTAAAGAGTTTGCAAGACATGCAGGGAAAGACTCAAGAGTTTACAAGACATGAAGGGAAAGACTCAAGAGTTTACAAGACTTGAAGGGAAAGACTCAAGAGTTTACAAGACATGCAGGGAAATACTCAAGAGTTTACAAGACATGCAGGAAAGACTCAAGAGTTTACAAGACATACAGGGAAAGACTCAAGAGTTTACAAGACTTGAAGGGAAAGATCAAGAGTTTGCAAGACATGCAGGGAAAGACTCAAGAGTTTACAAGACATGAAGGAAAGACTCAAGAGTTTACAAGACTTGAAGGGAAAGACCCAAGTGTTACAAGACATGAAGGGGAAGACTCAAGAGTTTGCAAGACATGCAGGGAAAGACTCAAGAGTTTACAAGACATGCAGCGAAAGACTCAAGAGTTTGCAAGACATGCAGGGAAAGACTCAAGAGTTTACAAGACATGAAGGGAAAGACTCAAGAGTTTACAAGACTTGAAGGGAAAGACTCAAGAGTTTACAAGACATGAAGGGGAAGACTCAAGAGTTTACAAGACATGCAGCGAAAGACTCAAGAGTTTACAAGACACGCAGGGAAGACTCAAGAGTTTACAAGACATGCAGGGAAGACTCAAGAGTTTAAACAAAAACGGACAAGCATGCAGGAAAGACTCAAGAGTTTACAAGACACGCGGGGAAAGACTGGAGTGTTCACGAGACACGTCAGAAGAAGTGGACAGACTGCGACACGGCATCAGAGGGTGAGGACGACTCCACAGCTGGTAAGGATGGAAATCCGGACTGACGACCCAAGGAAGTACAGCACTCCCCATCTGCTACTATCGTGATGGACTGTGAAACCATTTCAGCACCCCCCACCCCCCACCCCCCCCCCCCCTAGTAAGTGACCACACTGACAGCACCGGTTTGTCATACCCAGTCAACACAATGCGCGATCTGGATTCCATGACGCGAAGAATGTGTCCGTTATTATGTCTGAAATATCATTCGTGTTCGTTTCTGTTTCGATATCCGCCCCCCCCCCCCCCCCCCCTACACCGTGTTGTGTTAATGGCCGAAAACCTGACACATTGAATCATTCGTATTGTATCAGTATTGGTATTTATTCTCTCTCTCTCTCTCTCTCTCTCTCTCTCTCTCCTCTCTCTCTCTCTCTCTCTCACGCACTCATACATTTCCATGCACGCATACACACTCACACACACGTACACACACACACACACGCACACACACACACACACACACAACCCCACACACACACTCACCACACACACACACACACACACACACACACACACACACACACACACACACACCACACACACCACAACACACACACACACACACACACACAACACACATTCACTTACACACACACACACACACACACACACACACACACACACACACACACACACACAAATTCCACCTCCAACCCCCTCCACACCTCTCCCGCACTCGACACCCTTCCAAGAAGAACCCCCACAACCCCCCCCCCACCCGACTCCTCGTTCCCCCTTTTAACCCAACCACCCACACCAACACCCCCAGATTCCCCCCTCCCCATCCCCCCCCCCCCCCCCCGACCCCCGACCCTGACGTCTCCTCACCTGAGAGCAGAATGACCCCGAAGGCGGCGCCCAGGAGAAAGGACATGAGGGTGATCCAGATCATCAGCTTGCTGAAGGCACTGTTCTTGCTGTGGCTCTTGGGCCGGCTGGTCTGCATGATTCCTTCCAGGGAGCATGTCGCGGCCGAACGGGTGCACGTCCCGGCCCCCGAAGTCGATGCTGGTGCGCTGGATGAGCAGGTCCACGACGTCGGCGAAGCCGTGGCCGTCGGAGGCGTCCGAGCCGGAGCGTTTAAAGAAGGGGAAGGCGGAGCGGGAGGTGGCGGAGATGCCTCCTCCTCTCCTCGGCAGTGGACGTCCTCGTCGTCCTCGTAGCCTTTGTTGACGTAGCTCTGTGGGACAGTGGTGAGATGAGGGGTGGGGGAGGTGGAGTGTGAGGGTTGGGGGGGGGGGTGGGGTGGAGGGTTGGGGGTGGGGTGGGGGGGTGGGGGTTAGAGTTTGTGAGTCAGCTAGCTGCCTTCGTGGAGGATTTGGTTGTTGTTGCTTAGTCATCGTTTTTCAAAGTTAAGGTGAATGTTATGTAGGGTTTTCCTAGCGCCCCCCCCCCCCCCCAACCTCCCGCCCTCCACCCCCACCCCGCTTTTTCTGTCCTTGCACTAAGATGAATACCACTGATCGTAAGTAATATAAGAATCTTTCAAAATTCAATGCCACCGTTTTTTTGTTGAGTGTGTGTTCAGGTTTTTCTTCCTTACTTTTTTTTCCCTTCTCCACAGCCCCCTCTTTTTCTTCTTCTTTTTCTCCGTTACACCCCCCCCTCCCCCCCCGTTTTTTTTTATCCCCACACTAAGATAATTACCACAAATGGTACTATACAATATCAGAGCCTCAACCAAAATTCAACGGAACCGTTTCTTGTGAGTGTGCATTCAGCTTTTTTCTTTCTTACTTTTTTTTTCTTTTTCTACCCCCCCCCCCCCCCCCACCCACCGCTCTTCTTTTCTTTCTTTTTTTTTATATTCCGTTTTCCAAAGATACTCTTTTTCCTTCCATCGATACATATCACATCAAACCAAACTGACAACACAAACTATTGTGCACCCGTCGATCATCTGGGTAAAAGCATGAATGATATTTCCTTTTTAGTGCGCGCAAAACATTTACAACATCAAACTAAAAGATATACATTGGATTTCCAGCACATGATGATCATAATGTTCATGTCGTTTATATTATGATAAAGAAATGGAACATGAACACGTGAGTTACCTTTCGGTTATTTTCGTCTTTGAGCTCTGTCTGTCTGTCTGTCTGCTTGTCTCTCTTTCTCTCTCTCTCTGTCTCTCTCTCTCTCTCTCTCTCTCTCTCTCTCTCTCTCTCTCTCTCTCTCTCTCTCTTCTCTCGTGACACACACATACGTCATCGCGCGTGCTCGCACACACTGTGAAAAAGTAATTTGTTATTATTGGAATAAGCGCATGTTGCACTGACAAACATATACCACACACACACACACACACACACACACACACACACACACACATGCATACACACACGCACATACACACACATACACACGCACGCACACACACCACACGCGCGCGCACGCACGCACGCACGCACGCACGCACACACATACACACACACACACACACATGCACGTGCACACACGCGCGCGCGTTCACGCACACACACACCACACACACACACACACACACACACTCACACACACACACACACACACACACACACACACACACACACACGCACGCACGCACGCACGCACGCCGCACGCACGCACGCACGCAGGCACACACACACACTCACACACGCATGCACGCACGCACGCACACACACACACACACGCACGCACGCACGCACGCACGCACGCACGCACGCACGCACGCACACACACACACACACACACACACACACACACACATCACACACACACACACACTCACACACACGCACACACACACGCACACGCACACACACACACACTCACACACACACACACACACACACACACACACACACACACACACACTCACCGCACAGAATGTCTTTGCAGTCGGCAACAGCAAAAGAAAACAACCCGGCACATGTTCCAACGGAATGATCTCTTCACAAAGTTCATCAGCAACCCTCACTTACTCCATGCCCCTCGCCCCTCCTCCATTAACTCTCCCCCCCCTCCACCCCCCCGCCCCCCTCCCGCCCCGGTCTGTCACGTCATTGCGTGACTCTCTGACCCGGTGGACGGTCACGCTACTGGGGACAGGGCAGCCAGGTGGCGGCAGAGATGGAGATGGAGATGGTCGTGAGGGAGATGGAGATGGAGATGGTCGTGAAGGAGATGGAGATGACTTGGTGTCGCTTGCAGAGGAGAGACGAACGGAGCGAGGGAGGGGGGTAGGAGAAAGGTTGGGAATGAAGGAAGGGGAAGGGCAGAAGGGGTATGAGAGAGAGAGAGAGAGGGGGGGGGGGGGGAGACAGAGAGAGAGTGAGGAGAGAGGAGACAGAGAGAGAGGGGGGAGGTAGGAGAAAGGTAGTAGGAATATCAGGTGTGGTGGGAAAGAAGGAAGGAGAAGGGCAGGAGGGTATGAGAGAGAGGGGGGGGGGGGAGGAGAGACAGAAATAGGAGAGAGAGGGGGAGAGACAGACAGAGAGAGAGAGAGAGAGAGGGGGTGGGGTAGGAGAAAGGTAGTAGGAATATCAGTGTGGTGGGAAAGAAGGAAGGAGAAGGGCAGGAGGGGTATGAGAGGGGAGAGGGGGGGGGGGAGAGACAGAAATAGAGAGAGAGAGGGGGGAGAGACAGACAGAGAGAGAGAGAGAGGAGAGAGAGAGAGAGAGAGAGGGGGTGGGGTAGGAGAAAGGTAGTGGGAATATCAGGTGTGGTGGGAAAGAAGGAAGGAGAAGGGCAGGAGGGGTATGAGAGAGAGGGGGGGGGGGAGACAGAAATAGAGAGAGGGGGAGAGACAGACAGAGAGAGAGACAGAGGGGGGGGGGAGAGGGGGAGGGGTAGGAGAAAGGTAGTAGGAATATCAGGTGTGGTGGGAAAGAAGGAAGGAGAAGGGCAGGAGGGGTATGAGAGAGAGGGGGGGGGGGGGGAGAGACAGAAATAGAGAGAGGGGGAGAGACAGACAGAGAGAGAGAGAGGAGAGAAGGGGGGGGGGGGGAGAGAGGGGGAGGGGTGGGGGAGAAAGGTAGTAGGATATCAGGTGTTGTCGGATATATAAAGGTATTGGTGTTTCATCTGCCATTCTGTGGGTGAGAGTGCGTGTGTGAATGCAAATAAAGCCTTCTTTTGTGCACTGTATTTTCTTTTGTGTGTGTTTGTTGTGTGGCGTTCATACTTAATAAAAGGGGGAAAGGGGGTGGTTATAACGGGGGGTATATTAATACATATATCCCTGTCTACTGTCTTATACAGTGACAGGAGGGGTATAATAATAATAATAATAATATAATAATAATGGGGATTTATATAGCGCCTTCCACGGCACAAGGCGCTTTCAAAGGCAGAAAAAAATGTAATTGCTAAATGTAAAGAAAATGCATTGAAAAAAAACGGCTCAGAAGGAAGGAAGGAGAAGGGCAGGAGGGGTTATGAGAGAGAGAGAGAGAGGGGGGGAGGGGAGACAGAGAGAGAGAGAGAGGGGGGGGGGAGGAGAGACAGAGAGAGAGAGAGAGAGGGGGGGGGGATAGGAGAAAGGTAGTAGGAATATCAGGAATGGTGGGAAGAAAGGAAGGGGAAGGGCAGGAGGGGTATGAGAGAGAGAGAGGGGGGGGGGGAGGACGAGAAGAGAAGAGAGAGAGAGGGGGGGGGAAAGAAGAGAGAGGGAGGGGGGGTAGGAGAAAGGTAGTAGGAATTCAGGAATGTGGAAAGAAGGAAGCGGGAAGGGAGGAGGAGGTATGAGAGAGAGAGAGAGAGAGACGAGAGAGAGAGAGAGGAGGGGTAGAGAGGAGAGGATATAGGAATGGGGGAGGGGAACAGGAGGAGAGAGAGAGAGAGGGGGGAGAAAGGTAGATACGAAGTGAGAGAGAGGAGGGGGAGGGGAGAGAGAGAGAGGGGGGTAGGAGAAAGGTAGTAGGAATATCAGGAATGGTGGGAAAAAAGAAGGGGAAGGGCAGGAGGGGTATGAGAGAGAGAGGGGGGGGGGGGGGGGGGTAGGAGAAAGGTAGTAGGAATATCAGGAATGGTGGGAAAAAAGTAAGGGGAAGGCAGGAGGGGTATATAATAATAATAATAATAATAATAATGGGGATTTATATAGCGCCTTCCACGGCACAAGGCGCTTTACAAAGGCAGAAAAAATGCAATTGCTAAATGTAAAGAAAATGCATTGAAAAAAAACGGCTCAGAAATGAAAAACAAAGGCTCTCTCTCATTCTCTCCCACGCGCACACACACTCTCACGCACAGACACACAATACACAACAGCCGCAACAAGCACAAACTACTAAGCAATCACAAAATAACAAAAGTCAATCAACTATCTGGTAATGACTGTCTTCTTAGTATTGTTGAAAAGGTAGGTTTTCAGGGAGGTTTTGAAGGAAGAAAAGGTTTGAGAATGTCTTAAGTCATAGGGGAGTTTATTCCAGAGTTTGGGAGCTGCGTATGAGAAAGCTCGTTCGCCATGCTGTTTACGATGGGGGCGGTAACTGGGAAAGCGGAAGGTCCTAGTGTCGGTGGAGGAGCGGAGCGTACGTGATGGGACATATACTTGAAGGAGATCGGATAGATAGGCAGGGGCATCGCCAGTGAAAATCTTGAAGCAGAGACAACAACATTTGTATTTAATTCTTTCTTCAACGAGGAGCCAGTGCAACTTTTTCAGGAGAGGGCTGCAGGGTTGGGTCCTAGGAGATTTGCAAATGAGACGGGCTGCAGAGTTCTGTACACATTGGAGGGGTTGGATGACAGTTGAGGGACAGCCAAGGAGAACACAGTTGCAGTAATCTAGCCTTGAAAGGATGTATGATGAAACGAGAGTTTTTGTGGCGTCTTCAGTGAGATAGGGTCGAATAGCAGCAATTCGTTTTAAGTTCCATGTAGGCTAACTGACAAGTTTTTGTGACATGCTGTTTCATCGAGAGGTCACTATCAAGGAGAACACCAAGGTCACGAACAGTGTTTGAAAATTCAATAGTGCTGGAACCTAATGTCAAAGAAGAAGGGGGCGGATCAGGGCCATGATGTGACCGCTTTAAAAAACGGATGGCTTCAGTCTTCTCACAGTTTAATTTAAGCTTATTTGCTGACATCCAGGTCTCAAAATCAGAAGTACAAGATTGAAGAGTAAAAAAACAGGGGTGAGTAGTCATCGATGACAGAGGAATGGACCCAGCTGGTATATCCGCAACTTTTTTTGTGAAAGGGAAATGGGTGGGGGACATTAAAACAAGGGGAAGGGGTGTACAAAAAAGGGCGGGTTTCCAGCACGGATCCTGAGGCACAAAAAAAATTTGGAAGGTTAGATTCATCAGAAGGTGGTCCCCTACTTAAAATAAAAAATTTTTCCTATCTAGAAGATAAGAACAAAAAACCAATTTAAAGGGGTTTTCCCTGATAAAAACATGTGTTTTTTCAAAAAAAAGGGGGGAAAAGGGGGTTTTCCAGGGGGTTTTGGTGCCCCAAAAGGCGGGGGAAAGGGGATTTTAGGCCCAAAAGAAGGACAAAAAAAATTTTGTTTTTTCGGTTTTTTGGGAATTTAGAATATCTTTTTTATGAGAGGGGAGAAAAAAGGGGGAAGAGGGGGGGGGGGGGGAGGGGACAGAGAGGGGGGGGGAGACAGAGAGAGGGGGGGGGAAAAGTCAGAGAGGGGGGGGGGGGGGGCGATAGGAGAAAAGGTAGTAGGAATATCAGGAATGGGGGGGAAAAAAAGGAAAGGGGAAAGGGGCCCGGAGGGGTATGGGGAGAGAGAGGGGGGGAGGGGGACCCCGGAGAGAGAGAGAGAGAGAGGGGGGGGGGGGAAAAAAAAGGAGAGGGGGGGGGGGAGGGGGGGGGGGGGGGTAGGAAAAAGGTTTGAAAGGAAATATCAGGGAATGTGGGAAGAAAGGAAGGGGAAGGGGGGGGAGGGGTATGAGGAGAGAGGAGAGGGGGAGAGAGAGGGGAGAGAGAGGGGGGGGGGGAGGGGGATAGGGGGGAAGGGGAGAGGGGGGGGGGGGGGAAACGGGGAGAGAGAGAGAGAGAGAGAGAGGGGGAAACCCGAGAGAGAGAGAGAGGGGGGGTGGGGGGAAGGGTAGTGGGGAATATAGGAGTGGGGGAAAAAAAAAGGAAGGGGAAAGGAGGGGGGGTTTAGAGGAGAGAGAGGGGAGGGGAAGAGAGAAAAGGGGGGGGGGGGAGACAGAGAGAGGAGAGGGGAGGGGAGCTGGAGGAGGAGAGAGGGGGGGGACCCAAAAGAGAAGAGAGAGAGAGAGGGGGGGGGGAAAAAGGGTGTGGGAATATCGGGAATGGGGGAAAAAAAAAGGAAAGGGGGGGAAAGGGCAGGAGGGGTATAGAGGGGAGAGGGGAGGGGAGGGAGAAGAGAGGAGAGAGGGGGGGGGGGGAGACGAGAAAAGAGGAGAGGGGGGTTAGGAAAAAGGTAGTGGGTTTATCAGGAAAATGGGGGGGAAAAAAAGGAAGGGGGGGGCCCCGGGAGGGGGTTATGAGAGAGAGAGGGGGGGGGGAGGCGGAGGAGAGAGGGAGAGAGAGAGGGGGGGAGAGACAGAGAGAGAGGGGGGGGGGGGATAGAGAGGAAGGAGGGAGAGAGAGGAAGAAAAGAGAGAGGGAGGGGGGGGGAAGGGGGAAGGTTTGTGGGAAATTCGGGTTTTGTGGTGGGGAAAGAAGGAAGGGGAAAGGGGAAAAGGAGGGGTAATGAGAGAGGAGAGGGGGGGGGCGGGGGAGAGAGAGAGAGAGAGGGGGGGGGGGGGGACAGAGAGAGAGGGGGGGTAGAGAGGGGGAGAGAGGGGAGGGGGGGGGGATAGGAAAAAAGGTTTTAAGTAGGAATATCGGGCGGGGTTTGGGAAAAAGGGAAAGGGGAAAAGGGCAGGAGGGGTTTTGAGAGGAGAGGGGGGGGGAAAGACGGAAGAGAGGGAGGGGGGGGGGGAGAGGACAGAGAGGAGGGGGGATAGAGGGAGGGGAAAGGGGGGGTTGGGTAGGAAAAAAGGTAGTGGGGGTTTATCAGGTGTGGTGAAAAAGGGGGGGAAGGGGAAGGGCGGGGGGGGTTGAGAGAGAGAGGGGGGGGGGGGGAAAAAGACAGAAGAAAGAGGAAGGGGGAGGGAGGAGAGAAAAGGGAGAGAGAGAGGAGAAAAATGGAGAGAGGGGAGGGGAGAGGGGAGAGGAGAGGGTTTAGGAAAAAGGTATTTGGGGGAAATAAAGTGGGGGGGAAAAAGAAGGGGGGGTTAGGGCAGAAGGGGTATGAGAGAGGGGAGGGGGGGGGGGCAGGAAGGGGGGGGGGGGGGGGGGGGGGGGGGGAGGGGTAGGAAAAAGGGTGGGAGGAATATCGGTGTGGGGGGGAAAGAAGGGGGGGGTTAGGGAGTGGGGGTATGGGGAGAGAGAGAGGGGAGGGGGGGGACAGAGGGGGGGAGAGGGGAGAGAGGGGGGGGGGGGGGATAGGAAAAAGGGTAGAAAGGAATATCAGGTGTGGGGGGAAAGAAGGGGGGGGGAAGGGAAAAAGGGGGGTGAGAGAGAGAGAGGAGAGGGGGGGGGGGAAGACAGAGAGAGGGAGAGAGAGGAGAGGAGAGAGAGAGTTGGGAGGGGGGGGAGGGAAGGGGGGGATGGGGGAGGGGTTAGGGGGGTTTTTGTAAAGGGAAAAAACAGTGTGTAGCTTTCGTATTTTTTCCGGGGAAAGCGGGGGGAAACCCCAAAAAAAAAAAAGTTAAAAAAAGAAGATGAAGTACAGGCGGTACACAAACATTTTGATTGAATTTTTTAATAGTGGGGAAAAAGAGTGGGGGAGACAAAAGGGGGAGAAAAAGATTGGACAAAAAAAAACAAAAAAAAAAAAAACCCAGGGGGGGAGAGGTTGGGAAGGGAGGGAAAAGAGGCAGTGAAAGAAGAGAGAGAGAGAGAGGAGAGAGAGAAAAGAGAGAGGGAGGGGGGGGGTAGGGAGATGAGAGAGGAGGGGGAGAGAGGAGGGGGAGAGAGAGACGAGGGGGAAAGGAAAAAGGGGGGGAGGAGAAGGGGGGGAGAAGAAGAGAGAGAGAGAGAGAGAGAGGGGAGAGAGAGAGAGGGGAGGGGAGGGGAGAAAAGAGAGAGAGGTCACAAAATACTTAACTTCATTGCATTGTTTTGGGGAAAGGGCGGGGTTTGGAGAGGGGGGAGAGAAAAGAGGGAAAAGAGAGGAGAGGGAAAGAGAGAAAAAGGAGAGAGAGGGGGAAAAGGAAGAGGAGAGAGGAGGGGGGGGGGGGGGGGTTTTTAGCCCCAGCAAACCAACCAAGGGGACAGGGACAGAGATCCATTTAAATCCCAAACCCCGGCCCTGTGGCCGCTTTTCATAAACATGTCGTGGGCGTCTTCGAGTCACAACGGCCCCTTTGTCTGTGGGAAGGTAAAGGCAGCACAGCTCTGAAAAAATTCCCAGGGGCCTTTATGGTGTGTCTCTTGCTCTGTTTTGTTTTTTTTTTACAATGGGAACGAAGATTTGTTTGTCTGGGGGTCTGTCTGTGTGTTGTGGTGTTCGTGTGTCATGGTCAAAATGTTTTCCCACTCGCCCCAGCCCAATACTACGGGGCCCGGTTTTTTAAAAATTTTGTAGGTTTTGTTCATTAGGGGCCACGGATGATCCCCGATGTTTTAGTTTTCCCGCTATAGCCTTTAAATAAGGGCCCGGAAAGGGGCTGTAAACGGTTTTTCTTCTTTTTTGGAAATTATATCAAAAAAGTATTTGGGGCCAAATTTTTATAAGGGGTTTTTGGTTGTCTTGTGCCCAAATCGGGCCTTTTTTTTTTTTTCCCATATGAAAATGATGAATCTAAAAAGGATTAAAAAAACAAAAAAAAACCGTTATTCTCCCGTTATTTCTTATGAAATTAAGGGATTTTAATAAAATTTGGGTTTTATAAAAAGGGTTTATCACACACAAATGGCACTTTATATAGTGTTTAAAAATTTTTGGCCCTTTAAAAAACCCGTTATTTTGACATATTGTCTGATTTGGATAAAAAATTTGTTTTGTCACGGGGTTTTTGCCATTTGGGACTAAAAATTAAGGGTTTTTAAAAAAGTGTAAAACTGTTTTTATCCCCTTTTTAAACCGTTATTTTGTGTTTTTTCCTTTTTTTATATATTGGGGGGTTTTTTAATAAAAATTTTGTATATAGAAGGTTATCACACACAAATGGCACTTATGTTGGGTTTCAAAATTAAACCGTTAAAAACCGTTTTTTTGATTATTGCCCGATTTGGAGGGAAATTTTGGTTGTACACAGGCTTTACCCCAGTGGGATTTTAAAATACCATTTTTAAAAAAGTGTACATGGGTTTAAAATTTAAACCTTTTAAAACCCGTTTTTTGCCTTTTTTTATTATCCCCCAAAAAGCCCCGTGGCCGTTTATAAAGGGTTTTTGGAAAAACGGGAGTAGTTTATATGTTCGCATTTTGTTTTTTTTTTCCCTTGCCCCCTTTGCTCTGTTTCGCTCCCTTTGTCTTGTGTCTCTGTCTTCTCTTCTTCATTTTTTTTTTTGTTTTGCCGGGTTCCGTTCTCTCTCTCTCTTTTTTCTCTTCTCTCCTCTCTTCTCTTCTCACCTCTCTCTCTCTTTTGTAAAGGGGTAACAAAACGCAATTTATTACAAAATTTTAAGGATGGTCATCGGGCCTTTTAAACAAAACTGGCATTCAAAGTAAAAAAGCAAAGAAAGTATCGTTGGTTTTCTCTTTTAAAAATTTATTTTCCCATACAGAAAAGTTTTTATGTTATAAATAAATAAAGGGCATAGAATTAATTACGAAGATTTAGGTTCCCGCCATTGGGGTTTAAATGCAAAATAAAAGATGGTTCGATTTGGGGAACATCCACAGTTTTTCCCTTCCCCTTATGGGGGTTTTCCCTATTGACAACGATAAAATTTTTTTATTTCAAGGGATTGCTTTTAATGAAGGCGTGAAAAATTGTTCATTTTCCACTTTGGAGGGTTTTTAAAAGGAAGATGTTGCTTCCTTGTTTCATTGATGCGGGGTTTGTTTTTTAAAATTCCGTTTTTTCAGTTTGAGTTTTCATTGCAGAAGCAATAAAGATCAGCAAAGTTTTTAAAATTTTAGTGGTTTAAAAACCGAAACTAACCCGGGGAAAAAAAATTAAATTTAAACAGGTGGAGGTGTTCATTTAATATATTCTTGCAGTGTTTAAAGGTGAAGGGTTTCGAATTAATCTTTTTTCATTATTTTTTCCCCTTTGTGTTGTGTTGTTGTTGTGTTGTTGTAATGAGAAAGGATTTCCCTCGTGTTTACTTTTATTTTTTTAAATTTTTTGTTTGTTTTGTTTTTAAATTGATCATTGCCAATAACGGGTTTAAACATTTTTTTTGCAATGAAAAGGGGGAATGTGTTATTCCCCGGGAACCCCCCTTGTCAAAGACCTTTTGGTAATGACAATAAAAATGTCAAAGTTTTCAAAGTGTTCTTTTCTGCCCGGACGATTTGTAAAACCTTTTTCTCTTTTTTTTGTCGTTTTTTGTCTCTCTTCGTTAATCTGTCTGTCTGTAGTCTTTTGTCTCTCTTCTTTTCTGCGTTGACCCTCTGCTTTAAATTTTTTTTGTCATTTCTGTCTGTCGTCGTTTGTCTTTTCTTTCGTCGGGTCTTTTGGCCCTTTTTGTCTCTTGTTGACCCCATCTGTTGTCTGTTGTCGTATTTTCTTTGTTCATAAAAATTTTTTCCTTCCTCCTCTCTCTCTCTCTCTCCCCTCTCTCTCCCCTCTCTCTCTCTCTCTCTCTCTCTCGCTCGCTCTCTCTCACTTTACGTTCAGTCCCAATTTCCTTATCTGATCTCTTTATAAATCGCAATGTGCCCTTTTTTTTTTTTTTTATTTTTTATTTTTTTAAAACCCAAATTCCCTTTTTGCTGTGGCAAGCCCGTTCCCCTTTTGCCCCATTCTGGGAACAAAAAACGGGGAGGAAAAAAAAAGTACAAAAAAAAAAACAAACGAAACAAAACAAAAAAAAAAAAAAAACCAATGTACTGGCTTCTCCTCTCTTTGGGGAACCTTAAAAACCACCACCACTTCACCCTTCCTTTCCCTTTGTATCCCCCTCCCCCCCACCCCCCCTTATGTTGTTTGTTTTTCAGAAATCGGGGTTTAATTTATTTGATCTTTGTGTCGTAGGCCCTTTTGGGCCCCTTTAGCAAAGGGATGGGAAAGGGGCTCCCGAGCCCTTAGGATGGCTACCCAAAAATTTCTTTTTCAAAAACTATGATTTCAGGCTCTGAAAAACATGGCGGGCTTCCCCGCGCTCACACCACGCACGGCCCCGCACGCAGCACGCACGCACGCACGCACGCACGCAGCCCCCCACGCCGCACGCCACAACACACACACCCCACACACCCCAAAAAAAACCAAAACCAACTTATATATACATTTCCACTTACAAATGCCTTTTTCCCCCTTTTCTCTCTCTCTTCTTCTCAACAACAACAACCCCACACAAAACACAACAACACCCCACCCCACACCCGCACACACACACACAAAACGCACACAAACACACACCAAAACATAACCCCTTTCGCGCGCGCGGTACACACACAACCCCACACACGCACACACAAACCGCCAACACCACCACACACAACCACCCCACACACGCAACACAAAAAACCCCGAAAAAAATAGGGATGTGTACACACACACAAAAAACACCACCACAACCCCACAACACACACACAAACACACACAACACTTCCCCTCCCTCTCTCTCTCCTTGCATGTATGGGGGGGCTTTCATATATACACAAACAACACACACACCCCCACACACCCCACAAACACAACCCCACACAACACCACACACACACACAATAATCAAGTGCATGTGCTTGACTTGGGCACACACATAATGCACACAGGAGGTAGGGATTTCATGCACGCTGCATACACATCAAATTTCCCCCATGACTACTCACAACACATACACACTGGGAAAAAAAAGGAAAACAGTCCCGAGGGTCGCCTTCAAAACAATGAAAAAAGGACAAGATTAGACCTTTTTGTATCAGTAACTTAACTAAAAAAAATTTTGTTGGAATCTTTGTTTCAAACAGAATTTCGGAAAAGGGGAGAGAGAGAGGGGAGGGGGAAAGAGAGAGAGAGGAGAGGGGGAGAGAAGAGAGAGATGGAGAGAGGAGAGGAAAGAGAAAAGGGAGGATGGGGGAGAGAGAGGGAGGAGAGAGAGAGAGAGAGAGAGAATTCGGGGAAAACGAATACGAATATTTTTTAAAGAGGGTTTTTAAAAAGGTTAAAAATTTTCAGGGTTTTTTACACCCTGCCCTCAAGAAAAAAACAGAACTAACCAAAATCCAATGAACATATAAAGGTAAAACGAAAAAGGAAACAATGAGAGAGAGAGAGGAGAGAAAGGAGAAGAAGAGGAGAGAGAAGAGGGCAGAGACAGAGAGATGGGGGGGGGGGGGGGGGGGAGAGAGGGGGAGACGCGAGAAGGGGGGGGGAGATTTTAGACCCATAAACCCAAAAAGAGACAGGGCCGACAGGGGACCCCCGGCAAACCCTACTCGGGCCCCCCGGGGGCCGCTGTCCGGGAGCGTTATCAGAGACACAACAGACCTTGTTGTGAGGAAGGTCATGACAGCCCAGTTTGTTTAAACCCCAACCCCCACCGTTGTTTTGAGGAGAGGGGGAGAGAGAAAAGAGGAGGGGAGAAAAGAGAGAGGAGGGGGGGGAGAGAGAGAGAAAAGGGGGAAGAGGAAAAAAGAGGGGAGGGGAAGAGGGGAGGGAAGTGAAGGGGAGGAAAAAGAGAGGAAAAAAAAGAGGGAAAAGAGGAAGAGGGGAGGGGGGGAAGAAAAGGGGAGAGGAAGAGAGAGAGAAGAAGAGAGAGAAGGGAAAAAGAAGAAAGAAAGAGAGAGGGGAGAGAGAGAAGGATGAAAAAAAGCAAAAAAAACAGTCCTCAAGGAGAGAGGAAAAGAAAGAGAGAGAGAGAGAGGAAAAGGGGAGAAAATTGGGGAGGAGAGAAGGGGAGAGAAAAGGGGAGAGAAGGAATGAACAAAAGCAAGAAAAACAGTCTCAAGGGAAAAGAGAGGAAAAGAGAGGAAGGGAGAGAGAGAGAGAGAGATGGGAGAGGAGAGAAAAGAGAGGAATGAACAAAAGCAGGAAAAACAGTCTTTAAAAAGAGAGAGGAGAAGAGAGAGAGGAGAGAGAGAGAGAGGAGAGAGAGAGGGGTAGACCCAAAAGGAAGGGAGAGAAAAGACAGATAGCAAAGTTTTCAGAAAAAAAGAGCAAAGGGAAGAAGGGAGAGGCATAGTTAAAGAAAAAGGCAAAGGGACCGAGAGACAGACAAGGGGTTTAAAAAAGAGCAAAGGGACCGAGCAGGGCAGGGCAAGAGTTTAAAACAGAGCAAAGGGAAAAGCGACAGAAAAGTGTTACAGAAACGGCAAGGGGGAAAAGCGCAGAAAAAGAGTTTTTAAAAAAGGCAGGGGGGGACAGAGCCGACAGCCCAAAAGGTTTTTAAAAAAACCGGCAAAAGAGACCGAGAAGGGGACAGAGTTTTAAAAAAACAGAAAAAAGAGATAGGGCGAGCCCGAGTTAAAAAAAACAGAGCAAAGGGGCAAAAGCGAAGACAAAAGGGTTTAAAAAAAGAGCAGAGGGGAAAAGAAAAGACAGAGTTCAAGAAACAGAGCAAAGGGAAAGCGACGACAAAGGGGTTTTAAACAGAGCAAAGGGACAGAAAAGAGAGGACAAGAGTTCAAGAAACGAGCAAAGGGGAAGAGGACAGAAAGAATTTTAAGAAAAAAAGGGGCAAAGGGACAGGCCCAGGGCAGAAATTTAAAAAACAGAGCAAAGGGCAGAAAAAACAGGAAAAAGTTCAAAAAACAGAGCAAAGGGGCAGAGCAAAGGGGAAAAGAGTTTAAAAAACAGAGCAAAGGGAAGAGCAGACAGACAAGAGTTTTCCCGAAAAAGACAAACGGGAAGATCAGGAAAGGGGCAAGGTTGAAAGCAGGAAAGGGCCGAGGGAGAGACAAAAAGTTTAAGAAAAGGGGCAGAGGGGGAAAAGGGAGACAGACAAAAAAGTTAAAAAAAAGAAACAAAGGGACAGGCAGAAAAGAGTTAAAGAAAAGAGCAAAGAGCAGAGCAGAGACAGAGTTAAAGAAACAGAGCAAAGGGGGCAGAGGAGAAGACAAGGTTTAAAACAGAGAGAGGGACAAATGGAACAGACAAGAGTTAAAAAAAACAGAGCAAAGGGGCCCGAGCAGACAGACAAGAGTTTAAAAAAGAGCAGAGGGACAAAAGCAGAAGGCAAAAGTTAAAAAAAACAGAGCAAAGGGCAGAGCAGAGACAGAGTTTTAAGAAACAGAAACAAAGGGACAGAGCGGGCAGACAAGAGTTAAAGAAACGAGCAAAGGGGGAAAAGCAGAGACAGAGTTCAAAAAAACAGAGCAAAGGGGCGAGCGAGACCGAAATTCAAGAAAAAGAGCAAAGGGAAAAGGGGCAGAGACAGGGTTTAAGAAAAAGAGGGAAAGGGGACAGAGGACCCGACAAGGTTAAAGGGAAAAGGCAAAGGGAAGCAGAGACAGAGTTCAAGAAACGAGCCCAAAAAGGGCAGAGAGGGGACCGAGTTTAAAAAAACCGAGCAAAAGGGCAGAGCGAGACAGGGTTTTAAGAAACCCGAGCAAAGGGGCAGAGGGAGACAGACCAAAAGTTTTAAAAAAAGAGCGAAAGGGGCAGGGAGGGCAGACAAAAGTTAAAGAAACGAGCAAAAAGGGCAGAAACCCGAGACAAAAGTTCAAGAAACAGAAACAAAGGGACAGAGCAGGGGACAGAGTTAAAAAACAGAGCAAAGAGACGAGCAGAGACAGAGTTTAAAAAAAACAGAGCAAAGGGACAGGAGAGACAGAGTTCAAGGAAAAAAAGAGCAAAGGGGCAGAGGCCCGGGCAGACAAAAAGTTTTAAAAAAAACAGAGCAAAGGGAAAAAGAGCCCGAAAACAAAAGTTTCCCGAAAAAGAGCAAAAGGGGGCAGAGCAGAGGGCAGAGTTAAAAAAAAACAGGCAAAGGGGGAAAAGCAGAAAGACAAGAGTTACAGAAAAAAGAGCAAAAAGGGGGCAGGCAAAAGGGAAAAGTTCAAAAAACAGAGCAAAAAGACAGAGCAGAGACGAGTTAAAAAAAAGAGCAAAGGGACAGGCAGACAGCAAGAGTTTTTAAAACAGAGCAAAGGGGGCAGAGCAGAGAGACAAGGGGTTAATGAAACAGAGCCCAAAAGGGGCGAGCAGACAGGGCAAGAGTTCAAGAAAAAGAGCAAAGGGACAGGCAGAGGGCGGTTCAAGGAAAAAGAGCAAAGGGGCAAAAGCCCGACAGACAAGAGTTTTTTAAAAAAGAGCAAAGGGGAAAATCAGACAGAAAAAAGTTCAAGGGAAAAGAGCCCAAAAGGGGAAAATCAGACAGACAAAAGTTTTTAAAGCAGGAGCAAAAGGGACAGAGCAGAGTTTCAAGAGGTTTAAAAAAAGCAGAGAAAAAGAGCAGAAGGCAGAACAGTTTCAGCACAGGCCCCGGGGTGGGTTGTTTTCGAGCTGTGCTGTCATGCCTTCCCCACGACCAAAGGGCCTTTTTGGGCTTTGATGAGTACGCCCTGTTTTTGACGGGGCCCCAGGGCCCGAGTAGGGGTTTTCTGGGGTTTGTCCGTTTTGTCTTTGGGTTTTTTGTTGGTCGTGGGTGTAAAAATCCCTTTTTTTTCTCTCTCTCTCTCTCTCTTCTCTTCTCTTCTCTCTCTCTCTCTCTCTCTTTCCCCCCCTTTTCTTCCTCTCTCTCTCTTTCCTTCTCTTCCCCTTCTCTTCTTTCATCTTCTCCCCCCCCCCCCCTCTCTCGGGCTCAGTACGAGCGGTTTGGGTTGTTTACAGAACTGTGCTGTTTTATGATCTTCCCCACAGCAAGGTCGTTTATGGGGGCATTGGGGTGGGATCTCTTTGGGTTTTCTTTTTGGTTGTCGCTGGGTTTAAAAAAAATTTCTTCCCCTCTTTCCCCCCCCCCCCCCCCACCTTTTTTTTTTTCTCTCTTCTCTCATTTTCCCCCTTTTCTCCTCATTTCTATTTTCTCTCCCCCCCCTCTTCCTGCCTTTCTCCCCTTTACGCTTTCTCTGTATCTCCTTCTCTCTCTCTCTCTTCTTTCTCTTCTCTTTTCCCCCGATCCTTTCTCCCGTCCCCATCTTTTTTCTTGTTTTCTTGTATCTCCCTTATCTCTCTGTCTCTTGGGCCTTTTCTGTCTGTTGTCTGTCTGTCTGTTGTCTCTCTCTCTCTCTCTCTCTCTTTTCTCTCTCTCTCTTTCTCTCTTTCCCCCCGTTTCTCTTTCTCTGCCCTATCTATCTTTCTAGTTTTTTCTCTGTATTTTGTCTATCTCTCGTCTCTTGCCTGTCTGTCTGTCTGTATTTCTCTCTCTCTCTTCTTCTCTCTTTGTGTATCTCTTTTCTTTTCGCATTTTATCTTTTCTGTTTTTCTGTTAAAATTTGTTTTCTCTTGTTCTTTTGGCCCGTCGTCTGTCTGTGTGTCTGTTTTCCCCTCTCCTTTTCTCTTTTTTCTCTTCTCTGTTTTCCTCTTCCCGTCTGTCTGTCTTTTCTCTCTGTCTCTCTCTCTGTTTTTCTTTGTTCTCTCCTCTGTCTCTTCTGTCTGTTGTCTCTCTTTTTCTTCTTTCTCTTGTTTTCTTGTCTCTCTTCTTGTCTCTTTTCTCTGTCTCTTCTCTGCTGTTGTCCTCTCTCTGTCTCTCTTTTCTGTCCCCTTTCTTGTGTCCGTCTGTCTGTCTCTCTTTTGTGCCCCGAAGCGACAATCCTTATTGTGGAATCAAGACCCCGCGCCATCATTCTCCTCCCCCCTCCTCCTCTTCTTCCCCCCCCTTTTTCCCCCCCTCCTCTTTGGTTTTGCGGGCTTTCCCGAGCACCACATGTAATGGGAAAGCAGTCGGTGGTGTCCTTTCGGGTTTGTTAGCTGGGGAGGGGGAGGTCCCCCCCCTGGTTTGGGAGTGCAGGCCGCGGGATTTCTCTCCGTTTTAGTCATTTGGTGTGTGACGCACACAGGCGCCCCCGATCCCCGACCCTGACTCTCTCTTCTGTGTTTTTTTGTTGTCTGTCTGTCTGTTCTTTTTTTGACTTTCTTTCTCTCTCTTCTCGTTTGTTGTCTGTCGTCTGTCTGTCTGTCTGTCTGTTTTCTGTATTTTCTTTGACTCTTTTCTCTCTCTCTCTCTCTTCTGTCTGTCTCTCTCTTTTTCTGTCTCTTGACTCTCTCTCTCTCTTCTCTCTGTCTTTTCTGTTGTCTTTCTCCCCTGGGTCTTCTCTTTTCTCTTCTCTTCTCCCCTGGGCTGTCTCTCTCTTTTTCTGTCTTTGATCTCTCTTTCCTTTTTTCCCCTTTTTTCTCTTATCTCTTTTCTGTGTGTCTTTGCGGTGCGTATGCTAAAGTAAGAGCATTTCAAAACGCGTGCATGACCACACACGCGCAAAAACAATACCACATACATAAAAGCCCCGTGCGCGCGCAGCACGCACGCACGACCCAAAACACACACAAACAGGCGTTCTGTGCGCATTTCGGAGACACACACACACACACACACAAACACACACACACACAACAACATATATATATAACAGTGGAAAAAAAAAAAGGCAGTTTAGGGAAAGCTGGGTTCACACATACGGAAAGAAATTTTTTTTGGTTTCTTGCTTAAGGAAAATAATTTTGCAAGAATTCATGAATAAAGTATGAGAGGAGGGAGAGAGAGGGAGGGGGAAGATTTAAAGAGGAGAGAAGAAAAGAGAAGGAGGAGAGAGAGAGGGGAGAAAAGAGACCATGTGGGGACGCGCACGCGCACAGTGGGGGGTGTTTGTATATGTGTGCGTGTGTTTGTTTTGTGTTTTTTCGCGTATGTGTGTTGTGTGTGTGTGGTGTGTGTGTGTGTGTGTGTTGTGTGTGTGTGTGGGGTGCTGCGTGCGTGGTTTCGTGCGTGCGTTTGTGTGTGTTTTGTGTGGGAGGGCAGGGGAGACAGAGAGGAGAAAAGGGGAGAGAAAAGAGGAGAGAAGAGAGAGAGAGGAGAAAGGGGCCGGGGGGTTTAGATAATAAGGATATACGGAGGAGAGAGGAAAAGAGAGAGGAAGGGGGTGGGGGAGAGAAAACGGGGGAGAGGAGAGGGGAGGGGAGAGACAAACACCCAAAACAAAACCGGACAGAGGGAAAAGAGGGGGAGAGAGAAAAAAGACAGACACACAGAGAAGGACAGACAACAACACACACCCCACCCACACACACAACACACCAAAACACACAGACACAGGAGAGAGAGAGAAAAGAGGGGGGAGAGAGAGAGAGGAGAGGAGAAGAGACTACAGTACACACCCAAAAATTTATGGAAAAACATTGCGCCCAAAGGGGGGACAGCAATCAGGAAAAGTGGAAATCGATCTGCCTTTTTCACCCCCAGGGAAAGAAACGTGCCCGAAGAGAAAAAATGCCTGCTTTCTGAAATCGATTTTCCTCTCTCTTTTTCTCTCTCTCTCTCTCTTTTTCTCTCTCTTAATATGTTGACAACCCGTTCATTACCTAGTAGTTTTCCTTTCCTGCATAATTTAAAATGTCTTTTTTATTTTCTGGTGTTGCAAATGCGAATTGTACTCCAATGATGTAAACGATGTTTAATTCAATTTTAATGATGATAAGGATTTAAAAAAAACAACTAAAGCGTTTAAACTCTCTCTCTCTCTCTCTCTCTCTCTCTCTCTCTCTCTCTCTCTCTCTCTCTCTCTCTCTCTCTCTCTCTCTCTCTTGTCTCTCTCTGTCGTTTTTCTCTCTCTCTCTTGTTATATTCTTAAAAACTTCAATATGATATTAGTCCTCCCTTCTCAAGAGTGGATCGGCTTTTGTTTTGCATTAAGCGCAAAGCTTTTAGTTTGCTTCCTCCAAAATCGTTCGTACGATTTCCACGAGTTACGAATGTCAACCGGTATAATAACCTTACTCAAATAATTGCTTTTTCATATGTATATTTACGTGTTTAGTATTCAAATGAGCATATATGTGTGCGCGCGCGCGCGTGTGCGCGGGCACACTCGTGTGTGTGTGTGTGTGTGTGTGTGTGTGTGTGTGTGTGTGTGTGTGTGTGTGTGTGTGTGAGTGTGTTTTGTGTGTGTGTGGTGTGTGTGTGTGTGTGTGTGTGGTGTGTGTGTCTTGTCTAGTTATGTTTCCTCCTGTTTTTATCTTATATGGTGGGTGGGTTATTGGTCTCCTAAATGTCGCCTGTCTCTTTGGATGATATGTGTATGTAAATGATCTTATCGTAGGAGATTGAACAAAAACCCAACTCCTCTTTCATCTGTCCCATGTCAGAGGACATGATTCTACGGTAAACATGGCTCATGTCTTACACATTTTCACTGATGGTTCGGTTTTAGATTCTTCCGAAGTTGGGGATGCTTCCGTAATAGAATGCCTTCACGCCAAATAGAAATAATTCCGGGTCACAAAAGGATGCTGATTATTTCAAGTTTTGAAAGCAGCGCATGTCGTTCTGGATTGCTTTTGTAAGACCGATCTTTACTGTGAAAAGAAATTCCCGATTACAACAAAAGAATGTTGAACATCTACTGCTGATTAGTTGCAGTTTTGAAAGCAACAGATGTTATTCTTGATATGTCTGTTTTAAAGAAAAGAATTCTTATCATATAAAAAGTTAAGTACTTACGGCTCTCCAGTGTCAATTGAAATCCAATCGATTGAACAGAAATAGTAATTTCTCAGTCATCGGTCGATCACACGGGTTTCTAATGTAACGTTATCAAAGGTTCCTGGGTATTCAAGTCTGCATGTAATGATTTAGATGTTTGTGCAAACGATGCGGCAAGAGACACCTCTGGTTTGTAAAGTTCCTCTCGCTTCTTTCGAGGCTCTGTATATTTGAACAAAGTCTCTTTGTTCTCTGACACAGACGTGATATCATTATCATTCTGCGTATTTATATAGCGCCTGTCCTCGGTTAGAAACAAAGCCTCAAGCTCTCTACAATCCACGCCATCATTTCCACAACAGGCTGCCTACCCGGGTAGAGCCAACCGAAGAGCTGCCTGCTGGCGCTACATTCAGCGTTTCCGTGTCATTCAGTCAGTGCCAATCACTCACCCCCCCCCCCCTCCACCCAGTCCTTCATTCTTTCGATTTTCCACGCTTTGTGCTGTATGCTTTGTGCAACGTGTCATCCATACCAACGGCCAAACTAGCCTTCTCTTTAGACAGCTGGTGATTGTGCCCATGTGCATGACGTTATTCGGGCGTTCACACACGGAACTCGGTCTATACTCTAATATAGTTCTCGTAGAACTTTTCGCAAAATGGAGGAGTTTGGAGGAGACTCAACCCGCAACCCATGATCACAAGGATTACGAGTCTGGCGCTTTTCCGACTGGGCTTTTCCGACCCCCAGTATCTGGAAGACTGGAATTCGGAAGAAGACATGGGATTTAAACATAACCTTATTCATGCAGAAAAACCGCACTAATCCTTTTTGTGGTCTATCCCAAACTGTACCGTAATACATAGGTCACGGGTTGATGAATGGTTAGGCAGCTATTTCAAACCTGCACCTTCGTGTGCTTGTGATCAAAGCCTTTGCATTTTTCATTTCTGCTTACTTTCTGGTCACGCGCACAAACATGGGCCCGTGTCCACATATCCATACACACACATGTCTACATTCACTACACACACATACATAAAAAAGACACAACCAATGTTAGGTGGGTTACTCAAGGTCTGACCAGCGCTTTCGGCTAATGCGTAGGTCAGACATCTGCGAAGTCGTAGGCACGAGACTCTCTTCTTCAATTCTCTCATCTTAGTTGTTAATTCATGTATCCATCAGCTTCAAATCATGCGCAGTGTAGTCTCGAAATTTAGCGGATGTGGTGTAGCGTATATGGATGGACTAGTCCGCACGCAGTGACGCCTCCTTGATGAAACTGGAACTGAAACATTTCTGGTTTGATTGTACACGTACTGTTTTTCATCCTCTTCCTGATAACAGTAAAGAATGGATGGAAGGGGAACACTGCGAGCAGTGTTAAAGTGTCATCTATACCAGAGAGATTCTGAACGCATTCACACATCCAGCTCACTCAGCCGCTTTTACCTTCTTGTTCAAACTATCCCACTACTTTGGGTCGGCGTCTATTTACATGTAGCCCCCCCCCCCCCCCTCCTCTCCTCAACCTCCCCCCTTCCACCCCCCCCCCCCCCCCCCCCCCTCCTTTAAAAAAAAAAATTCTGCGCTGTCCATACGCGAGCGAAAGCTTTCCGCCTGTCCTTTTATTACCTGCTCGTGCGTGAGACACCTTGTGTACCCGCAAGTGCGAGCAGGCGCGCGTGTGCACACTTGTGTGTGTGTGTGTGTGTGTGTGTGTGTGTGTGTGCGCGCGCGTGTGTGTGTGTGTGTGTGCGCGCGCGGATGCGTGCACGCGTGCATGCGTGAGTGCGTTTGTGTGCACCCTCCCCCCCTCCCCCCTGTGTGTGTGTGTGTGTGTGTGTGTGTGTGTGTGGTGTGCGCGCGCGCGCGCGTGCTTGTGTGAATAGCATGCTTTTTAACAACAGAGTACGAAACCACAGACTTATTTATATAGCTCCGTGGTACGAAACAGACTAACTCTGTTTTTGATACCGCATTATTTCGTGTAGATCAAGCAGCGGTACAGAATACAGCACAGTTTTACGCTTTGTTTCTGACACAGCAATCGCGTGAAGAAACAACAACAACAACACATTACGTAACACAGTTTCCATCACAGCATCCACATAGAACGAGCAACAACACACTGGTACGAAACAGTTCTGCTGGTTTGTGTGTGTGTGTGTGTGTGTGTGTTGTTTTTCCCCCCACAATACACACTTGTGATAAACTGAAAAGTGGGGCGTCGCTGTCAGCATGATTTATACATCAAGCCTGCGTCTGCGCATGTCTATCCGTCTGTGGCTGCACACCAAAAAAATTAATGCGCCAAGGCCTCTGCCGAAGGAGTTGAGTATTTATAGAAAGGCATAAATTAGTCGAGCATAGGCTATATAGGAAGGCACAATTCGTTGAGTGTTTATAGACAGGCACAATTTGATTGTTCTAAGAATTTTTTAAATTGTGCCTGAAAGTTGAATGTCCTTTTTAAAAATCTTTTTTTTTTTTCTTATTTAGCCATCAGGGCACATGCCAGATGGTTCAAGGCAGGCAGATTAAAATGAAAGGAACGGGACTGTTTGGGGGAGACCACCTTGCGCCAAAGACAGGGTCAGAGGTGAATGTGAAGGCCTGAAATATGACGTCAGGGAAGGGGTAGCTCATGCATTTCTAGCTTTAAAACGCTGACATGGATAATAATCACAGTAATTTGCTGCAACATTCTAACCGTGGCGTGTGTGGCCTGTCTGCCGTGTCTGTGCATGTCTGTCTGTCTGTCTGTCTGCCCATCTGTAGCCCGTTCGTCCGTCTGAGGCTGTGCGCATAGTGGACCCGGGCCCGGCTGTGCGCCATCCGTCCGGGAGGAAAAAAAAAACAAAAAACAAAACAAAAAAAACCCTGCTCCGGTTCGCCTCTTTTCCAACCTACTGACGACGGCCAAAGCTGTGCATAGTGCACCCGGCCAGATCCGTGTGATTAGAACCGTGATGTTGCCGGTCGTGCAAACCGTACTTTCCCCCGACCGTCCGGGTGGAGGGATCAAACTCCTCTGATTTTCGTCTTTTTCTTTTTCTTTTCTTTTCTTTTTTCTTTCTTTATTTATTTATGTTTTTTTTTTTACACTATTCATATTTCTTTCCAACGTGGACGACGAAAACTTCATCGCTGCCGTGAGGCTCTGATAATTTTATTTACACAGAAAGTGACAAGAATCATACCAACAGTCATACCAACTCTCTGGTGCTTGGGGTAACAGCACGAGAAGTGGAAGAAAATGGTAACCTAACTATATAAGTAGGCTACAAATGTTAGCCTATCTTCTTTTCCCCCACCAAATGAACAAAGTTGCGAACAAATCTTCACCTTTAGATCCAATACCATTCATACTAACAAAAAGTCCCAGTCACGGATATATTTTCTACCAAATCTAATAAACATCCGCATGGATTCAAAAGTCCTTGAAGGTTTTTATCACTGTTTTATTCGATCCATGTTGACGTTTTCTTTCAAGTTTAAAAACTAAGAATGTTTTAAACAGATTGCTAAATCTTCAACTTTAGATCCACTACTATTGCTAAATCTTCAACTTTAGATCCAATACTATTGCTAGATCTTCAACTTTAGATCCAATACTATTGCTAAATCTTCAACTTTAGATCCAATACTATTCATATCGGCAAATGGTGCCAGCATCTCTCCGGGTCTACTATGCACGCTTCCAAACGCGGTGGTTGGACAACCACCGGATGGGGCATGGCCTTGTAATGCACGGCTGGATCCGGGTCCACTATGCACGCAGCGTAACTCTGTGTACCCCCTGTGTGTCTGTCCCTGTCCGTCCTCTCTCAGTCTACGGGATCAAGGCAGAGAAGCGACAGGGAACACACGGACACTGCACGCAGCGAAACTCCTGTGCACCCCCTGTGTGTCTGTCCTGTCCGTCTCTTCGTGTGACGGGAGTCAAGGGCAGAGAAGCGGACAGGGAACACACGGACACTGCACGCAGCGTAACTCTCTGTGCACCCCCTGTGTTCTGTCCCTGTCCGTCTCTCTCTCAGTCTGACGGGGAGTCAAGGGCAGAGAAGCGGACAGGGAACACACGGACACTGCACGCAGCGTAACTCTCTGTGTACCCCTGTGTGTCTGTCTGTCCCTGTCCGTCTCTGTGTGTGACGGGGAGTCAAGGGCAGAGAAGCCGACACGGACAGACAGACACAGGACCCCCTCACCTTCTCCGAGTCGGAACCAGACAGAGCCGGTTCACTCCGCACCTTCAGAATGCCCTTCGGAAGGGCGCCTCCTCCTCCTCCTCCTCCTCCCCCCACCCCTGGCACAGAGGTCATCTCCTGGGGGTCAGCCTTCATGACCTCGGTCAGAACGATGTCCTTGAATGACCTCTTCACCCTCTGCACGCCCTTTCTCGACCCGTCCCGCTCCTTCGTCCCCTCCCCGAACTGCACGCGCGGGGAGCTGCTCCGGCCCGCCGAATCCGGTTTCAAATCACCGTCAGCGTTTTCGTTGGGGGTTTCTGATTGGCCGGTTTCAGTTCCGGGTTCTGACTGGTCCGTGTCAGTTGGTTTCTCCTCGGACTGGTCCATGTCGTTGTCTGGGGGAGGAGAGTCCGTTGGGGGAAGGTCGGGAGGGGGGGGCGTCTCTGGGAGGAGTTTGTCCGGGGATGATGGCCTGTTGTTGTCGTCGTTGTTGGGGTTGCCCTCCTCGCTGCCGCCGCCGCCGTCGTCGTTGAGCGGATTGCTTTCCATGTTGGGGAGGTCTTTACGTCGTGTCAAAACGTCACCAAATGTATGGATTGACAAGGTTGTATGGTCAAACTTCTGTTTGGTACATCCCAAGTCGGAAAATGTTGACACGGCGTATATGGCAGCCTCTTACAGTTGAACTTCGTTGAAAGACGTTTGGCTACATTCGTGTTCCAGCCAAACAGGTTTAAATTTCTGCTACCATTTTCACGGTTATAGTGTACCTTCTTCACTCAGAGACTGCACGTGCACACTGGGCACTGGCACTCTGCAGTCTGCAAGGAGCACATGCACACACTGGGTTCCAGACCGAGATGTTCCGAAACCGAATCCTTGAACTGACGTTGTCCATCGACCGCATTGAACAGCATTCCCAAGAATCGTGCAGCAAGGTTTACCAGCGCCCGCTTGACATTGGTTCTACAGAGCTGTTCAGATGAAGGAGTAACAGCGTGTCTGGCATCGCCACATTTCTGGGTGATTATTACTATCATATGATCCTCAAGGAGTTAGGCATTTCTGTCAGAGTGGTACTGGAACAATTCCATGTTTCTTCAGACATCTCATCTTTGACACGTTAGCTACTCTTGCATCTTGAATTTTAGGCACTTATCGGTGCCTGTATATCCTTCTTCTCTTAAAAAAAGGTCCTCCAGGAGACAGATACTCACGACTCTTGGCTTCTAGGACACTTCTCCTCTTGTAGAATCTGTCAGAACATAGCCGTTTCAATGATGTGACCTTTGTATGAGTTCACAGTTCCGCATCTTCTGGGAAATAACGACTTTCACAGGTGATCCTTCATCAGATCACTACTTTCACCATGTGAGTTTTAGATGATTCCACACTTCTGAATCCTTCATGAGATCACGACTTTCACCATGTGAGTTTTGACGATTCCACACCATGTGAGTTTTAGATGATTTTATACTTCTGAATCCTTCATGAGATCACTACTTTCACCTCGTGAATTTTGGACGATGTCACACTTCTAAATCGTTCATGAGATCACTTTTTTCACCATGTGAGTTTTAGATGATTCCACACTTCCAATCTTTCATGAGATCACCACTTTCACCATGTGAGTTTTGGACGATTGCAAACTTCTAAATCCTTCATGAAATCACGACTTTCACCACGTGAGGTTTGGACGATTGCAAACTTCTAAATCCTTCATGAAATCAGACTTTCACCGTGTGAGTTTTGGACGATCACACACTGCTGAATCCTTTCGAGACACGAATCCTCACAAGAGTGACTTTGACACAACGCCACGCTTCACGGATGTGCTCCAGAAGATGATGACGACTTCCACAGAAAGGTCTCCGAGGGACTCCAGGTCGTGGACCAGGACAGAAGAGACAGCGAGGGCAGGACACGGCGGTCAGAGGCCGGACAGCAGCTCCGACCTTCAGGCCGTCAGCACCGGAGAGGACAGGACCTGGGCAGGTCAGTCCTGGAGTCGGCAGTCAGGGTGCCCCTCCACAGCAGGCCATTGTTGGCATCGTGGCTGCCGGGTCACCTCCCCCACGACCACAACCACCAGCACCAGTACCGCCACCCGGCTACACAGGATGTCAGGTGATGGCGTCTGTGCGCTACAGTTCCCAGCACAGCAGCTTGTTCGTCATGTGATCACCACCTGAATCAATGCCACAGGGGGGGAAAAATGAATAATACAATCAAACAAACAAACAAACAACGAACGAACAACCAACCAACTAACCAGCTAACAACCACTAACCACCAACACCAACCAACCAACCAACCAACCAACCAACCAAACCAACCAACCAACCAACCCAACCCAACGAACGAACGAACGAACGAACGAACGAACAAACAACAATACAAACACAAGCAAGCAAGCAAGCAAGCAAGCAAACACAAAACAAAAACTCACCAAGAACAGTGAATTTCATGTTGACTACCTGATAGGCTGATAGGGTGTATTTATTGTTGTTGTTTGTTGTTGTTGTTTTATTGTGGTTGTTAACGCATTAATCAAAGTTCAGAACAGCGCTAAATACTTATCGTTCATTATTGATTGAGCATGTGACCACAGACCCTCTCTGTCTCTTCCTTGTTTACAGCTTAAGTGACCCCCAGGGATTTCTCCCAGTGCCCAGATATGTCGGTGTATGGGTCACCCAAATTTTCATTTTTTGGTTTTAATATGACATGATTTAAAAATTAGTCTTTGAGCAAAAAAGACAAAGATT
>CM031622.1:25003327-25010827 GCA_018398815.1 Conus ventricosus | reverse complement strand
GGGGTGTAGAAGGGGGTTTCATGCCGACTGGACAGCGCGGGAAAACCACAGGTCGCATTGCATGACCCCATCAGGTTGTGTAGCAGGCAAAAAGTGAAATGGCCCGTTGGAAAGAAAAGGTGTAGCTCACGAAAAAGGTGTTAAAAAGGGAAGGAGTTAAAAGCGAAAAGAGAAATCACTGTCAACCCTTTTCTGGCGTCCAAATTCATGTTTTTCCGTTCTAAAATCATCCGATCAAAATATTCCGTTTTTCTTACTGTTTTGACCAAGCAATCACAGCGAAATTGCCCTCCTCCCCCCCCCCCCCCTATCCTTGGAAGGTGCGGGCAATGGCCCGGGGGGCCACCCCAAGTGCACGCTTCGCAGACGACAGAAGCGCGATGACATTTTTAAATGTCGCGGTTGAATTGGGAACAACTGAGTTGACCGGGGGGGAGTGAACTCCTCTCTTCTCTCTTCTCTCTCTGTCGCTTCTCGCTCTCTCTTTGGGCTCCCCCGGTGGGGGGGGGAGGGGGGGAGGGGGGGGAAAGGGGGGGGGGGATGTGCTTTTTTTCCCCCTTTATTTTTTTTCCCTTGGGATGTCCCCGGCGCAACTCTCCTTTTACAGTAGGGCCCTACTGGCGCTAACGTCATTGAAATGGTTTTGGGGGAACAGCGTTCGGGGGAAAAGAGAACGGGGGAAAAAACCGGTTTGGGAAAACGCGGCAAACTTTTTCGGTGGGGGGAACATCGCCGGGGGAAAACAGGACAGGGGGAACAGGCTACTGGGGAACATAAAAACCCGGGGAACACAGGCACGCCCCCGAGAGAGAGGGGGGGGGGGGGGGGGGGGGTGGGGGGGGGGAAAGGGGGCAAAAAAATAGGTAATGGATAGGCAGACAGAAAACAGATAGATAAATAGTTAGTGTAAAGCAACAAATAGAAAAAGTAAGTGACGTCAGGTAAACCCAAAGGTTTTAGATGGGTCGACAGATGACAGCAGATTGACAGACAGACAGAGGTAAAAGACAGAGAAGATAGATAGATAGACAGTATATAGAAAAAAGAAAATTTTAATGTGTGGGTGATGTTGGATGTGTAAGAAACCCGGGGGGTAGAACGAAGACGCCATGAATTAGAAATAGATGTAGACTTAAGATATTATTACTGTAAATGGTGTTTTTAAAATGAATGCCGAGGTTAAAAGGGGTGAAAAGGACTAAACTTGCGCTGAAGCCCAAATTTTCCTTTTTTTTTGTTTTGTTTTGGTTAAGGCGGAGAAGGTAGGCGGGCGAACATTTCGGGTTTTTCTTCCTGTAGTTTAATGTGTTCAAGAAGCATCAGTTTTTAGGTCTAAAACTGATGTTTGTATTTCGTTGGGGGCAAAGGAATTCTGGGGGGAAGAGATGTGATAGCTTTTTTTTTTTTTTCAAGGTGAAAATATGATTCCCCTGATAAAAGAAAGTGTTGAATAGTAGAAGATAGATAGATAGACGAAGTCAGGTATATATATATATATATATTATATATATATATTATATTATTTTTATTTTTTAATTGTACACCACTATGGGACCGAGATTCATGTGTGCTTCCCTGAGGGGTGCCATGGTGATGTTTAGTTTAAAAACCGACGGGGTAGTCTGATGACCCCGATGAGTTCCCCCATTTGTGTGGCGATCAAAGGGGCCAGAGATTCTTGGTGCTTCCATGAGGGGCCATGGTTGATGTTTAGATTAACCAAGGGGGGGTGTCTGATGCCCCCCGATGGGCCAGTGGTGTGGGATCAAAGGAAAAACCCCTTTGTAGGCACTGACCGGGGGAGGGCCCGGAAATCCCAAAAAGAGAGAATACTCTCGAGTGACGGGGAAGGAGGGGGGGAAAGTTTGTGGGGGGTTGCAGCCCTTATGAAGGGAAAGCCAGTGTTGTGGGATGGGTTCTATGGGGTTTGTTGGTCACCCTGGGATTTTGGGAAAAATAGTTTGATAATTATTTTCTTATTTAAAAACTGGTGAAACTTAGGATCAGAAATGTTTGAGAAATGTTTTTTGCTTAGGTTAGAGGGACATGTAGGGATATGAAGTTTGAGTTAATAGTTGCAGTTAAACTTTTAAGCCCTTATAAATATTCTTGAGGGTAGGGATTGCGAGGGCGCCCCTAGGTGACGTGGGGAAGCGTGGGTGCTCTTAAAGTTACGGATTTAATTTAAACCCCCAACTCAAACGGGGGAGGGACACCTTAGTTGTAAATTTGTGGTATGGGGTTCTGACGGACCAGAAATGTAAGTTGATGATTTTTTCCATTTCTGTATTCGGGCCGTGCATCTAAGTATATGTATTTGTTTTTTTGCTATGTGGCATTGTTATCATGAAAGTTTTGATTGTTCATGTTTGTTTTCTTGACCTTTGGGTTTTTCATGGGTTTTTGACCCTAGATTTTAAAATTTGTTTTAGAAGTCGAGTTCACATTAAAGGGAAAAGACCTATTTAATTGGGATAGAAATTCAGTTAGGTTTTCAGTTCGTGACAATAAAAATATAAAATAAATGAGATAAAATACAGAATTAGGGAAAAGCCCTTTATGATTAGTTTATTGAAAATTTGTTAGTAATAAGTGAATAGAAATAATGTGGTTTAGTAGACAGACTATTGTGGTGTTTGTAAAATTTTTAATTGAGCAGTTGGACAGGAATTTTTTAAATGATGGCCGGTGAAACCATTTGTGTGTGTTATTATTAGGGCTATGGTTAAAAGATGATTTGCATTGCTTTTTGCCCGGAGCGAAAACCATTCTCTCTTCTACTAAGTATTTTTCTTTTTTGAAGAAAATGTTGCCTTCCCGGCTCTAGTATCTGTCCCCCTTTTTGCGTGATGAGGTTACGGTTGTTGCCTTATAGGCTGTTTCCCTTTAATGCCGACTGAAACTGGCATTTTTGTTGTTGCTGTTTATGTTTTTTTTATGATCGAAGGTTGCGCTTGATTATTTTTCAAGTCGTTTCCTTTGGGGCTGTTTGAAATTTGGGGAGAAGTCTGTTGCCAGTTGCTTAATTATGAAGGAAGGATGAGCAGTTAGATGGAACAAGGGAAAATGGGGTGGAAAAATTGGTTAGGGATGTGAAACCCAATAAATTGGCAGTTGCTGTTCTGATTAGGGCGCACAGGGGCGAACGTGTTTTAGGGTAGGTTACCCTGGTTTTTAGGTGGTCGTTGTGTCATCGGTTTGTTCTGTTTGGATAGGTTATCATTGTTGGGAAACCCCTTTTGCAAATCCAATGCAAGAATTTAAAAAGGGTATAGTGGTTGGGCCCTTTATTTTCCCAATACCTGTATAGCGCATTCTGATTTGTGTTCCTGAATGTATGCTCGGCTCGAGTCAGAATGGGGAATACCTTTTCCCTGAGATGACCCAGCTTTGTAATTTTTCTAAATGATGTTTTTTTGTCCGGGAAGGATTATGAAAAGATTGGGTATGTGAACTTGCAGGTGAAGATGCATTTTTTGGTTTTCTTCGTTTGCATTTTCATTGACAGGGCCCCGGTGTAGAGCCCTTTTCCCTTTTTTTTTTTCCCTTTGTCGTTACTTCTCCCTTTTTTTTCCTTTATTTTTCCCCTTTTCTTGTACTTTTTTCTTTTTCCTTTTTTTGGGCATTGTCCCCGCCTTTTTTTTGAAGAAAAAAATTGACCAAATTAAAAGAAAGAAAAATTTTCCCCGGGGCCCCCTTTTTCTTGTTAGATGCCTAGTCCAACTTTCTGCCCAACCCCATTCCCCTTTTGGGTTTTTTTAAGTAGGAACAAGGGGAGGTTTACTTATATATATATATATATATATATATATATTTATATTTTTATATATATATATATAATTTTTTTTTTATAATTTAAAATAATAAAATTCCCGGATAAAATACCGAGCACCGTTCAACAATTACAGAGCAGTTGGTGTTGCAATGACTGCAAGAATATTGAATTATAAAAAAAAGCTTGCTCTTATGTCTTAGTTTTAAGAAAAATATATATATTAAGAGGAGAGGAGAGAGAAAAAAGGGGAAAAAAAGAAGAAGAAGAAGAGAAGACAGACAGACGAAGAAGAAAGGGTGGGGGGGGGGGGGAAAAAAAACCCCCCCCCGGGGGGGGGGGGGGGGAAGAAGAAGAAAAAGAGAGAGACAGGAAGAAAAAAGAAGGGGGGAAGCGGGAAACAGGACAAGGAGAAGGGAGAAGAGAAGAAGAGAAAAAGGGTGAAAAAGGGCAGACAGACAGGAAAAGGAAAAGAAGGAGAGAAGAAAGGGGAAAAGAGAAGAGAGAGGAGGGAGAGAGAAAAGAGAAAAGACAGCAGACAGGAGAAAAAAGAGAAAGGAGGGACAAGGAAAGTGAAGAGAGACAGAGACAGACAGAAAAAAAGGGGAAAAAGTGGGGCACACAAAAAAAAAGAGAACAAAAAACCAAAAAAAACCACACACCCCATGGGGAGAGGAAGGAAAAAGGGACGGCAATTATCTTCTCTCTTCTCCCTCCCCCCCCCCCCCCCCCCCCCCCCCCCCCCCCCCCCCCCCCCCCCCCCCCCCCCCCCCCCCCCCCACCCCCCCCCCCCCCCAACCCCCGGGGCCTTAAACAATGCTTTTTGGTTTTTTCCTTTTTTTCCCCAAAACTCGCAAGGGGGGGGGAAAGGGCCCCCCCCGTGGTTTTTTTCCCCACACCTTGGGCCTTTTGGTACGACGCCCCTGCTTTTTTCACCCCGCTTTATTTATTTTTCCCCCCCTCCTTTTTTTCCCTTTTTTTCTTTTTTTTTTTTTTATTTTTTTCTCCCCTTCCCCCCTCCCTACCCCCCTCCCCTTTTCTCGTTGTTGGTTTTTTCTGTCTGGTCTCTCTCCCCCCTCTCTCTCTCTCAAACGATAGAGACAGTACATTTTATTCGAAACATTTCTTTATCATCTGTTCTTTCTTTTCTCTCTTCTCCCCCTGCTCTTCCTCCTTCACCGCCTCTCCCCCTCTCTCTCTCTCTCTCTCTCTCTTCCCCCTCTCTCCTCTCTTTTTTTTTCTCAAAAAAGACAGATTGGGGAGAAAGGGGAGGGGGGGAGAGGAGAAAAGAGAGAGAGAAGAGGGAGAGAGAGAGGAATCAGCGAGAGAAAGCAAGAGGCAAGAGAGGAAAAGGGGAAAAGAGGGCAAAAAAGAGCAGAAAGAGAGACCGAAAGAGAAACAAAAACAAACACACCCTCCATGGACGGAACGAGAAGGAACAAAGGGACGGCAATCTATCTCTATCTCCCCCCCCCCCCCCCCCCCCCCCCCCCCTGCCCCCCCTCCCCCTTTCTTTGTGACTTCCTCACCCGGTGTCACAACCGCAGGGCCGGCCATGGGTGACGACGACGAACTGTTTTCTGTGTGTCTTTTTCCTTCTCATCGCCAAAAGTTCGCCCCGTGGTGTTGGAAATGCCTGCCCGACTTCCCTTTTGTCGTAGGTGAGATTAACGTCCGGGCCCCGAGGGCCCTTTAAGGGCAAGGTACACTTGCAGAAATAGGCTGGTATTTGGGCAAGTTGTCGTGGGCATTGTGGGGGGAGTTTCGCGTTTTCTCTTCGAGCTTGGGCCTTTTAACTTTAGATCTAGTTGCAAAATGGACGATGCAGGCGGAAAAACTGACAAATTGGAAAAGTTAGTAATGATGTATCGCAAAAACAACAAAAAAAAACAAAACAACAAAAAACAACAAAACAAATCAAGCCATCTCGCCCGAATTGGTGAGTGAGTTCTCGTTTATTTTTTGTTGTCCTGAGGGTTTTGTCTCTCGCCCGAAAAGGCCAAAAAGGGCGAAACGCGTCGTGTTTTTTCTTTTTGGGTTGTTTGTCAAGTTTTTTTTTTTTTTTTTTTTTTTTTTCGGTACATTATCACCAACATTTCAAATTTGTTTTGAGCTTTAGTTCAAATCCGGCCGTCTTCAGAGCCACCAGGCTTCGTGCTCGGCTGGCGATGGTTCTGTGCCGCGTGAGGCCGCGTCAAGGAGGGAGCAGGACGAAAGTCGCTGGAGCGCTGCACGAGACCCTAGAATTCGGCGGGTACACGCAGACTACGGCCGAGAGGGCCATTTTTCAGCCCCACCGCGTAATGGGTGTTCCCATGCTTGCCTGGCTCAGAGCCTGGCATCCATCGTAGTCAGGCAGCGCTCCATCGCCGATCGCCCCACATCTCCAGGAGCCGTCCCCCGGCGACACAGGCTAGACCCGCCGTCACCCATATGGCTGGAAGGATCGCTGCGCCGCCTGATACTGACCTCTCACATCAGTGTCCTTCAAAGGAGATGTGCCACCTCTCCCGTGGCGTCCGCTGCTATGCCACACTCGCAGCGAACTGACTGTCCTTTTCCACACCTGTCCTTTTATGATCAACTGACCGCCGCGAAGGCGTTCTGTACGGACCATTGTTTATTCGTCAGTAATTGTTTTTTTTCTTCTCTCTTCCTCTCTTCCTCCTTCCCCGCCCGTCCTCCCTTCCACGCCTCTCTGTCTCTCTGTCTTTCTGTCTCTGTCTGTCTGTCTGTTTGTCTGTCTCTCTGTTGCTTGAGTGTGTGTCCTCCTCTCTCTCTCTCTCTCTCTCTCTCTCTCTCTCTCTCTCTCTCTCCCAAAAAGTAAACCTTTCACCAAGATTACTGTCACTGAGCTTGAATATTTCATAAAACGTAAAACGATGTTCACATTCCAAAAGGATCGTGTTGAGGCCACTGACAGCTGTAGTGAAAAATCACAGCCAGCAAGGATATGCCGACGTAGTGAATCATGTTATCAGAACTATTTATATCATACAACAAAAAAAAACCACACACACACACACACACACACACACACACACAATCTAATCAAGTCTCATGAAATCCTATGTGAAAAATCCATTCTCTTGACCTCACAGCGTTTCACACGACCCAATACTGCACCACAAAACGGCCCAGCACAGCACAATATAGAACAGCGCGGCGCATCGCAGCATAGCACAGCACGACAAGGCATAGCATAGCATAGCACAGCACAGCACGCAAGGCATAGCAAGCACAGCACAGCACAGCACACAGCATACATAGCACACACAGCACCACACACATAGCATACAACACACCACGCAGCACGCACGAGCGCACAGCGCAGCACAGCACACACACACAGCACACAGCGCACGACACGCACCAGCGCAGCACACTACACAGCACACCAGCACACTACGCACAGCACAGCACAGCACACACGCATCACACCATATGCACACCCATCACCACCACACACACCACACCACACCACCACATTACACCACACACACCACACTACTTCACACACAGCACACCACACTCACACACACCACACACATTCACACCACACACCACACCACAACCACACTACGACACATCCCATTGCACACCACATAACACACACACACCACACCTTACAGCACCACATACGACACACCACACCAACTACTTCACACCACACACACCACACTGCCCACAACACCAGCACACCACATACACACACCACACCACACACA
>CM031622.1:24998327-25000827 GCA_018398815.1 Conus ventricosus | reverse complement strand
GCAATACTGTAGTATGTTTGTTGAGTTTTCAAAAAACCAACCAAAGGTGTCATCTAAGAAGCAAAAGAAAATCACGAAAGAGCAAAACAAGCTACATTTTCTTGTGAAAAGTAGAAAATATAAAAAGATATCCTCTAAGACACAAGTGCTGAGGGCCAGTTCTTGGAATGAATCCACAAGGGACTAAAATACAACAAACTAATAAATTCCAAGGATAAGTACCGAGCACCGTTCCAGCAACTTACAGAGCAGCTTGGTGTTGCAATGACTGCAAGAAATATTGAATTATAAACAAAGCTTGCTCTTATGTCTTAGATTGAAGAAATAGGGGGAGATACGCATTCATATCTGCAGTGGCAGATGATTCTGCCTAACTAACAGTATGTGCTTGAGTGGGTGGATGGGGAAAAATAAAATAAATGCTTCTCAAAATGAGCCTTCAGCAAGCTATATTCTCCAAGAGGGAGAGACATCCTCCAATAGGGAGGGAACTCACTAACATATAACTCCTGGTCATATACCGATATTTCGAAACTTGGTGGTTTCTCCTCAGTGACCACTCAAGCACATACTGTTAGTTAGGCAGAATCATCTGCCACTGCAGATATGAATGCGTATCTCCCCCTATTTCTTCAATCTAAGACATAAGAGCAAGCTTTGTTTATAATTCAATATTTCTTGCAGTCATTGCAACACCAAGCTGCCCTGTAAGTTGCTGGAACGGTGCTCGGTACTTATCCTTGGAATTTATTAGTTTGTTGTATTTTAGTCCCTTGTGGATTCATTCCAAGAACTGGCCCTCAGCATTGTGTCTTAGAGGATATTTTTTATATTTTCTACTTTTCACAAGAAAATGTAGCTTGTTTTGCTCTTTCATGATTTTCTTTTGCTTCTTAGATGACACCTTTGGTTGGTTTTTTGAAAACTCAACAAACATACTACAGTATTGCACACCAGCCTTTTCTGTGATTGCATTCTTCTTAAAACTGAAAAGGCAGAGGAGTCAAATTACTACTTTCCGTGGTCACTGAGGAGAAACCACCAAGTTTCGAAATATCGGTATATGACCAGGAGTTATATGTTAGTGAGTTCCCTCCCTATTGGAGGATGTCTCTCCCTCTTGGAGAATATAAGCTTGCTGAAGGCTCATTTTGAGAAACATTTATTTTATTTTTCCCCATCCACCCACTCAAGCACATACTGTTAGTTAGGCAGAATCATCTGCCACTGCAGATATGAATGCGTATCTCCCCCTATTTCTTCAATCTAAGACATAAGAGCAAGCTTTGTTTATAATTCAATATTTCTTGCAGTCATTGCAACACCAAGCTGCTCTGTAAGTTGCTGGAACGGTGCTCGGTACTTATCCTTGGAATTTATTAGTTTGTTATATATATATATATATATATATATATATATATATAAACCTTAAAACTCCAGACAGCACCACTCTCTCACTGCCAGCAGCTCCGTTGTCTTGCTGTCAGCGAAACGATTTGTGGAAGAAGAAAAAAAAGAATAAACTGGATCCCCAAACCGCTTCGTTGTCTCTCCTTTTCTTTATTTTTTTAATGTCATATATATATATATATATATATAATATATATATACCAGTTTAAAATAAGATTTTAAAATGGAAAAGGTAAAACCAACAAAATTGTTTCGAGCTGAATGCTCTCCTCAGGGTGTACAATCAGGGCACGCCACCGGTATTATATAGTGTGTGGGTGCGTGAGCTCTGCGCGTGTGGCACGTGGCCTGTAGATTTTTTCTTTTTTGGGGCGCGTTCAGGGGGACGTGCCAAGGAATGGTGCATTGATAAAGATTTCCATTTATGCCTGCAATTGTTTACCATTTCTACTTTAGAGTTCAGGGATGCTAGATGGGGTTTACATAATATCAGCCACTTTTCTGTAGTACATAAGTTGCATTTTTTAGAAATGTTGTTGTATGGTGTTGCTCTTTTTATAATTTTCCATGATATGTTGTAATCTATTTTCTTATCTTTAAGCTTCCAAATATGTTTACTTAATTCTGTTTGGTTTTTTTATTTTTCATTTTTGAAGGACTGTTTATGGTTTGCATATCTGGTTTTAAAGTGGTTTGCCGTGATCCCTATGTATGTTTCTTTATCACTGTCTGTTGTTACCATAGCTTGGTACACAATGTTGTTGTAGAGGCATTTGTTATTCAGAGGGCACTGGTCTTTTTTGTGCAATTACAAGATTTCCTTTCGTCACCCTCTTTGGTTGTATTATTTTTGGTTTTATTGGAAGAATCAATTATATTTTTAAGGTTGGGCATACATGAGTACGATAGCTTGACGGTGTTTTTATTGAATATTGTAGATAGTACATGTTCTTTTGGGAATGATGTTTTAAGGATTCTGAGGAATTCTTTTCCTACGTTAGTTTTTGTTCCTCCATCATATGGAGGGTTATACCATATAATTTTTCTTTTCCTGTTTTTCTTATTGCTGTTCATGTTATTATCTGGGTTA
>CM031622.1:24988327-24993327 GCA_018398815.1 Conus ventricosus | reverse complement strand
ACCACACTTCACCACACTACACTACACTACACTACACTACACTACACTACACTACACTACACTACACTGCACCGCACCGCACTACACTACACCACACTACACCACACCACATTACACTGCACTGCACCACACCACACTACACCACATTACACTGCACTACACCACATTACACTGCACCACACCACACCACATTACACTGCACTACACCACATTACACTGCAAAGACCACACTACACCACATTACACTGCACCACACCACACCACACCACACTACACCACACCACATTACACTGCACTACACCACATTACACTGCACCAGACCACACTACACCACATTACACTGCACCACACCACACTACACCACATTACACTGCACCAACCACACTACACCACATTACACTGCACCACACACCAACACTACAACCACATTACACTGCACTACACCACATTACACTGCACTACACCACATTACACTGCACTACATCACACACACCACACTGCACCCCCACACACACACCACACCACACCACACCACTACCACAGTGCAATTCATTAAACCCGGAAGAAACATTTCCCTCCATCACCAGCCTACAGAACGAAGGGCAGCCATTCACATCCGGCGGATGAAGGGGGTGGGTGGGGATGGGGGGTAGGGGTGGGGGTGGGTGGTGGGGATGGGGGGGGGGTGGGGGGGGGGTCTGTGATAACGGAAGTTGTAGCAAAGGGGACAACCGCACGTGCACCGGGCAACAGGAGAACACTACAATCGATTCTGAACGGCAGGTGACCCCGGCAAGGTTTACGAGTATCCCGAGCAAGCAGAGCGTGGGGGGATAGGACCGCTGGTACAGCCTGTGTCCCTGCAAAGGTCAAAGGTCAAGGGCCGCCGCCGCCGCCGCCGCCGCGCCGCCGCCGACACCTGCCATCTGAGCTACCGGCTGTTGATGTGTGTGGATGGTGTGCTGGAGTTCGTTCCTGAGGATGTACAGAACCACACCACACTGTGTGACATGACGGAAAGACGCACCATACAATACCACACCACACCACACCACACAACGATACGCCACATCACACCACGACACATCTCACCACACTACATCACTCCACGACACACCACACCACACCACACCACACTATACACCACATCACACCACACCACACCACAATAAACCGCACCACACCACACCACTTCACTCCACGACACACCACACCACATTTCACCACACCACACGACTCCACGACGCACCTAACCACACCACACCACTCCACGACACACCACACCACACCACTCCACGACACACCACACCACACACCACACCACACCACACGACTCCACGACACACCACACACCACACCACACCAAAGCACACCGCACCACACAAAATCACACCACACAAAAAGCACACAACACCAAACAAAATCACACAATACCACACAAAAGAACACCACGCCACAACACCAAAAATCGCACCACACCACATAAAATGGCACCCCCCACCCCACCCCACCACACCCCCCCACCCCCCCCCCCCCACCCCACCCCACCACACAACACTACACCACACCACACCCCACCCCACCCCACCACATCACACCATACCCCATCCCACCCCACCAAACCACACACACACCACACCATACCCCACCACATCACACCACACCAAATTCACACCATACCTCACCAAAACACCCACACCACACCAAAACACACCACACCACACCACATCCCATATCACAACTGCTACCACTCCACCCTAACCCAGTGAACTCCAGCGTGTTAACCTTTCAGCAACACTGGGTGTGTTCCTTCTTAACTCTTTGATGACTGAATATTGAGCGGACAACTCACAGCCCCACACACACATGGTGATTAAGCTGTTTGTAGATCACGGCGTACGACTCATTAACAGGACAGACTCCATTGCCTGGAATGGGTGGAAACCTTGTGCCGAATCAATCCTGGTTTGTCGTTCTGATTCGCAAATACTCATGCTATACTGAAAAACCATCCTTTCTTTTAAAAAAAAAAAACAACCCCAAAACCCACGTACGTTGTTGAAAGATTTCATGCAGCATCTCGCGAAGTTGAATTCACGAACCTAAATCGTCTAATTGCAGCATCCTGTGAACTTTCAGTTCACGGACTTAAATTGTCTAATCATGGCGTCTTGTGAATTTTCGGTTCACGAACCTAGATGATCTAAATATAGCATCTTGTGAACTTAAGGTTCACGAACCTAAATGATCTAAATATAGCATCTTGTAATCTTAAGGTTTACGAACCTAAATGGTCTAAATATAGCATCTTGTGAACTTCAGGTTCACGAACCTAAATGGTTTAAATATAATATCTTGTGAACTCTCGGTTCACAAACCTAAATGGTCTAAATGTAGTATTTTGTGAACTTTTAGTTCACGAACCTAAACGGCCTAAATATAGCATCTTGTGAACTTTCAGTTCACAAATCTAAATGGTCTAAATATAGTATTTTGTGAACTTTTAGTTTACGAACCTAAATGGTCTAAATATAGCATCTTGTGAACTCTCAGTTCACGAATTTAAATGGTCTGAATATAGTATTTTGTGAACTTTTAGTTCACGAAACTAAATGGTCTAGATATAGCTTCCTGTAAACTTTCAGTTCACGAATCTAAAATAATGGTCTAAATATAGTGTTTTGTGAACTTTCAGTTCACGAACCTAAATAGTCTACACATAGGATCTTGTGAACTTTCAGTTCACGAACCTAAATGCTTGAATTTCGTACTGCACACTGTCTCTGTTTTAAATTGCATAAAATTTTCATTTTAGGATCCAGGATTGTTGCACGCCATATCTGAGGATTCAAGTTTTTCCATTTGAAAAGATCAGCACTTAACATGCCCTGAGAACAGTCCATGTCCCCGCGAGAAAAAAAACAAACAAACAAAACAAAACAAACAAACAACAAACAAACAAACAAAAAAAACGATAAAAAGGGTTTTCCTGGGATACAAACGAATATGTGGTAGTCTTGTTCTGCACACATGAGCAAGAATTTGAGATTTGCTTTTCTTTTTTCGGAAACGAAGTTTCTTTCGCTACAGCCATAATTTCAAAAGTTCGCATGACCTCAGAAATAAATGAGTAAAATTAGTGCAAAGTATTCCTCAAGTCGATTTCAAAGCATATTCAAATCGGCTGGAATTTCAGTAGGTTCAATAATTCTATTACAGTCGAGCTTCCGCAAAGTTTTTTGTGGCCTCTCTCTTGAAAACAGATCACCCAAATGAGATCGTCGCAACAGAATGGCAAGTGTGAGTAACTGTGTTCAATTAAAAAACAAGAACGGTAATTTGCTTATTCGACTCACGTGAAACGTCTGTCCTAGTCTTATGAGGATAACCGATCACACTTGGGGGGGGTGCCATGAACCCTAGGCCAGCAATGAGATGTCTGCTTCAGTAATGACACGATCTCACTTTGTGCCACACAAAACCACATTCTTCATGTGTGGGCAGTGGGTACAATGATGTATGTGCAGAAAGGAGAGGCAGTTGGAAAGGTAAAGGGGAAGGGAAGGATGGGACAGAAGGAAGCTGGAGAGAGAAGGAAAAGGTGTCTAGTCTATTTTCGACTAAACTCAGAGACGAAAATGGTGTGCGTCACAGTGGACATGTCCTAGTTCAAAGCAGAGCTGACAGCCGATCGAGTAACCTTTCGTAACGGATGCGTTTCAATCCTGACTTGTTTCAACAGTTTGTCGTCATCTCCTGTTTATACGTCATGCAACATTTTTTATTTTATGTGACTTTTCTGTTTCGGGGTTTCTCCACTTTATTAGTTCTGTCCATTTTTGCTTGATCCAACCACAAAGACAAATTTATGATGTATTGGCACGGTACGACTCGGTGACTGTAAAGCGATATTGTATGCTGATGTTATGTGTCTCCACCTGTCTGATTCGCCAGGAATAACAAACTTGTACTCCGCTATATTTGGAAAGACATGTTTTCATGTGGTCAGTCTTTATTCTACATTCAGTAAGATATTTATTAATCTTCATCTCTAGAACACACACACACACACACACCACACACACACACTTATGTTGAATAGTCTCATCTTGTGAAATTAGATCTTTGTCTCATCTGGTAAAATGTAATTGAATATTAATTTGTTGCAGTTTTGGATAGAATATCTTTCAACATCTTTCATCAGTGTATGGAGCCAGTATTGTAACTGATAACCATTTGGGAGAAAACGTCAATTTTGTAATATTAATGATATTGCTGAAAATTTGTTAATTGGAGATTCAGAGTTTCTACCGTTCAGTGTTAATTGGAGAGTTAGAGTTGCTACCGTTCGAGATGAATCGTAGACTTAGAGCTTCTAACCGTTTAATAACAATAATTGGAGAGTTAGAGTTTCTACCGTTCAATATGAATTGGCGAGTTAGAGTTTCTACCGTTCAATAATAATGATAATTGTAGGGTTAGAGTTTCTACCGTTCAATATGAATTGGAGAGTTAGAGTTTCTATCGTTGAATAATAATTGGAGGGTTAGAGTTACTACGGTTCAATAATAATTGGAGAGTTAGGGTTACTACAGTTCAATAATAATTTGATTGAGAGTTAGAGTTTCTTACGGTTCAAAAATAATTGGAGAGGTAGAGTTTCTACCGTTCAATAATAATAATTGGAGGGTTAGAGTTACTACGGTTCAATAATAATTGGAGAGTTAGAGTTTCTACCGTTCAATAATAACTGGAGAGGCGAAGTTTCTACCGTTCAATAATAATTGGAGGGTTAGAGTTACTACCGTTCAATAATAATTGGAGGGTTAGAGTTACTACCATTCAATAATAATTGAGGGTTAGAGTTTCTTCTAACCGTTCAATAATAATTGGAGGGTTAGAGTTTCTACCGTTCAATAATAACTGGAGGATTCGAGTTTCTACCATTCAATAATAATTGGAGGGTTAGTTTCTACCGTTCAATAATAACTGGAGGATTA
>CM031622.1:24978327-24985827 GCA_018398815.1 Conus ventricosus | reverse complement strand
GGGAGTGAAACAGGGCTGCATCCTATCGCCTTTCCTCTTCATCCTGGCCATGGACTGGATTATGAAGAACGCCACAGACAGAGAGAGAAGGGGAATCAGATGGACCACGACAATGGTAGCAACAACAACACTGGAAGACTTGGACTTTGCTGACGACATTGCCCTGATGTCACATCGCTACCAAGACATACAGGAGAAAACAGATGCCATGGCAACAACAGCTGGAAACCTTGGCTTGAAGGTCAACACCAAGAAGACAAAGAGCATGAGAATGAATGCCAGAGTCCAAGACAACATCAAACTGAACGGAGACGAAATTGAGGAAGTTAGCGACTTCACTTATCTTGGATCCAAGATGTCTAATACAGGGGATGGGGAGGTGGAGATCCGGGCTCGACTTGCAAAAGCCAGCCAGGCCTTTGCCTCACTCAGGAGCACATGGAAGGCAGGGAATATCCGTCTGAAGACCAAGTTACGAATCTTCAAATCAAATGTAATAAGCACCCTTCTTTATGGATCAGAATCATGGAAGATGACCAAAACCATCAGCAACAAATTAGATGTCTTCCAGAACAGATGCCTCAGACGCATTCTACGCATCTATTGGCCGAATACCATCACCAATGAAGAACTCCACCAAAGAGCAGAAACTGAACCCATCTCAACGCAAGTAAAACGAAGGCGTTGGCGATGGATAGGCCATGTGCTCCGCCAGCAGACAACAGCCATTTCCAGAATCGCCCTACGATGGACTCCTGATGGCCGAAGAAGAAGAGGACGCCCCAAGGAAACTTGGAGGAGAACAGTGGAGAGGGAGATGAAGGAAAATGGTTGGACATGGGGCCGTCTGGAACGTGTTTCAGGCCGACCGACATCAGTGGCGGGCTCTGGTCGAGGCCTTATGTGCTACCAGCACAAAGAGGACTAGATAGATAGAACGCGGCACGTGCGTGTGCGAATCAAGAGGACAGGGACGACTCCACCACACACTGCAGAGAAACTCAACACCTACATAGGTTTGGGTCAAAAGAAACTCTGTGTGTGTGTGTGGTGTGGTGTGTGTGTGTGTGAGAGAGAGAGAATGTATGACTGTGGTGTGTGTGTGTGTGTGTGTGTGTGTGTGTGTGTGTGGTGTGTGTGAGAGAGAGAGAGAGAGAGAGAGAGAGAGAGAGAGAAAGACAGAGAGAGAGAGAGAGGAGAGAGAGAGAGTGTGTAAGAGAGAATGTATGACTGTGGTGTGTGTGTGTGTGTGTGTGTGTGTGTGTGTGTGTGTTTGCTTTGCATGCATATGTCCAGAAACTACAAAAAAAAAAAAAAAAAAACGGCCTCACATAGAATACAAAAGAAAAGCACACATGCAAAAAAGATTTCGAATCTTGACGTCAGTCAGATTTGAGTTCAACTCGTGGCGCGCGCACACACACACACGCACGCACGCACGTGCACACACTCGCACGCACGCACGCACGCACTCGCGCGCGCTCGCACACACACACACACACACACACACACACACACGAGCGCCCGCGCGCACACGCATCTGCAAATCTGTACGTCTCATTCCTTATTTCGAACCTGTACTTGTTAAAAACCAAAGAAAGTAGGGGGGGAAAAAAGGAGAAAAAAAAAAGCCATTGTTACGTGCGGCAGTCCATTACGTGATTAAAAACAAGCCAAGAAATGAAAGCGGACCAGAAGAAATTGGTGGGCAAGAATGCCGCCTAAGCCGTAAAGTGAAAGGATATTGTAAAAATAGCAACAAGACACGTGCGTATCGCGTTCATCTCTCTCTCTCTCTCTCTCTCTCTCTCTCTTCTTGTTTTGTTTGAGTGTCCTCAGCACAACAATATTCGCCCTAATATTTTCAAAACTATTTCGCATCATTTCGAAAACTGGTATCTGACAGAACTTTTGACGTGTGAAAATGCTAATCCAACTTTCTTGGTGTGTGTACAAATGTTTTGAAATAAGAAAAAAGAGCCAATAACTAAAGACTGTATCATGATGCGCTAAAAGAAAAACCCCAGAAGTTATTATTAGAGGAATGTCTACGCGCAGAATGAAAACAACTACGTGTTTTGTCACATCTCTTCTGATGTCTGTAGGAGTTTTCGTCAGGCTGTTGTTTTCAGTAGGACTTCTTCCTTTTTGAAATGATTTGTAGGGGGCCGGAATAGCTCAGTTGGTAGAGCGTCGGACTCGTGATCTTGGGGTTGTGGGTTCGAATTTCGGTACAGGGGGATTTTTTTTTTTTTTTTATACCTCGGAGTTAACATTGGTTCTGACTCCATTCCCCATACAGTCCTTCGAATGAGACTATAAACCGAGGTTCCGTGTGTGAACGCACGCACATCATCATCTTGCACACACGTCAAATCCCATCACCAACTTTCGGAAGAGAAGGCCAGTTTGGCCGTTGGTATGCATGACACGTTACATACAGCATGCACCTTCCCTGAAGATGGAGTATGGCTGCCTTAATGGCGGGATGAAAAATGGTCATACACACAAAAGTCCACTGCCTGTCCATACAGGCAGTGTCCGCAGGAGTATCAGCCTGCGTACGCAGAAAGAAAGAAAGAAAAAATGAAATGATTTGTACACCACTCACCCTGTGACAGAGGCCATCGAACCATAAGTCTTGAAATGTTCGAGTTCGAGCCCCCCCCCCCTTTTCTCTCTCTCTCTCTCTCTCTCTCTCTCTCTCTCTCTTTCAGATAACATTTTCTTTGTGGACAGAGGATTAATTACTGAGATAACAAAGACACAAACAAGAATATACTGACTAGGTTAGTTAGTTAGTTAAGACGGCTCTTTAGATGATGTACACATCAGCCTGCACATTGTGTGCGCGCCGTTCTGGACGAAACAGCGCTAGTCAGCACAGCTCTGGACGAACCAGAGCCTTTCAACATGGCGGAGAGAGAGCTTGGGTCATCACTGCATTTGTCTGTCGTTAGTGCTGATCATTAGATTAGCATGGAGCCTGAGCACACTCTGTAATCTCCAGGATTAATCAGCAGCTGTGTTAATGACTCTCTCTCTCTCTCTCTCTCTCTCTCTCTCTGGCTCGCTCGCTCCCCTCTTCATCCCCTCTTCCTGTCTCTCGCTCCGAATCGTGATTTCGAAAGATTCTACTCACAGTTTATAGAATATACGCCGTTGTTAAGAACACACACACACACACACACACACACAATGACATTCAACGAAGCTGTTTGATTGTGCAGGAATCAAGAAGCCTGTTACAGCTGAAAGCTTGCGACTTAATTGTTCACCATATATATATATATATATATATATATATATATATATATTATATATATATATATATATAATATATATTATATATATGTTTTTTACACACACACACACACACACACATACGGATACAGAAACACAGAGAGAGAGAGAGAGAGAGAGAGAGAGAGAGAGAGAGAGAGAGAGGGGGGGGGGGAAGACAGAGAGAGAACAATTTTGTAGTGGGGGAAAACAAGCGCAGGCTAACAATTCCTCCGTCATTACATTAATGACTCGGCGAAGATTTTAAACAACAACAACAACAACAAGAAATAGGAGCGGGGGGGGGGGGGGGGGGGGGGTGAAAGAAAGAAAATGAGAATGAAAAATCGGGGAAATATGTCATAAATATAAAACCCTTACCTAAGCAGCATACGGGGAACCATTGGAATTCTTCTTGTAGACAAATTATTTTGGTTTGTTATGTGCATTCCTTCTCAGTAAGGAGCTCAATGCTTCTCTCTCTCTCTCTCTCTCTCCTTCTTGTTCTTCTTCTTCTTCCTCTCTCTCTCTCTCTCTCTCTCGTCTTCTTCTTCTTCTTCTATTTTTCCTTCTGTCTCCCTATGTTCCTCTCTTACTTTCTATTCGTCGCTTTTCTCTACACCTCCCTCCCTCCCCCTCCTCTCCCCATCTCTGTACAGAGCGTGTTTCATCGCTGTGACTGTCACTTCGCGCTCCCCAAGACAGCCCACAGAGTACACACAGGGGAACACGGATTGTTTTGTTGTTGTTGTTGTTGTTGTTGTCGTTGTCGTCGTCATACCCTGGCTAAAAGACTCCAGGGATCATCCAAACAGCCAAAGTACTTGAACACTATGGTACAAATGCATCAGCTGGGGATGAGAACATTACGTGTGTGACCGTTTTTCAATACCCGCCATGTGGGCAGCCACACTCCAACTTCGGGGGATTTCGGAGACTGATAAGGTTATGCTAGGAGCTTGTCACAACTGAAGACAATCCCCCGCATAACTATACAGAGCATAACAAACATTTTGATGTAGCCTTGGTGTTCTAGTCTATGTCAATTGGTCTGACACAGCCTTAAGTCAAGGCGAAAAAAAGGATTGTTTGTCTGTTTGTCTTTTTTTTTTTTTTTATCAGGTTGCCGTGTACAGAGCTGCGGTTCTGAGTGCTCTCCTCAACTGTTGTGAGACTTGGACCACGTACCGCCAACACATCCAACATCTCGAACAGCTCCATCAGCGATGCTTGGGCAAGATCAGCAGCATCAAATGGCAAGACAGAGCGTCCACCCTACATGTCATCAGGAAGTGTGGCTTATCCAGCATCGAGTGTATACTCATCCAAAGCCAGCTCCGATGGACAGGACACGTTGTCCGTATGGAGGGCAGCAGAATTCCAAAGAGGCTGCTCTGTGGACGGCTGAAGGAAGGACAACGTGACCAAGGAAGGCTCTCAAGAAATACAAAGACACTTCTTGAAGGCGGCCAACCTCAGAAGCTGCAACACCGACACTGCTTCCTGGGAAGATGTCGTCCTTGACAGAACACAATGGAAGCAACAGTGTACCCAAGGCACAAAGACATTCGAGGGCAACAGAGCTGTCACCTTCCAGGAAAAGAGGAATCGGAGAAAACGGGACCCATCCTTGCAGGACTCCATTCCATGCAGCATTTGCAGACAACTTTGTGCCTCAAGAACTGGTCTTCATTCCCACATGAGGACCCACATCAGCAGATGACCTGCCTGCCTACTCATCCGTCGGACACGACGGGAGAATCCATCATCTTGTCTTCCGGTCAGTGGCAATACTCGCATGCCGTTCATTCCGGACCTGCTATACACAGCCACATTCAGATCGTGTCTATCCCAGTCCCAGTGCCAGCAATCCACTCCGAGCAGGTCTCCATACTGTATGCTATGGACATTTAGTGAGCACGATCAAGCCGTGATGTGTCTTTCTATTCTTCGAATCAGAACAAGTAACACGTTTCTTCAATTGTTATTTCAGGCCAGGATGTTAAACAACAGTAACGAGATGAAGAGGAGGCGGGGAGGAGGAGGAGGAAGAAGAAAAAGAAGAAGAAGAACAACAGCAACAACAACAAGAACAGCAACAAGAACAACAACAACAACAGCAACACGAAAACACCTCAGGTACAGTTCTGAGTTCTCCTCCCCCCCCCCCCCCCCCCCCACTTATTCCCAGTGCGTCTGACAACAGCGACGGCCAATGTCCTCTCTTTGATCTTGACGCCGGGGGGACACACCGGTGTGTGTGTAGTTAAACTGCTGCAGCAGTCATTTGATTGATTGATCCTTTGTTGCATGGATGGGGGAGAGGGAGGGAGGGAGGGGGGGAGATGGGGGACAAAAAGAGGTTGTGTAACGGCGGGTGGAAGGTGTGTGTGTGTGTGTGGGTGTGTGGAGGGGGGGGGGGGGGGGGGCGGCACTACGGTTGCCATTCGCCCCTTTTGATCCTTGTTGATGACGTTGTTTTATTGCGTGTCGTTTCCGGCAATCAAATCAGGCGTCACAGCTGCAGTCGCCCGGGGCGCGGCGGCGTTCGGTAATCCATTGTCAGATCCCTGTAGTTGCCCCCCCCCCCCCCCCCCCCCCCCCTTTCTGTGGGGTCTTTTGCTTGCGGCGGGTGAGTTATTTACTATCCGCAATCGAGGAGGGCATGGGCACTACCTTTTCACCCGTGTTCGTGGATTTGTTTGTTTGTCAGCATGAGAAAGGAAAACCCATGGTAACCGATGTGTCAGATTCCGGATCCGTTCATGAAGATTTTTTTTTTCTCCACTAAACATGAACGCTGTGTAGGATTGTTGTCACTTAATATGAATGTAGCGTCGGATTATTTTCATTATACAAGAATGCTGTGTATGAATATTTTAATTTTAATATGAAGACTGTGTAAGGTTTTTTTTCTTTTTTTTCTTTTTTTTTTCTTTTTTTTTCTTACTGAATATGAACACTGTTGAGAATCATTTTCGCTAAACATGAACGCTGTGTGCAATTGTTTGCACTAAACATGAACGCTGTGTGCAATTGTTTGCACTAAACATGAACGCTGTGTGCAATTGTTTGCACTAAACATGAACGCTGTGTGCAATTGTTTGCACTGAATATGAACGAGGTGTGGGGTTATCTTCACTAATTATGAACAATCTGTACGATTACTTCACTAAATATGAACACTATGTGGGGGTCATTTTAACTAAACACAAACGCTGTGCAGGATTGTTTTCACTAAATATGAACGTTGTGTATGGTTATTTCACTAAATATGAACCATGTATAGGATTCTCCCCCACTAAATATGAACGCGGTGTATGATTATTTCACTACATATGAACGCGGTGTAGGAATATTCCACTAAATATGAACGCGGTGTAGGAATATTTCACGAAATATGAACGCTGTGTTGGATTAATTTCGCTGAACATCAACGCTGTGCAGGATCATCTTCACTAAATATGAACGCTGTATGGGATTGTTTCACTAAATATGAACGCTGTATGGGATTATTTCATTCAATATGAACGCTGTATGGGATTATTTCACTAAATATGAACGCTGTATGGGATTATTTCATTAAATATGAACGCTGTGTGGGATTATTTCACTAAATATGAATGTGGTGTGGGGTTCTTTGTTTTCCGTGTCATTCTGCCTGATATCAGTTCCTCATTCCTTTCATTTTTCACGGAAGATGCAGGTCATATCATGCATACGTGTCGCCACATGAACGGCCAAACTAGCGTTCTCTTCAGAAACTGGTGATGGGATTCTACACATGTGCAAGATGTTCTGTGTGTTCACACCCACAACTTCAGTTTATAGTTTCATCCAAGGATTTACGGGGAAAAGGAGTCGGCATCAATGCTAGTTCCGAGGGAAAAATCCCCCTGTACCAAAGTGGCTCGGCGGAGATTCGAACCCGCAACCCCAGGACCACTAGGACCACTAGCCCGGCGCTCCAGCGACTGAGCTGTTCTTGTCCCCATGTTGTGCAATATTGGTCTGATATGACATATTACGATATGGTACATTACAATAAATACAGCATGGTATGGCACATTACAATAGGATACACACTATTGGTCTGATATGACATATTACGATATGGCACATTACAATAAATACAGTTGCAATAAATACAGCATGGTATGGCACATTACAATAGGATACACACTATTGGTCTGATATGACATATTACGATATGGCACA
>CM031622.1:24933327-24968327 GCA_018398815.1 Conus ventricosus | reverse complement strand
ACGGGCTGCCTACCCGGGTAGAGCCGACTGAAGAACTGTTTGGTGGCTTTACATTCTGTCATTTCCCGCGTTATTTCACACAATATAAATCATTGAGCCCCCCCCCCCCCCCCTCCACTTCCATTCTTTCGATTTCTCACGCAGGGTGTATGCTATGTGTAACGTGTCATCCATACCCACGGCCAAACAGGCCTTCTCTTCCGCAAGTTGGTGATGGGATTTTACGGGTGTGCAAGATGTTATGCCTGCGTTAACTCGCGGAACCTCGGTGTATAGTTTCATAAGAAAGGACTTTCGAGAAATGGAGTCAGAACCAATGTTAACTCGGAGTGAAAATCGCCCTGTACTGAATCATCAGGTGGAGATTCGAACCCACAACCCCAGGATCACCAGGGATCACGTGTCCGGCGTTCTACCAACTGAGCTATTCCGATTTTGTCTGTCTGTCTGTCTCTCTCTTGTTGATATATCTTTGATGTAGGCCTACCTTTAATAAGACCTTTGGATGGTATTACCGATTTTCCGAGCAAATATTTTGTATTCATAGTTTCAGTGTTTCTGATCATCCTTACTCCCTACCCCTCCAGTCTCCTTCTTCATCTCCCTTTTTGTGTTTGTTTTGTGGCCCATAGCTTATGTACAATAAACGCACTGACTCTCTATCTCTCTCTGTCTCTCTTTCTGTGTCTGTCTCTCTTTCTGTGTGTGTGTCCTCTCTCTCTGTCTATCTTTTTCTATCTCTTTCTGTCTGCCTTCTCTCTCTCTCTCTCTCTCTCTCTCCTCCTCTCTCTCTCTCTCTCTCTCTCTCTCTCTCTTCTTCTTCTTCTTTCTTCTTCTGCTTGTTTTTTCTTCTTCATTTACCAGTCCTGCATACCCCTTTCGCACCCTATAGAGGACAGTATTTCACAGTACAACAAGGTTTCCTACTCACCCGTTCCCAACCCCAACCCGACGAGAACCACACCCATGAAGTGATGGAGACGAAGATGGACCACACCCCGACACGGCACTGCCAGCAACGGCCACAACGACACAGAGGGCGCCACTGCCACCACCGGGGCATCAGGAAAAGAACGAGGGATAGGAGAGGTGTGGTAGACTTGACTATTACACAATGAATCATGTCTTGAGTCCCTGTGGATCCGTTGTGCGAAAAGGAGAATTAAGATGGCGGGCAATGGAAGGAGGGTTGGTGGCTGGGGGAGGGAGGTGAGATAAGGCCTGTATGTGTAGTGTGTGTGTAGTGTGTGTGTTGTGTGTGTGTGTTTGTGTGTGTGGGTGTGTGGTGTGTGTGTGTGTGTGTGTGTGTGTGTGTGTGTGTGTTGTGTGTGTGCTGTGTGTGTGTGTGTGTGTGTGTGTGTGTGTGTGTGTGTGTGTGTGTGCGTGGTGTGTGTGTTGTGTGTGTGGGTGTGTGTATGTGTGTGGTGTGTGTGTGTGTTGTGTGTGTGTGTGGTGTGTGTGTGTGTGTGTGTGTGTGCATGTGGTGCGTGTGTGTGCGTACGTGCGAGCGTGCGTGTGACGGTGCGTGTGTGCGTGCGTGTGTGTGCGTGCGTGCGTGCATGCGTGCGTGCGTGAGTGCGTGCGTGCGTGCGTGCGTGCGCGCGCGCGCGTATGTGTGTGTGTGTGTGTGTGTGTGTGTGTGTGTGTGTGTGTGTGTGTGTGTGTGTGTGTGTGTACGCACGCGTGTGCGTTTGTGTATGTAAAACCTGCCTAAAAAAGTGTGGGGCGCACGCGCACGCGCTCCTGCCTGCTTTCGTTTCTACTCTTGAAAAGAAACTGACGATCTAGTGCTGGAAGCCTCCTGTCATGACAAATGATAGGCAGGTGATGTGGCAATGGTGAGTTAAGTAATGTTGCTTATAGCCCAGCCGACCGCAAAGGGTATATCAGGGCTGTCATCGCGTTCAAGTCAACTCACAAGTCATTAAAAAAAAAAGAAACAAAACAAAACAAAAAAGACATCCACACAACCGTTTTAAAATACACCTAAAAACACATCGGAACCTTCACACACACACACACAAAAATCTCTCTTCTGTAAAATCTTAGAACAGATGAAAAATGTTAAAATCTTTCATAAATTCAAAGATCACATCAAGTGGGACATCTCTGTACACGGTTTTCATGGAGTCTGCTGTAAAATGTTTACGTCTCACATCATGCAAATCGCAACACTCTGAAAGAACATGTTTCTTTTTTTTTTTTTTTTTTTTTTTTGTCCCACTCTCTACGCCACCTCAGAGGCAGTGCACCCACGCCGCTCATTCCGACACCCCGTCCACAGCCACAGCCCGGTCGGCCCCGCCCAGCCACGGCACCGGCAATCCACAGGAAGCAGTCAATGTCAAGTCGTCAAGAGGCAACCCACCGGAGGAGACACTGCACTGCCGCCGAGTCACTTCGGTGTCCGAGTCACTGAACTGTGGGCGCCTGTTCTGATCTAACATACGCAGGAACACCACCTACTAAGCCCCCTACTGACGACAATAATTGCTTAGTCGCGGGGCCGGCGTGAGTGAGCTCTCCCTCCGGGGCGCCACCACGTCCGTCCAACGACAGCCCCCATGGACTCGCCGATACCGGTGACCTCGACGGAACCAAACCAAGGTCACAGACGTGGAGAGGACATCGAAATTGAGGTCACCATGAGAGCAGGGCATGAAGGGCCACAGAATTTGAGACACTTTTTTTTTAATGCTGATCGATGAGAATGAGGATGATTAAGATGATGCTACGGATTTCCGTTTCGGTCTGAGACTACATGACAGGGCTGTACTCTACGCTTCCTTTCATAATATATCCCGGCGTCAACCAGGCCCGAGAGATACAGGCACCTGCAGTGTTGGTCAGGAAATTTGAGCAACACTCTCAGAAACGCATCCATTAAGTGGATGAAACTCGACTGTGTGGTCCCAGTCTTCCCAACTGAGTCCGCAGCAAACTCAACTCTGGTAGGAGCCGGTCGGGGCAGAAAAAACCCCATGACTTCTGATGGGATTCGAACCCGCGACCTCCCAGCCGGGAGTCCGCGACGTTAACCACTTCGCCACGGCGGCTGGTGAAAGAACATGTTTTTACTGTGAGTGGTACATGACATGGAATGCACCACGGAGCTTCTTCACCTTTAAAAAAAAAAAAAAGAATGGGTGTAAAAGGAATGGCCTGCATGCAAACGGCACAGTGCTGTTTCTTCTTCACGGCCTCCTCGGGAACATTGTGAAAACTCTTTCAGGTTTGGACGGATTTTAAACTGTTTGTTATCCGTCTGCAAGTTCCATTCCTCTTGCCAGAGGTCCTTGACGTGATGTCTTAGGCTGTGTCCTCAGGTGGCAGTGCTGACCGGTCTGTGAGACCCACAGTCGGCAGAGGATGTTGCAGGGTTGGGGGGCGGGGGGGATTAGCGGGGAGAGGGAGGTGGAGGAGGGGGGAGCAGTGATGCTGACCTCTGGTCAAACCTTAGTAAAGCTGACCTCAAAATCCCGCTTCAACATAGCGCTCAAAAGTTAGGTAGTATTTTTTGTTTCTGTGTGTATAACCGCATTTGTTCGAAGGCAGAAAAACGGCAAACGGAGACAGGACAGCGAATTATCAAGAGAGAGAGAGAGAAGAGAGAGAGAGAGAGAGAGAGGAGAGAGAAAGAGAGAGAGAGAGAGCGGGGTTGTTTATAGCCCAGCCGGGCGCAAAAAGCCATATCAGGGGTCTCTCTCTCTCTCCTAGTGTGTTGTGTGTGTGTGTGTGTGTGCGTGCGTGCGTGTGCGTGCGTGCGTGCGTGCGTGTTGTGTGTGTGTGTGTGGTGTGTGGTGTGTGTGTGATTTGTGTGTGTGTGAGTGAGAGAGAGAGAGACAGAGAGAGAGAGAGAAAGAGAATCCTAATCTATCGACTTAACACTGTTCCATATTCTCTCTCCACACAGGAATGCAAAGACACAAAATAGTGTTTTATTTCATTGCTGTTGACAGCTATGGCACTGCAGACATCTTGGCACAAAGGCAAACAATGGAAGCAGAGAGACAGACAGAAGAGAGAGAGAGAGAGAGAAGAGAGAGATAGAGAGAGAGAGAGAGAGAGAGAGAGAGAGAGAGAGTCGATGAAAGCACACGTCAAGATCACATCCAAGAGGAATAAAAGGTGGTACTCGCTGAGGTCGACTGACAGATGGTGTGGAAGACGGTGATGTAGAATCCGCCACCAGCATCGTTGTTATCGTTCATAGGGCAGAGGCAACATCATGTACAGTTATCTCCCACGTTCATAGGCCCCCCTCCCCTCTACTTTTGGGTATATTAGCAAATCACCCAGCGCCAATGCAAGTAGGCCTACACAGTTCACAGTCACAAGGTGCGATGCGTGAGAGTCGCAGCAGCTGGATCAAGCTGACCACGTCAGTCAGCGGACGATTCAGTCGGGTTTATCTGAAAAGAAACTATTTACAAAATAGACCAACGCGCACTTGTGTGCGTGTGTGTGTGTGCGTGTGCGCGCGCGCTCCTGCGTAAGTGCATGTGCGCAGAGTTAAGACTTGGTGTCAGTGTTTACATTTCACGGGCACGTGTGTGTGTGTGTTCATCGCGTGAGCTGAAAGCATATGCGAGTCTCCTATGTGTGCACGGGCATTATCTACATATAGGCCCTATATAAAAGGTGCGAGTGAACGTCGATGGCATATCTCTCTACAAGAGAGAAAAACGGTGATTTCGAGTCTTTAACAATAATTTTTATTTAAAAAAAAAGGGGGGGGGGGGGGATAAAAAAGGGGTGGGGAGAGAAGTTGGATCGACAGAAAGTAACTTGTTTTAAATTAACATTATGGATTATTTACTGACACCGACTCCCGTAAATTATTGAGCTTTCCTTTCAGAAGACGGTTTGAATCGAGACACTGACTGTTTGAACGAATAATGCACGTTCTTGGTCCTTTTTTCCTCTGCAAGGGTAACATGTGTGTTCACCATGTCTGTTCATTTTTTTTTTTTTTTTTGTAACAGTGTGTTAGTAGCAGGACGGATAATTACCCATCCAAATGTCTTTTGGTGTAGTTCTGGGATAAAGATTGGGGTCATACGACAACCCGTGACCCCTTCAGTAAGATCACTTCTTCTTTTTTTTTTAATGGAACATGAACACTTTGTGAAGTTACGTTTCAGTTGTGAAACTACTACATTTTCGTGAAATATCATAACTTTCCAGTGGTCTAAACGTTGGTGGTTTTATTTTCTCATATCCAAATTTTGAAAAAAAGTGCAAGGGGAAGTAATTCTTTCACTCTCCATGGGTTCCATGGTAATCGCTCGATCAGTTCTCGAGGAACCAAATCGCACGTCAAAAGATAGAATGCGGCCAAAAGGCGAACCGATCAAAATTTGATGCAAAGACCTGGTGCAGACTCAGGATCGTTCAATAATTTATCACAGATTTTTAGTACATGAAAATGACTGAATTAGTTTGAATGACACTTTGTGGACAGAGGGAAAGTGGCCAGACGACGGTCAGATCAAACAATAGATCCCGATGTGTTCACGTTATTGAACAAATTATGACAAATTTTCCATTGAACGTTGTGGATTTCCTGTCATAGTTTTAAAAAGCGTTTGCAAAGTAACGTATTTCAAATGAAAATGAACGTTTTATAGCGATTAGTAAAGAAAGTCGGCACTTCGAATTCTTCCCAACCCCCACCTCCCCACGTAAAAGAGAGAGAGAGAGAGAGAGAGAGAGCAAAGTTGCATAACTATGGAGTAATTCTTTCAGTCGCACCAAGTATTGCTTCCCTTGTCTGACACAAAATTTTGTTTTCCCCCATGAACTGGTTTTAAAGGTTAAAGGGCGGATCCCAAACTGGACTATGGCGGAGTTTGGCGCCCTCCATGTACCCCTCTAATTAATCATTTCCATGGAAACCAGTCGTTATCCTTCAACAAAATGGTGATGGTGAGAACAGTCGTTATCCTTGAAGACACTGAAAACCGGGACATCAATTATAGCCAGCCCCCCCCCCCCGCAGGAAAACAATGATTAAATAGTGATTTTCCTGGATATCACTTATTAATACGGCTTTCTTGAGGAATAACAAATGGTGTTCCCCCCCCCCCCCCCCCCCCCCCCCCACACACACACACACACTACGTATGTGACACATTATTTAAAGGAAAATAGGTACGTTATGTCACACACAAGCAGTCAACCCCTTATACTACCCGAAGTGTTTCTGCTGCTTTTTTTTTCTTGCTTTTTTTGCTTTTGTTTCGATATTGTTCGGTTACACGATTGACACCAGCCATCGCTAACCACCACCACCACCACTACCCATCCCCTGTAGATTTTGAATAAAAAATAGTCTGCATAGTCTGATAAAATCACCCACTTCTGTTGACTGCCTGGATCTCATACATATACACGCGAACAAAGTATCTGCCAAATTGGACGTGCAGAATTCAAATAAATATTTGCGCACCATCGTTTTGTGCCATTGTTTGCCGTGTTTCCTTTTATTCATTTTCCCCTCTCTTTCATCTGTTTGAACAGTGGACGGGGGGAGGGGGGAGGGGGGGAGGGGGAGCAGAAATATGAAAATAGTGCGATTCTCCCTGCTCATGTCATGACACTGCTGTCAGCAGAAAACATTCCGGTGTCACCCATTGCGAACACACCCCCTGTCGAAAAAGAAAACCAAGGGAAGTTATCTTGTAGAGTTTTGAACACGGGCGCCGTTGTTTGAATCACAGGATAAGTTCCCTTCGAAAAAAAGAGACTCGCTGAATTTTGTGACATTTACGTCAATGTCGGATGCAATTTAAACAATAAACACGCGTTTTTAATTAGCATGTATAGAACATAAAAATGCACCTAACAACAAATATGTCATGTGTGTTTGATTCGCCTGGAAAAAAAAAAAAAAGCTTTCTAATGAAATTCACTTTGATCTTGGGCAGCAGAAAGAAAAATACAAAGGAAGTGAAATCCTGTGCGAAAGTGCAGTAGTAACTGTCATGCTTACATACATATTCAGCTCTGCCTGTTCACACAGTGGTTCAGTGGTGTGACACCTAGCTGTCATGAGATCTGCAAGAAAGGGTCCCTCTTGTCGACAGCAGGACTCCCGACCCCCCCCCCCCCCCCCCCTCCCCCCTACGGGCATCACCACATTACTGCTTCCCGCCGGCTGTGCGGTCGCAGACGGTGAAGAAGGTGGAGAGGAAGACGGTGGCGATGAAGATGATAACGAAGCCACGGAGTAGTCCAGCTCGATGACGTTGGTGGTGTCGTTAAAAACCGCGGCCCGTGTACTGTTCGTACAGCACCAGTGACGTCACCGCGATCAGGCCTGCGTCACAGGTCACAACGGTTGATAGCGTGCGTGGCTTTTTGTGTGTGCGTGTGGTGTGTGTGTGTGTGGTGTGGTGTTGTGACTGTCTGTTTGTCTGTCCCTTTGTCTGTCTGTCTATATCTATGTGACTCTCTGATCAAATCGAACGTAAATCGAACAGGTCCTTATTGTATCTATTCAGTGTGTGTGGTGTGGTGTGTGTGTGTGTGTGTGTGTGTGTGTGTGTGTGTGTGTGTGTGCGTACGTGCGTTCGTTGTGTGTGTGTGTGTGTGTGTGTGTGTGTGTGTGTGGTGTGTGTATGTGTGTGTGTGTGTGTGTGTGTGTGTGTGTGTGTGTGTGTGTGTGTGTGTGTGTGCGTGCGCGCGTGCGTGCGTGCGTGCGTGCGTGCGTGCGCGTGCGTGCGTGTGCGTGTGTGTGTGAAATTATGTATGTAAGTATGCCTTTATGCATGTAAATTATGTGTGTGTGTGTGCGCTTGCATACGTGTATACCTTGCATACGTGTATACCTATGTGTGTGCGCCCGCGCGCATGTGTGAGTGTGAGTGTGTGTGTGGTGTGTGTGTTGTGTGTGTGTGTGTGTGTGTGTGTGTGGTGTGTGTTCGTACACGTGAGCCCACATACATATTAAGCCGTTTCCAATCATTGAAATTTGTAGATAGCAGCCACCTTAACAATCCATCCGTCCATTCCATCCATCAGTCCCTCCCTCTCCCTCCCTTCCTCCTTCCTTCCATCCATCCATCCATCCATCCGTTCGTTCATCTCTCCATCTCGCTCTCTGCCACCCTCCGTCTGTCTGTCCATCTCCCTCTTTCCCTCCCGTCTATCCTGCCCTCCTCCCTCCTCCTTCCCTGCACCCATCCATCCGTGTGTCCGTCCGTCCATCCATCCATCCTCCCTCCCTCCCTCCACCCATCCATCCGTGTGTCCGTCCGTCCATCCATCCATCCTCCCTCCCTCCCTCCACCCATCCATCCGTGTGTCCGTCCGTCCATCCATCCATCCATCCTCCCTCCCTCCCTCCACCCATCCATCCGTGTGTCCGTCCGTCCATCCATCCATCCTCCACTCCTCCCCTCCCTCCACCCATCCATCCGTGTGTCCGTTCGTCCATCCATCCATCCTCCCTCCCTCCACCCATCCATCCGTGTGCCGTCCAGTCCATCCATCCATCCTCCCTCCCTCCCTCCACCCATCCATCCGTGTGTCCGTCCGTCCATCCATCCATCCTCCCTCCCTCCCTCCACCCATCCATCCGTGTGTCCGTCGTCCATCCATCCATCCTCCCTCCCTCCCTCCATCATCCATCCGTGTGTCCGTCCGTCTTCCTATTCTCCTCTCTACATTCTGCTCTCTCATCCTCCCTCCCTCCCCAACAAGTCCCCCCATCCATCCTCCTCCCTCTCTCCACCCATCCATCCGTGTGTTCGTCCGTCCATTCCTCCTTCCCTCACTCTCTCCCTCCCTCCCTCCCTCCCCCAACAAGTCCTTTCCCATCCATCCTCTCTCCCTCCCTCCCTCTCTCCTCTCCCTCCACCCCTCCCCTCCCCAGGCGCGCGGACCAACCGGAGATGAGGGAGAAGAAGGTTAGGTAGTGGGGGCTGTAGCGTCGCCCACAGGAGGCGTTGTAGAGGACGAGGGCGAAGGCCTCCACCAGGAACAGCTCCACGAAGATGGCCAGCAGGCCGAACGAGAGGGACAGCGTCAGGTACAGGACGCCCTCGTCCGAACCCGCTGGACACAGAACACAGCAACAACCATCATCAGCAACTTTGGTGGGATACTTTCCGAAAAAAAAAGAGTTGCTTCATTATGTTTTTCATGGAGAGAGAGAGAAGGGGGAGAGGAGAGAGAGAGGAGGGGGGAGGGAGAGAGAGTGAGAGAGGAGAGAGAGGAAGAAGAGAGAGAGAGGGAGTGAGAGAGAGGTGAGGGGAGAGAGAGAGAGAGAGAGAGAGAGAGAGAGAGAGAGAGAGAGAGAGAGAGAGAGAGAGAAGAGAGAAAAAGAGAGAGCGCGCGTGCGTGCGTGCGCATGAAAACCTTTATCGATGAATTGTACGCGCAGTGCGGGGGGGGAGGAAGAATAATGGCGTTGTCTTCTCCCTTCGACATCCATAAAGGAAAAAAACAAGTCAAAACCCTTTCAACATCATGGGTGAACGAACGACTGGAGCGGTGGTCTGATACCATCAGCGTTTCCCGTGTTTGTTGCTCATATCGCCACATTCCCCTCACAAACGTCACCCGGGGGAGAGGAGGGGGGGGGGGGGTAACAACTTTGAAAGTAATCCAGGCAGTTTCACTGCTCAAGCCCCCCCCCCCTCCTACCCCCCCCCCCCCCCCCCCCCATCCCCCCCCCTCCAGTCCATCTGAGGGATGGGAAGGCCAGCTGGCATAAAGATGAGGGGTCACAAAGGTCAACTCCATGGCCTGAAATGGAATGTCAAGTATTGGGTAGTTCAGCCAAAATAAATGATTGGGGGGTGTTGGGGTGGGGGGGGGGGGGGGGGGGGGATGTTGTTCATTTGATGGTACTCACTTTGATTTCGAATGAGGCTCATTTTTGCTATTGCATCAAAACGGTTACATGAATTGCATAGTTTTGTTTTTTGTTTGTTTTTGTTTCTTTTTGTTTGTTTTCGATTTGCATTTGTGGCAGGTGGTCAGAATCTACGTGAGCCACCCCCCCCCCCCCCCCCCCCCCCCCCCCCCCCCCCCTCCTTCCCTTTTTTTTTTTTAATGGTCCTCGCGATACTTCCACTTCCAAATCCCTGTGCCCTTCTAACGGTATAAGAACGCAAGAGTGCTCCAGTCTGACCTATTTCTGCTATCCTTGCTAACACCTTGTGTGAAAATGGTTTACGGACCCCTAATTGCAGAACAAAATCAAAATCGTCTTTTTCGAATTCAGAAAAAAAAAAAAAAAAAAAATTCTCGTCACAGCGAGACGTTTTCCTTCTTTTGAAAACGGCAGTTAGTTGTTGCTGCATCCTCTACTGTGACCCCCCCCCCCCTCTCCCCCCCTGCCTGAACTGATCTTGGTTTTCAACTACTAAACACTGTCCTGTTCCTCAAATACGTTATTTCCATGCGATAAAAAAGAGAAGTAGAATAACAGTAAAACTGGCTGCCATGCATCATATGAATATAGACATTCACTTCAAGATAAAGCGTAGATGTGTATTCACTTCAAGATAAAGCGTAGATGTGCATTCACTTCAAGATAAAGCGTAGATGTGTATTCACTTCAAGATAAAGCTTAGATGTGCATTTACTTCAAGATAAAGCATTAGATGTGTATTCACTTCAGATAAAAGCGTAGATGTGCATTTACTTCAAGATAAAGCGTAGATGTGCATTTACTTCAAGATAAAGGGTAGTGTGCATTCAAGATAAATCGTAGCTGTGCATTCACTTCAAGATAAAGCTTAGATGTGCATTTACTTCAAGATAAAGCGTACAATGTGCATTCACTTCAAAGATTGAGTCCTAGATGTGCATTTACTTCAAGATATAGCCTAGATGTGCATTTACTTCAAGATAAAGTGTACATGTGCATTCACTTCAAGATAAAGTCTAGATGTGCATCATTTTACTTCAAGATAAAGCGTAGATGTGCATCATTTTACTTCAAGATAAAGCGTAGATGTGCATTATTTTACTTCAAGATAAAGCATAGATTTGCATTCACTTCCAGATAAAGCGTAGATGTGCATTCACTTTCATGATAAAGCGAGATGTGCATTCACTTCAAGATAAAAGTGTAGATGTGCGTTCACCTCAAGATAAAACGTAAACAATGAAATGTCCTTTAGCCTCAGTTGCTTATGTTTTCAAACAAAGATGGCGTCTACTTTCACCGAGTTCGCTCTCCATCTCGGCAGAACGTCCGCCTTCTTCCAGGCTGGCGGCATCAATCTGATGCCCGCTACTCAATGAGTAACCTGCATGTTTTTCAGGTAGCTCACAATGGTCATGAAGCGACCCTCATCACCATGCGTGCTGGTGACCTTTGCCTCATCACTCACTCAAAGTCCCCCCCCCCCCCCCCTCTCTCCCCTCATTCCGCCCTTTCCCCGCTCGCTCCCCTTCTCCTCTCTCTCAGCTCCCTCCAATCACCTCGACAGTACTCCCGCTCTACCAACTGAGCCATCGGCCTCCATCACTCGCTCAAAGCAAAGGCTCAAAGTCATGAACTCATTTCCGCCCCTTTTCCTCCGCTCGTTCACCTTCTTCCTCCCTCTCTCTCTCTCTCTCTCTCCCCTCCTCCAATCACTGCCACACTCCTCCCGCTCTACAACTGAGTTATCACAGGATCTTCTCCCCCTCTCTCCCTCCCCCCCCCCCCCCCCGCCCCCCTCCCTCCCTTTCCTCTTCTCCACCCACTCACCGCTTTTCAGGGTGTTGAAGTCGCGGAATGTCCAGGAGTATCGGTCGTGTGTAGAACACCAGCAGCCTTCGGCAGCTGGTGTCCGTCTCGTTCAGCACGGGACCGTAAGGCGTGATGCAGCCAGCACCAGGTGCGGCGAAGCCCGCCACGTCAGCAGAGAACTTGACACCAGTGCAAATGGGGGTTTTGTGTTGTTGGGGGTTGGTGTTGTGTGTGTTGTGTGTGTTGTTTTTTGTTGTTCTTTTCTTCTTCATTTTAATTTTTCCCCCACTAAAAGTGATTCACAAAATTGTGTGTGTGTGTGTGTGTGTTGTGTGCGTGTGGCGTGCGTGCGTGGGGCGTGCTGGGCGTCGTGCGGGTGGTTGTGTGGTGGTGTGTTTGGGGGGGGCGGCTTTTCTCTTGTAAACAAATACCGGGTGCTTTTTAGGGTAACCGGAGCCAGTGAACCAAGCGCAGTGTTTGTTACCGGGGTAGATATATTTTAAACTTGGGTAGTAGACTTTGGGGAAAAAATATACAGAGAACAGGAAAACAACCGTTTCTAATCCCCCTACCCCCTCACCTGGGTTGGGGGCTGGGGGCACCTGAATGGGTTGTTTCCTGTTTTGACAAAAACTTCAATAACCAAAAAAAAAACATTATCTCAAAGGACATACTGTGTAGGGTTATCGTTTTCAAAACATCATTTCATCTTAATGCTCTTTAAAGTTTTTTTAAAAACCAAGTTTTTTTTCGGGCATAAAATCCCCCCCGACCAAGCAATGAAAACAACAACGCCGCACTACTGACATTTGGGGCGGGCGCGCGCAGACAAACTTCCCTGAAAACAGTAGCGGCGTAAAGATAGACAAGACAAACACTGGGCAAACGGGCCCGGGTTTTCCACACACCCAGAGACCCGAAATAGGCGTCACCTGATTACTTAATTACAGTGACTTGAGCCCACAAGTAAAAACCACCCCCGGGCAAAACCCTAGTGACATCACGAACGCTTGCGGCCCTGCTCGACATTGATTTGGGTTCGCTCAGCTGACTCGCGGGAAACCGTGCAAGCTGTGCCTTTAAACAACTACATACCTCATTCTTAAATTTCCCACGGGGCACGCGCAGTACGAAAAAAACCACCTGTGTTTTACAGTGAACAGTCGCCTTGTTTCAAAGCTTGAGTGAAGGGTGCTGCAAACCATGCTGTGTAGTGTAGTGTTGTGTGGGGCAGTGCGGTGGCGGGGTTGTGTAGTGCGTGCGTGTAGTGCAGTGAGTGCAGCTAAAACCACCTGAAAGGTGTTGAGGGGGCTGAAGCGGTGGTAGTGTTTTTAGTGCAGTGCGGGTTATGTAGTGTAGTGCATGCTGTGGGGTTAGGTAGTGCTGGTGATGTATTATCTGTGCGGTAGTGTAGTGTATTTGGTGCGGTGTGTAGTGCAGTGCTGTGTGTGTAGTGTAGTGCAGTCTGTGCAGTGTAGTGTGTGCAGTGTATGTAGTGCGTGCGTGCGTGTAGTGTAGTGCGGGCAGTGAAGTGAGTGCAGTGTAGGGTGTGCTGGCAGTGTAGTGTGGGGGGCAGTTTTCAAGTTTTTAATCAAGTCTCTTCAACTTATAATTTTTATTAAGTTTTTTAAATTTTAAGTCTCCTAATTTTTTAAATAAGTTTTTGTTAAGTCGCCTTAATCTTATTAAGTTTTAATAAAGTTAACTGCAATTTCTTTAATTAAGTTCTTAATTAATTACCCCAATTTCTTAAAAAAGTTTTAAAAATTTTTACTCAAGTTTTTTCAAGTTACTTATAATCACAAAAAACAATAAAATCTTTTTTTTTATTTAAATAGAATGTCATAAGTACCACACGCCTCAAAAAACGCGTTACATTGAGGATGTTTTTTTAAGCCCTTGGCGTGAGTTTGGTTAGCATAGATCAAAATGAAGTTTTACATCCAAGAAAACGCATTGTTTAAAATTTGGTCTAGGGAAATGTTTTTTATAGACTCCATGTCTTTATTTATTGACTCCATCTTTTTTAAACAAATAATAATTGCCAGTTTTATAAAAAAAATTTAAAATTTAAGTTTTAAAATATTATTGCATTTTAATGGTAAAAATGATTTTTGGTTTTTTGGGCTGCTGACGTGCTGTTTTTTTCGTATTTTAGTGTTCGTTGTTTTACCTTTTTTTTGTTCCATTTTTTATATTTTTTAAACCGAATAACGCCCCCAGCACAGCAAGGGCGCCAAAAATGGAAAATTTTTTTAAAGTTCAATTTCCCATGAAGACTTTGGTGCCCTTGAATTAATTGCTTTGTTTGGGTGGCTTTGGGATCAACTTTTGGGGGTTTGGCGTTATGTTTTCATTTGAGTTAATTCGGGATTGTAACTTAATTTTTTTGTCTTTTTAACTTGTACCTTTCCCTGCGCAACACCCCCAGGATGTTTACTGGTCATTTCTCGACTTATTTCAGTTTTTTTCGATTCAATGTTTCCTGATTCTGCTGTTTTTCCGACTCGTTCTTTTTAAAGGGGAAATAAAATCTATATGTTTAAAAAGTTTTAATCCTATGTTTAACGGCGATAACAATTTCCAAATCTGAAATAAAAAAATCACAGCTTAGAGATTTAATGATTTGAAAAATGGATCTTGCGTTAAATCAAACGAAAGATCTTGTTCAGAAAAAGGGGGCAAATTGCTGACTATTTATGTACAAATAAGAAAACCTTTGTCCCAAACTTTACCTTTTTAACCCCCGCTGGTTTATACCTGTTTATACTTTAAAAAGCTTGTGGGACTCGGAAAATGTTTAATGCTGAATTCTTCCCAGGGAAATGTTTTGTTTTTTCCACGCTGCCAAAGAATACAACCCTTTCCTTTTTGGGCATAATAGCTTAAACATCAACTTTTCTTTTTTAATTCAGGAAGGTTTAGGCCACCCTTTTGCGTAATAGACATCGCTGTTCATGTTTTTATTAATTATTATTATTTTATTTTTTAAAATGAGCACCGAAAAAACTGTCGCCAACCTTGTATACCATTTTGCCGTAGGAGGGCTAAGTGGGGGAAAAAATGCTTGGTAAAAGCCCGTTAAAAATAAAAAAAGGCAGATTTGGCAAATAGACTTTAGGATTCAGCAAAAACTAATCCATTTTTTTTCAGCTTCATTTCTACGAAAGATTTTTCTAGTTAAACAAGGAAAAAATTCCGAGATATAAATATGTAAAAAAATACATTTATTAAAAAAAAGGCTTACTCGTAAAGATGAAGGGGCGTGTGGGAATGCGCTTGCTTTTTTGCGGGAAATAAAATTTGTGTTTAGTAAACACGGGAGACAAGAGAGAAAAAGACATACAAAGCTGTGGGGCAACTGCCGCAGCACAATCGCATGAAAAGCTAGAATTGGCATTAGATTTTATTTTAAACACTGAAAAAAACCGGGGGGATGCAGCTTCAATTTAAAAATGTTTATCAAGCGATAAAAGAGTTTATCATAAGGGCAAACCAATCCCGACATTGCCCCCCCCAAAATTAGCAATTTTATCAACCACAGAAAAACAAAAAAATGCAAGAAAAGGGTTTATTGTCTTGGGTTTACTGTTGTGTATTTTGTTGCGCAAAAAGCTGAATAAAAAAAGAACAAAATCATTATTCGCCAAAAGGTATTGGAAGGGAATCACAGCAATCAAAAAACTAAGCCAAGCACGGGAGTCGGAACAAAAAAACAAAAGAAAGGTTTTCTAAACAAGCGATTTGGCAAATTTATTACCTGCGCCAGACAAACAGAGCCACACTTTTGAATACAACTCCAAACGACACCCCCAAATGGTCTTCTATATTTACCCTCTGATACGATTAGACGAAAAGATTTAAGCCCCTTTCGTTATGACTAGCTTCAAGATCAAAGATGCGGAACCATTAACCAAAAAGTGCTTTTGCGTTTTCTGTTGCCAACAACTGTATACCAACGAGGTCCCTTTAAATTTTCCTGATGATTCAAGTTTATGATGGAAAAAAAATTTAAAGGCCAGTGAATAATTATTGTTAAAAAATAAATTTCCATTAAAAGAGGCATCCCCGAGTTCACAGAACAGGTTTAGTTGAAACTTTTAAAAAACAGTTATCTGAAAGACTTTTTTTTCCCACCGGACACAGAGAGCTGATTGAAAGTCTCGCAACACAGAAGGGTTGAAACTGCCCTCATTTTGCGCGCAATGAAAAATGAAGAATTTTAAAAGGGCTAAAACCATACAAGCATAAAAGAAAAAAAATAAATGTTTTTTGAAGGGGAGTCTTCATCCGGGAAACTATTTCCCTTGGTTTGAAAAATAAGGTACCTTTTTTTTCCGGGGAAGAAAGGGGGTCTCCATAGGGGAACCGATCCAGTTTTGGGGTGTTTTTTCCCTAGAAAAAAAAAAATTGAAAAAATGAACGCCCGGGGTATTATTTTTCAGAAATGACACAACAAAAAAAACCGCTCCTCAAAGATCTTTTTTAAAGGAAAACTGCAGATAATCCCAAGACCAGTTCCATTTTAAAATTTTTTTTTCCCCGGTTTCCCTAAAAATGTCCATATGCATAGAAACTTGGATTTAACAAACACACGTTTTGAGTTTTTTTTTCAAAGGGCTTTTTTTGTTAAAACCGTTGTTTTTAAATTTCGTGATTAGATCGCATTTTTACGTTGTCAGGTTTAAAAAGGGTTCTTTTTTGTCAAACAATGTTCTTTTTTTGTAGTTGTCTTTGCGATATGCCCCGACGGGCACAACAATGCGAGATTTTCCTTTTTGCTTTCTTAAAGGGTTTTCTCCGGGCTCAAAATTATTTGTACATTTTGGGGCCCTTAAACCCCCTTACCCCAAAATTACCTTTCCAATAATTCATCCTTCATTTTTCCTAAAACCTTCTTTTTAGAAATTTTAAAAGCAAAGGGAATCTTTGGATAATCGATGTGTCATTCCATCCATTTCGCTCCTTTAGCACTTTTTTTTCCCAAGGGCTTTATAGAGTTTCAGTAGGGATATATAAAAAAAAACGGGTTGTATTGTTAAAGTACTCTGGACTCGGGGCGGGGGGTTTTAAAGTATCATAAAGAAATTTCAAACTTTTAAAAGCTTTAAATTCAAAAAAGAAAAACCCAAATTTAAATACAGGCTTGCCCTTTTTGATTTTTCTTTTCTTCTCATTAAACCAAAAAGCGGGGTTAATGAAATTTTAAAAGTCCTGATAATTTTTTTTTTGGAAGCGCTTAATTGCTCTTTTTTTTTTGGGGCCAAATCTGCACTTTGCGCTTGTGGGGATTTTTCCATGGGTTTTTTCCGAAACGCTGTTGTTCATTAGCTTAAAAAGTCTTTTTTTTGAAGCATCTGGGGTTTTTTAGTTCTAAGTAGGGTTCTTCATGATTTTATGGTTTCTTTAAAACTGTTCTTAAATCAAAAAGCAATATACGTTGAAACAGCTGTAAACCTTCAAACCGGGGCTTAAAAAAAATTTTGTAAAAGGTTTTTGGGGGGCAAAACAAAATTTTTTTTTTGCCCCAAAAAGATTTTGGGCCAAAAGGGTTTAGGGGGCCCTTCGTTTTGCCATCTTTAGGTTTTTCTCCCTGTAAGGTTTGTCATTAGGGCCGTTCTGGTTTAAATGGGGGATATTCTAAGTAAATTTTAAAAGGGTATCCGCGCTTTTTGACCCGGCGTCAAACTGTTCAAACCCTTTTTTGCCTTTTAAAATTATTCGTACCTGTGTACATTTTAAAGTTAGTAAGGGAAGTGATTGCGCCTTACCCCAACCATACGTTTGGGTTTGCATTTTAAAACATTGTTTGTTAGACCTTTTTCCGGATCTTTGGCCCGTCCAAGTTTTGTTTTTTGGCTTTCCCGAAAATGATGCGACGCCAAAAACTAATTCCCAACGAAATCCTTTTTCCCAATCATCTGAATCATTTTTTATCAAAACAATAATTTAAAATTGTACTCCATAAATTTAAAAAGGGAAAGCGCCCAGCTCACCCCGGGGGCGCAGAAATGAAAAATGGGCGCGGGCCCAAAGGCTTTTTAATTTTTCTTGGGGTCTTTCTGAAATTTTTTAAAAGACGTCCCCCAACAAAATGTACCCCCTCAAGTAGGGTCATATAGCCCCTCCCCATCTTTTTTTTCACTCTAATTTCCTCCCTTGCTTTTTTTGGGAGCAGGCTGGAAATAAAAATCGCTGATGCCCTTTTCCCTCTAAGACTAAAAAAAAGAAGGCCCCTTTTAGGGGGAAATTTGTTTTTTCGTAAAACCCTTTTCCCCAACTGTTTTGAACTCAAAAGGGGAAAACCCCCTTTTCTAACGAGAGTTGGGTAAAAATTTATTCTTCCGTTTTTTTGGGGCCCCAAGCTTTAAGGAATAGCTAGTGCTCTAATAAACCCCCCTTCTTGTCCCTGCTTTAAGTCATAAAAAGACTTTTTTTATTTAAAGTGAAACACATTTTATTTTTCTGTTGCTGGGGCAATGCATGACCCCCTGATGGCTTTCGCCCATGCTTTTAAAAGATGAGAGCGAAAACCCCGAAAGTTTTTAAAGAAAAAGGGCAGCTTCCATGTTTTTGGGTTCAAAACCTTTAGTTGAAGATTGTTTTAAACTTTTTGGGGCGCTCCTTTAAACTTCCCGCAAAATGTGATCATGGTCTCTTACTTTTGGATTGGCTGCCCGCTGTTTGAGGGGCCCCAAAACCCCAAACCCACAATGTTTTTTGGGGGGCGGAGCCCAACTGTTGTTGGGCTTCAGGGATTTTGGGTTTTAGAAAAATTTTAGTTTAAATTAAAACAATCTTTTCGCACTTGCTGCTTTGCGCTAAAAAAATCTTCTAGCCCATCTGGTCCCTTGTAATTTTGGCTTTGGTTTGACCCCAAAATCCCCCAAAAACAAAAAATGAAGGCAAAGGGAACAAATTGATGATTATTTTTTTAAAGCTGTTTTTTTCAAAAGTTTTTGTGGCGTTTTGGCCCCTTTCAAAAGGGAACAAAAAGCGCTCAAGGTCTGCGTAAAACTTTAGGGGAGTTTGGGGGGGATCCTTTTCCCCCAGTTCTTAAAACTAATTTTTGATTGGGTGGGGGGGGAATTATTTCCCGGGTTTTTTAACTTCAACGGGGCCGATACAATGTTTTTATGTTCAAGCCCCGGCGGGAACGGTGGCATTTTGTTAAACATTTTCTACAAAATTCTTTTTTTATGCCCTTTTTTTGGAAGTATGGGCCAATAATTTTATCATTTGGTATCTTTGTGAAATGGGGTAGCCCCGCGGGAAAACATTAGAAAGAAAGTAACGATTTTTGTTTTGGCCGCCATTGTTGGCTGTTCTTGGACCCCTCGGGTTTGGGTGTATTTTTGGTTTCCCCCCACCCCCATGTTTTATACTTTAAAACGGTTTTTGGTTTGTTTTTTCTTCAAACCTGACCTTTTTGGTTTTAAAACCAACAGGAAAATTATTCCCTAAATTTAAGATTTTTTTTGATGAAAGGGGTGTTTGGTTAACACCCCTCTCCTGCTTTTTTGGGGCGGGCGTAATGGCCTTGCGAGAAAAACCCCAAAAAAAACTTTTTGCTGTCCGAATTCTTTTAGTTTAAAACTCCCTTTTTTGCAACAAATTGTGGAGGTAGTGGAATTTTAAGACTTCCCAAAACAATGGGCCCGCTACTTAGACTTTTTTTAATTTCTAAACCTCTAGGACTTCGCCCTCTGCCCAAAGAGCCTCTAAATTTTGGCTTTTTCACGGCCACATCAAACTGTGAAAGCTTTCGCCCTCCCCAAAAGGGTGTTTATTTTTATGAAAAAGAATACCCTGTTGTTTAGTTGAAACCCAAAACTTCTAGTTTTTCTTCATTTATTTTTATTTTGTCGTTTTAAAAAGCTAACATTATTTTAAACCCGGGTTGGGGGGGTTCTATTTTATTTCCCCCCGGAAATTTTGGGGAGAAAATACCCATGGCCAACCCACTTGCCCGATCTTGCGGATTAATGATTTCCTAAATCTTTTTTCATTCAGTGCTTTTGGATAAAACTTTTTGGGCATTGCTTCAAAAAATTTCCCCCGGCCCCTTCATATATTTTATCCTTGCGGGTTTTTTTTCTAACTCAAAATATTTTTTTAAAATTTCAAAAAAAAAAATTAATAAATTATCGAGGGGTCTTTTTGTTTTAGATAAAAACTAAAGTAAAACCCCTTTTGGGCGTTGTTAATGTGGCTTTTTTGGGGCGATTTTAAATGTTTCTTTTTATTTTTTTTAAAAGCATTTTTTTTTATCTGTGGGGGTCGGGGGGTTTTGAGAAAAAATTTTGCCCTCGCCTTTCTTTGAAGAAAAACTTTTTTTCTTTTTGTGGCATCAAAATTTTGGTTAAAACGAAAAATTTTCCCTTTTTCTTTCCGTGTTGTGCTTTCAGCAGGCTTTTTTTAATCAGTTTGGGAAGGGAACTTTTTTTTGCTTTTTTTAGTTAAAACCATAGCGGGTGTGTTTTTGGAGTTTGTTTTTATTTTTTTGTTTAAGAAAGCCCCTTCGGCAAATGAGCAAAAGGGGGCCCGGAGCAAAAGACAAACCCCCTAAAAGGTAAAGCTGCCGGTGCCCCTATCCCCTAAAGGCAAAAAGGGCCCAAACCAATCGTTCCTGTTGTTTTGGCGGGCGCTTTTGCCCGGATGCTCCAGTTTTGGGACCCAAATGTAACAGCATTAAAGGCAGCAGAATCCCCTTGTTTGGTTTTTGCTTTTTTTGGGAAAGGGGGCCCTGCTCTATTTTTGGGCTTTTTGGTGTAATTTTGGGTTTTTTCAAAAGGTTTTTATCCCGGGGGGTTCAACTATCTCTTTTCTTGGGGGACCCCTTTTTTCGTAGGCCCCTTTGGATAATTTTTTTAGGGGCACCCCCTTTTTAAAAAAGGGAAAAAATAATTTTTTAACTACATTTTTTTAAATCTTTTAAAGCTTAAATTTTTAGCTGTGCTTTCATTTTAAAAAAAACCAAAAAAATTTTTTAACTTTTTTTAACAGCCTCTTTTTCTTTTCAATTTAAAAATGTTTATTAGTCTCTAACATCTCTCCCATTTCCTTTCCCAACTGATTACCCCTTCGGGTTGCCCTTTTGGTCAACCAAAACCTATTTTGTTAAAAATTAATCATCAAGCCTAACACTGTAAAGGGTTTTGATCTTTAACGAAAAGGGTCTGCGGGGGGGAAATTCTCCCCCTCCCCCCCCAAAAAATTTTTTACTTTTTTTCCCCAAAATTTGAGGGAAAGGGCAAAGTCCGTTTGCTAGTTTTGGGGTTTAGGACTCCCCAATAAATTTCGAACTTTTTTACTTTCTTTTATTTTGGTTTAAAAAAACTTTTCGTTTTGCTCTTGCGAAGGGGTTCTTCTTTTCTCGCACGAAAAAAAAAACCTTTTAAGCGATTTTACGGCGCACTAAGTTTAAAAATTCCATATAGCGGCCTCCCCTGCTTTTAGGATATGTTGAATGGGGACCCCTTTTTCCCCGTAAAAATTTTAAAACTAATTTGACTCATATGTTCCCCAATTTCACCCTTGCAAAAATTAGGTTGCTAACAACACAAACCCCTTAACAAAGATGTCAAAAATTTGCTTGTTTTTGCTTGGGTTTGTCTTTTGATCTGAAAACCCTTTTTTGGGTAGTTTTTTAAAATTTTATTTCGTGGCCAACCCCTTTTAAAAGGCCCCTTAAAGGTAGGGGCATTTTGGTTTTTTTAACAACCCCAAAATCTAAAGGGGGAAGGGAAAAAAGCGATTCCAAACCCCCTTTAACTTACACCCTAAAGATTTTTTTTGCTGCTTTTATCCCCTGAGGCGGTTCGGCCCCCTTTTCCCTAAGGTTTAGTGCTTCTTCATTCCCAATTTCCTTGAAACGCAAGATTTTCCCCTTTTTTCTTTCCGCTTTTTACCCATAAAACAGTTTAGTTTAAAAAAAATTTGTCTCCCATTTTTTTAAAGAAAATTTTTCCCTTTCCCTAATTTTTTTTAGTTTTTTTTCCCTTAACGATTGCCCCCCCAAAATTCTGAACCTTTGTTTGGTTGGGTTTGGGGTTGGAAGCGGTTCTATTTTGAAAGAAAGGCTTTGCGACCCTTTGGCACAATCAAATCACCCCGCCCTAGGCCCGGGGAAAATTTAACATTTTAAGAATTTGATCCGCATCAATAGTAGGGGTTTAGGGGGAAACAGAAATTTTCCTTTATTTCCCTTCACGCCATGGGGGTTTTTAGCTTTCTTTGCGGGTCAAGGGAAACGAGCCATATACTTGGGGACATTTTTTTTTTTTTTAAAAAAAATAAAAAGTTAATTATTTAAAAACATGGCAGGCATTGAAATGAAGATTTTTTTATATTGATCCTTTTAACGCCCAAAATGGATGAAAAGGTCCTTTAACACAGATCCCAGCGCTTCCCCTTTGGGGATGAATTAACAGAAGATTTTGGGCCGTTTTTTAAACCAAAGTTTTTGAACTAGAACCCCCCCGAACTTTTTTACCCTGAAAGAAATTTTGGGAAATTTAAAATTTTAAACCCTTTGTTTTTTAAAACCCACCCAAAAGGGGAAAAGTTTTTTCCGCTTACTTTAACTAAACTCATCAAAAATTTGTTTTTAAAAAAGGTACCAAATTTTTCAAAAACTTAAATCGAAACGAGCGGGATCGCCTTGGCTTTTACTAAACCCAAAAAAAATGTGGAAGCAGTTTCTGCCCCTTCCCAAAAAAATACAACAAAAAGCCCCAAAAAGATAACCAAAACCCCCAAAAAAATGGAAAAGAAAAGTTAAATCAAGCACCGGGGCGAAAAAAAAATCAAGCAACGCGAAAATCACTCCAGAAGAAGAAACAGCATTAAAAAACTTTAGACGATCCGCCGCTGGCCCCCACGCAAGAAAAAAAAGGCGCCTATAAGAAAAAATTTTTTAGCCCTTGACCCCACTTTAAGAACCTTTTAGAGGGAATTAAAAAAATTGCAAAAAAAGAAATAAAAAAATTTAGAATATAGAAAAAGAAAAGAAAAAACTCTCTTAAAGGGTGAAGCCGCCAACCCTTTGGTGTGTTTAAAAAAATTAAAAAAAAAAAAAATTTAGCTTAAAGAAGTAAATCAGCGAAAAGTAGAAGCGTTGTCTACTAACCCAGAACAATTCGAAACTAAAAAAGCAGGTTTTAAAAGGGAAACCCATTCAAAGGATTTTATAGAAGACACAACGCTAGCGAAAGAAAAAAAAAAAACATGGTTTTTTAAGGGGCAAGGGTCACATTTAAACCAAATTTTTAAAAGGCCTTAGGATTTGCCCAAAAAGTACATTGGGGTTTGGGTATTTTAAAAGGGGGTGGGGGGAGGTGGTGGGGGGCCCCGGGGGTGCCCCTTGGGCCCTCGCCTCCACCGATAAATCATGGGTTAAAAAAAAAAAGTTGGGTCATCTTGGGAGTTTAAATTTAAAAAAATTAGCTGGGGAAAAACTATAGACTTTTTTACCAGGTTTTTATTAGGGAGTGTTATTAGGGGTGGGGGGGGTCTACTTTCCCAAACAAAATAGTTGGTTTTTTGGGTTTAGCAATTTTTGGGGATTTGTTCTTTAATTGTTGGGTTTCTATTTTGTTTAAAATAAAGGGCCAAAATAATCCTAGGGGTTTTAAACCAACAACAAACGCTTTTCTTTTCATATTCCCTGCCACGCGAACAAAGCCCGGGCCCCAAAAGTCTTTTGGGGGTTGGAACCTCGGGGATTTGGTTTACTTTAAACTTTGGGGGTTTTTTTATTGTTTGTAAAATTTCTGGGGTCGAATTTATTCGTTTTTCCCCAAAAAATTTTTTCTTTTCCCGCTTTCAAAGGGGTTTCATTGTTTTTTGTTTATTATTGTTCCTACTTGGAGTTGAGGTCAGAAGGAGCTTTTTATAAACCAGTGCCAACAGCAAAGTCAAATTTTTGATTTTTGCATTTTTGTAAAACATGTTTGGGACCTTTTTTTTCTTTTAGGAAATCCCCCTGTAGAAATTTAAAGGCGTCCTCTAAATTTGCTTTTTTTTTTTTTGTGCACCAAACCGTAGAAGAATTTAGTTATGCTCGATCTCGCTTGTTTGCTTGCGAAACCCAGCAAACCCCCAAACGTAAATAGAATAAGTCGTTTATTTTGTTCTATTTGGGTTTTTTTTTGGCCCTCAGATTGTCCCAAGATAAATTTGTCCATGCTGTTTTATGGGGTCTTGCTCTTTGGACTTTAGGTGAACGTTGTTTCCCGAAAGAGAAAGATGTGTAAAGGGGATTTCCCGTCTAAATTTTACTTTCCCGTGCGCGCCCCAAAAAAAAAAAGGGGGGGCCCCAAGGCCCCTGTTTAAGATCCGACTTTTGTCTAAAGTCTGTCATAACCTTTTTATTTTTAATTTGTTAAAAAATCCTTTCAAAAAGCCCCTTGGGGCCTATTCTGTTGCTGAATTTAAATTTAAAAGGTTTTTTCATTTTGGTTTAAAGGCGCTGCCAAATTCCCGTCAAAATACGGCTGAAGGTGGAATAAAAATGAAAACAATTTCAAAGGGCCTCACCAAAAGGGTCGGTGTTTTAAATGATTGCTTTCGAAAACTCCACACCCGGTTGGTGCACAAAGCAGGGAAAGTTTTTTTTGGTTTTGATTTTTAAATGATCGGATGACTACAAAACCCCCTTTTTTGGGGTTTTAGTCCCTTTTTTTAAATTGGGGGGGGGTTTTTTGATATCTTTTTAATGGAGTTTCTTTACCTTTTTATGAAAAGTTCAGTCTGGGTCAAGCAATGAAAAAGGGATCAGTTGCTATTTTTTAAGATTGTAGTGCGGCCCCCAGAAATTTTTTGATCTTTAGTTTAATTTTTAAAAAGCGCTCATTTTTTTTTGTTTTTAAAAAAAAAATTTTTTTAACAATTTAAAACTCAAAAACCGTTTCCCCACGGAAATTTTAAAACCTGCTGTTGAGAACGATTGCGGAACCAAAAAATGGTCGCAAATCCCTGAAATATTCTACAAAAATCCTTTTTGGTTTTTAAAAATAACTGAAACGGGGAATAATAATTCGATTCTAAAAGTTACAAATCAGGGTCCAAAGTTGACCGGTAATCATACCTGATGGTTATTACGGGTTTTTTCTCACTAAAAGAAACAATTTAGTAACTTTGACATTTTCTCTCAAAAAATTAACCCAAAGCAAACTAAAAACAATGTTATCATTCAAAACCCGAAAAAAAAGTAGTTCATTTCTTTTTTTATGTAGAGCTAGCTAAAAGTTAGGCTTTACAACTGCCAATTTAGCCTGTTCAAGTTTTAGAGTTACCCAAACAAAAATACTTATGGGGGGGGGGGAAAAACCCCCTTTGATTACAGTACATTCAAATTCTCTATGTTTTATTTAGGGTGGCTGGCACTGGGGAAAAAATTTTATTTATGGAGAGCCCTCAAAAAGTTTTAAGAGCTCTTCCGTCAGGGAAAAAGCTGCCTTTTGCGATTATGAATTTTAAAAATTTCCCCCAATTTCCCGGGGTTTAAAAAAAAATTTTGTTTGGGGGGTGGGGTTTGGAAACATTTTAAAATTAAAAAATCAAAGACAAAACGGGGAAAAGTCGTAAAATGTGATAACCTGCACATTGTTTTGGAAATAAAATAATAAACTGTACTAAAAAATGTCGCGCGGGCCAGATGAATCCGGAGTTACATTAGCGCCTGTGAGGTGTATAACTTTAGAATTAAAAGACCTTGCAGACGTTGTGGACTTTGAACAGAATGGTGAAATAGGCACTTTGTATGGTTTTGAGTACACTAAAGATGGTGATTATAAACGCAAAGAGGTTGGCGACAGCAAAAATTTTTCCTAAACTAGAACAACTGCGCAATCTAGAAGCAAATAATGTTGGCCAGTATGAATATAAAAATAGTTCGAAAACCTGACCTCAAATGGCACTTGGAACCATATTTAGAATGGGACATAAAATTTTGAATTCATAAGCCCATTTACATTTTTTAGCCATCAAAAAAGTTTCAGAAAAGCATTCAACTCTGGCCCTTTACATGTAAGTCTTATTGCCGGACGATAATAGTCGGAAAGAAATTGAAATAACGCCGTATGGGAAAAAAACAGTACATCCTCCACAGAAAAGAAACAGTTTTAAAGGACGCTTCTACAAAATTACAGTTCTTTCCAAGCAGAAAATTAAGAGACACGTTCACAATAATATTTGAAATTTCTGTCTTTAAAGATGTAGAGAGGGATGGGGTTGTGGGCGTTAGTGATGACCTTATAAAAGGAATTAATATTAGCTGGCAAAACTTAGACGTTAAACGTCTTAAAGTTACCATCGTCGTTCTTCATAATGGTGAGGATGTTAAGGTCGTAACAACAAGCGACAAAATCAATGTTGACTTAAATAGAAACAATTTTACAGAACTGAATTGGATTAATGTTACACATTTAGGCCTCATAGGATTTTATTATATGAACAGGTTTTGACGGAGAGCATGATAAAAACAATAACTGGATTAGATTAAGTTCTGTTATAAAACTATGGAGCAGTTAAACTTTATAACAAAAACCCCTCATTGTTCATTAATTTGTGGACAAACTGGTTGTGGAAAAACAATATTTATCCTCGACCTGTTACAAACAGTTTTATCGTTATAATTTTGATCATATTGTGATTTTCTGCCCAACACTTAAATGGAACAAAACATATCATGATAGAAGGTTTATATGGACTGATGATAACTATTTTTTAGTTAATCCTAGCAATAAACTGAGTGAGGGTCTAGAACGCTTTTTTATATTGTTTAAAGGGAAACGCAGACATATTTATTATGGGATGGCGGTTCAGAAAGGAAAGAGACTTGGGTTAAAAAGGGAAAACACTTTGTCGAAACTAGTTTTTAGTGGGGGGGCATGCTGGAAAAGTGGGGGTTTTTTTTTGTGTCAAAAATTAACTGGGTTTTTTTTAAAAGATTTTAGAAAAACAGTTTTTAGCTGTAGTTTTATTTCACATGAAAGACAGAGAGCTTTTGAGGGTGTTTGGGGGGAAAATGTTGTTTTTGAGAAGTTTTCAGGAAAAAAACCGGGAAAAGCAAAAATAAAAATCTGAAAAGTTTTGTAAATTATTTTATTAAAAAACAGTTTTCCCCCTCCACAGTTTTGTTTGTTTGTGGGGTTTCCCTAGTCAGGAGAACAATTTTAAATCCCAAATTTCCTGACTCAAAAACCCCCCCAAAATTTTTGGGTTAAAGCCCCTCAGCACGTTTCAGGTGGTTAAACGCTGTTACACTGCCCCCTTAAGCACGGCCCAAACAAAACCCTGCACTACACAAGCACTCCCCCTTCACAAAAATAACTACCGGGCCTGGATCGCAGCACTGTTCGCTAAGTTTTTCCCCTAAACAAGGCGTGTTACACTTTTAAAACCCAAGGGGGTTTTTTTTTTCTCGAAAATGGGGGGCCCCAGGGGAAATTGAAGAGAGTGGGGGTTATGTGAATTGTTTACAACGGCCCCCAGCTTGCGCGGGCCCCCCAAGCGAGTCAGATGACCAAACCAAGTAAATGTCGAGCGGGCCGCAAAGCGTGTCTTTTGTGTCACTTGACCCGAAATGCCGGCGGGCTGGTTTTATCTTGTGGGCTCAAGTAAAATGTAATTAAGTAATCGGGGTGCGGCCTTTTTTTCGGGTCTCGAAAGGTTTGGGGAAATTTCCCGGCCGCTTTGCCTAGTGTTTGTCTTGTATATGTTTGACGCGCGTACTTTTTTCGGGGAAGAGAGGTTATCGCCCTTGCGCGCGCCCGCCCCAAAATGTCAGTATGTGCGGGGGTTTTGTTGTTTTTCATTGCATTGTTTTCGGGTGTGGATTTTATCCAAAAAATATAATTTGGGTTTTTAAAATGATTTTTTAAGAGCTTTTTAAAAGTTGAAAATGAGGTTTTTGGGGAAAACGATAAACCCTTAAAACAGTTTGTTTTGTTTGTAGAAAATTCGTTTTTTTTTTGGTTATTGAAGTTTTACTTGTCGAGAACGGAAAAACCCGTTTTTTAGGTTCCCCCTACCCCCAAACCCCTTGGTGGGGGCCCTTTTTAGGGTGAGTTGGGTTCGGTGTTTTCCTGTTCTCAAATTCCAATTTTTTCACCCGGGTTGAACGGTTGTTTGGATTAAAGGGGGTTTCCTTGCGTTCTTATTGCGTTTCGGGGTTAGGGGTTGAGGGGAATTTTCTGTTCAGACTAGAGGCAAATCACTGCCAACTCCACCCCCTTTCAGATTTTCTTGGGGAAAAGGCCCCTTCTTCTTACAACCCTCCCCCGAATGTCGTGGACGCGCTGCCCCCGTTTTTTCTTTTCTTTCATCACAATTCATAAATTTTTTAAGCCACCGGCCCAGATTTCGTAATTTTGTCAAAAAAGTGATTTGTTTTATGTTCCCAAAACATCGGGGGGAATTTTTCGTGATTGAATTTTTAAAAATTTACAAAACAAACAAAAAACGTTTTCCAGTAAAGGGAGGCCCTGTTTTTGTAAACTCTGCATTTCCAAAAAACAGACCAACTGACATCAGCAAAAGGAAAGATAAAACTTAAACATGTGTTTTAATTTTTGTTCTATCCTTCTTAAGATTTGGGTTTTTTTTTTTTTTAAAGAAAAAAAGGGTCCCAAAGCATAAAAACTTTACTCCCAGTTTATTTTCCCTGAAAAAACGTCACAATCAACATGCTTTTAAGTTTTTTGCCCCGTCCAATCAAAAATGTTCATAATGTTTTTCCCGTCACCAAGTTTTCCATAAAAGAAGAAAACCTTTTTGGGGCCCTTTTGACCCGTTATTTTCGGCTTTTTGGTAAAATAAAAAAGCGGGCTTCACCCGTGCCCCAAAAAATAAAACATCCCTAAAAATTTTTTCAAAAAGATGGGCCCCCCAGAAAAAAAGGTTTTGTCTGGAGCGGGTGGAAAAAAATTTTGCCCACGGCAGAAAGCAGACAGCCCGGGCCATTTTTTTGTTAATTTAAATTTACCCCGGGTGTTCAAAAAAAAAAACGGGGTTTTGTACAAAAAAAATAAAAAAAAAATAAATAAAAAAAAGAAAAAGAAGACGCCACCGCGCGCAAATTTGAAAGGATAGAAAGGGGCAAAGGGGGAAAACAAATAATCAAAAAAGCAACCCGATATTGGTGTCGAGTTTTGAATCATGCGTTTTCGGGAAAATGTAAATTATTTTTCGGGCCCTTTCTTTTGGGTTTATTTTTTAAAAAGGGGATTCGCGGCAACGTTCCTTACATTAAGTTCTTATAAAAAAAAGGGGAAGGATTTTTACATTCCTGTATACCCCTTGGGTTGGGCCCCCCCCAGCCACAAGAATTTTTTTTCTTGTACCCCTTTTTGGCATGCAATTTTCGGAAAATTTTTTTTTTTTTTGGGGGGGGGGGGGGGGGGGGGGGGGAATTAAAATTTTTTAATTTGGGGGGGGGGGGGGGGGGGGGGGGGGGGGGGGGGTTAATGGGGGGTTAAAAAAAGGGGGGGGGGGGCGGGGGGGGAAAGGGGGCGGGGGGTGGGGGGGGGGGGTTTGGGGGGGGGGGGGGGGGGGGGGGGGGGGGGGGGGGGGGGGGGGGGGGGGGGGGGGGGGGGGTTAATTTTTTTTTTTTTTTTGGTTTTTGGGTTTTTTTTTTCAGTTTGGTTTTGTGTTTGTTTTTTTTGGTTTTGATTTAGTGATTTGTGCTCTTAAAAAAAAAGAGACTTGCGGGGCCCTTTGGGGAAAAGGCTAGGGGACGTGAGGGGGGGGAAAAAAAGGGAAAGAAAAAAATTTTTTGAAAAAAAAAAAAAAGTAGAGTTTTTTTTTGTTTGGTGGGGACAAACAAAACCCTGTTTTTGGGAAACCCCGGGACGCCTCTTCTCGGCCCTTTGGGTTTGTGTCTGCTGCCAAGAAAAAATTCGGGTTTTCTTTAAAATTAAAAAAAAAAAGAAAAAAGAAAAATTTATGGGAAAAACCCCCTTTCGGTGAATGGAATTGGAGTTGTGAACCCCGAGCGATTTCTGTGGGACGTGTTGTGCATCTGTTTTGACCCGGGAAAAAAAAAAAAAAAAAAAGGAGAGACGTGAAAAACTGCATTTATGAAAAGTGTGAACCCGAAGGTGGTGTTTTATGTGACTTTTTTTTTTTTCGGGTATTTTTGAATGAATTTTGTACTGTGAAGAAGAAAAAAAAAAAAGGGGGATAAATGAAAATCCCACGCGCCAAAAAAAAGGAGGTGCCCAAACCCCGAAAGGCTTTATACACCCCACACACACCACCACAACCCCACACCATATTATATATATTTATATATTGATATATATTATTTATATTATATATATAAAAAGGGGGGAAAAACTTTAAAATGGCATTTTTGGCTGTTTTATTTGAAAAGAGAGAGAGGGGCAGATGTGTGGGTGGGGGGTGGGGGGGGGGGGGCCAAAGATCGTCTTTGCATGGAGTGTTCTGTAGAGGGCCGTTTGTGTGGCAGTGATCGTTTTTTCATCCGTAAAATGGTCATCCGTCTTAGAGGAAAGGACTGGGCGTCGTTTCGTGGAGGGGGTTGGCGGGGCGCCCTTTATTCATTTTATTTATTTATTTATTTTTTTTTAATTTTAAAGACCCGGGAGTTGTCAGTGATAAAGTATTTAAACCTAAAGGCCACGACCAAACCTATAATGGGTTTTTTTAAACCTCCAAGGTTTAAAGATTGGTTGGGTGAAAAAGGAAAAAAAAAAAAGGAAAAAAAAAACGAAAATTAATAGTTACTGTTAAAAAATGGAAAAAAAAAACTGATTTACTTTAAAATTTATTAATTTTTCTTTCTTTTTTATTTCTGAAACCCCCCCCCCCCAAAAAAACCCAAAAAACAAACCCGGGCTGAGGACTTTTCGATTTACTATTTTTTTTTCTCCCCCGTTCTTATAGCAGGGGGAAAAGGGGGCACTTTACAAATGAAAAAACAAAAAAAAAATGCTGTTGGGTGTCTGTCTGTGGTCTTTTCCCCTGGTCAAAATGTGTTCACTTGCTCCAGGGCAAAAAATTCTGGGGCCCATTTTTTCTGAAAAAATTTTTAGGTTTGGTTTAAATTTTTGGGGCACGAATGGCCCTGTGTTTTTATTTTACCAGGAAAAAGAGTTATAATTTGGGTTTAACGGCCCCCCCAAAAGGTTTTTTTCTTTACGGGAAAATTTTCAGAAAGTACTTTGGGCCCATTTATAAAAAGGTTTTGGGTGATCTTTGTGACAAAACAGAGCCCCTTTCCCTATGTAAAGGGGATGTAATTCTGAAAATCGATTTAAAAAACCGTTAAAAACCTGATTTTGCCGTTTTTTTTTTAATATAGGTAGATTTTTAAAGAAATTTGGTTAAAATAGAAAAGGGGTTTTCACACACAAAAAGGCACTTTTTTAAAAGTTTTTCAAAATTTGGAAAGTTTTTTTAAAAAAAAACCCTTAAATTTTTGAAAAACATTGTTCCCAAATTTTGGGTGAATTTGGTAGGTTAACCCGGCTTTTGCCCCGGGGAAGCTCAAATTTCCCCTTTTTTAAAAAATGTAAAAAGGTGAATAACTGTTTTTTAAATTAAAAAGTTATTTTGCCGTTTCTTTTTAATTTTTTTATTGGTGGATTTTAATTTAATTTGGTATTTAGAAAAAAGGCCCCATTCCCCACAAATGGCACTTCCCTATAGTTTAAAACAATTTTTACTGGTTTTAAAACCCTTTTCTTGGGCTTTTGTCCCATCTGGAAAGAAATTTGGTAGGGGAAAAAAGCTTTTGCCCGTGAAGGGGCTAAAAAAAACCTTTTTTAAAAGTTTCCCCTTTGGTTTTAATTTTAAACGTTTTTTAAAATTTGTTATCTTGCCCCCATTTCTTTTTTAAATTTGGGGGGTTTTAATTAAAATTTTGGTTTTATAGAAAGGTTACACTCCCCCAATCTATGAAAATACTGTAAATTTTAAGGATTTTAAAAACAGCTTTAGATCTTTAAAAAACCCGGCTGGTAATCAGGGATTTTAATAGTAAACATGTTTTTTGAAAATGTACAAAGGGTTTCAAAATTTAAACTGGGAAATAGTTTATATGCTTTGCATCTTGTTTCTTTTTCTTTTTCTTTTTTTCCCTTTTTTTTTTATTGAGGGGCCAGGCAAAAAGTTTATATTTTGGAACGAAAAGTGTGGGTTCGTCGAAAATTTGATGATTTTTTTTTTGGTTTTTTGGGTTTTTTTGAGGCCAAATTTCCCGGAAACCAAAAACTTTTTTGGTCCTTGGGGAAACCCGGAAAAATTTTTTCAGCTGAAAGGAATTTTTGTTGTGGGGGCTGTTTGAGGCCCAAATTTGAAAAAAAAAAGGATTCATGATTTGGGGAGGACCTGGGTTGATATTTTGTATTGAAAAATGTGTAATTATGTGAAAAACCCTTTCTAAATTGTTTTATGCCAAAAAATGTCAAATTTAAATGTTAATTTAAGGGGGGGGGGGGGGGGGGGGGGGGCCCCCGGGGGGGGGGGGGGGGGGGGCTTGGGACTTTGGGGGGGGGGGCCCTTTTTTGGGGGGGGGGGGTTGGGGGGGGGGGGGGGGGGGGGGACCCGGGGGGGGGGGGGGGTTTTTTTTTTTCCCCCTTTTTTGGGGGGGGGGTTTTCCTTCCTGGTTCCCCTTGGGGTTCCCTCCCGGGGTAGGGGTTCCAGTACATTGGGGGGGGGGGCCCACAGGGGGAGGCGCAACAGGGTCAGGCCCGGGAACAGTGTTGGGAAAAAAAAACAACAACACCAACCAAAACCTTCAATTTTTTAAAAAAAAACAACTAAAAGGCGGTTAATTACCAAATTAAAATCAATCCAACAAATGAAAACTTCAATTTTAAACAAACAACAAAGGCTTACCCCTTTACCCAAAATTTTAAACAACCAACCAAAACAGGGTTAAGCAAAACCGAGTTTAAAACCCCAACAAAAAACTTCCAAAAGAAATTCTTTCCAAAACCAAAGGCGGGACCCACCAAATTTTAACTCCAAAAATACCCGAAACCAAAAAAACAAAAACGGCGGCAACCTGCCAACAAACAACCCCGGTTTTTTAAAAACCCCCACAATTTTAAACCCCCAAAAAAAAGAATTCCCCGAATTCCTTTGTTAAAAATTTCTACCGGCCTAAAAAAACAAACCCAAAACACAAAAAACCGGGTTTTTTCCCAAAACAAAAAAAACAGAAAAAAAGGAAAAGGGGTTCCAAACCCCTTTTAAAACCGGGAAAAAAAAAAACCCAAAAAAAACTCGCCAAAAAACGGGATTTCCCAAAAAGTTTAAACATTCCCCAAAATTTTTTCGCAAAACGTTTTAAAAGCAAGAATTACCAAGGGCTTTTCTGTCTTCAAAAATCTGAACCCCCGCAAGTGCCCCTTTCACTACCTTGTTAGTGCTGCTTCTTCCCAATTTTTAAATAAGGATCGAAAATGTCAAATAGTCATGATTGCCCTTTCTGTCTGTATTGAATAGCGTGGAATCAATAGAATCAATAGACTGTAACGGTGCGGGCTCGACGTATGAACGCTTCTCTCCCCCTTATCACTATAGAAGTGTAAAGAACCGTGTCCTGCTGATCAGATGATAGCGGGCAGTCGAATTTTAAACCGAGGAACGTGAAGAAAGTGTATGTGTGGTGGAAGCAGGGGGCGGGAGGGGAGGGGGGTGGGCGGAAGGGGAAGGAGGGTAGAGGAAATGTGGAGGGAAGGGGAGGAGGGCACGTGCGCGCGCGCGCGTGTGTGTAGCCTATATGTGTGTGTGTGTGTGTGTGTGTGTGTGTGTGTGTGTGTGTGTGTGTGTGTGTGTTAACTTTTCAATTATAACGCTTGAAAAGACACTGCGCAGTGTTGAAATAAGATGAAATAGAAGAAAGAAAGAAAGAAAGAAAGAAAGAAAAAGAAAGAAAGAAGAAAGGAAAGAAAGAGAACAAGAAAGAAATTAACATCGTTTACATATATCCTAGTTTCCAGAAATCATACCCGGAAGAGTTGCACATTACTTAAGTAGCTCCTTGTGTTTTGTGTGTGTGTGTGTGTGTGTGTGTGTGTTGTGTGTGTGTGTGTGTGAAACGTTTAGTGGTCATAAACTGAGTTGGAAAAGTTCGGTAAGAGACCAATGTACCTGAATAGAAGTCTTTAGGTAGTTGCCTACTCTGAGAAATCGGCATGCTGCTTTCGTTTTCATTTTCTTTCTTTCTGTTCTTTTCCCATCTTTCTTATTTTTTCCCTTTCTGTTTTTCTTTTTTCTTTTCTTTCTTTCTATTTACGTCCTTTCTTTTCTTCTTCTTCTGTTTTGAACAATATTGAAGTCGAAGACACTGAAGAAAGACGATAAATCACACACACACACACACACACACACAACACAACACACACACTTATTTAGTAATTAAAATGTATATTTAGACTGAAAGCATTACGCCTAACATTTGGAAGCATGCACGAGAGAGAGAGAGAGAGAGAGGAGAGAGAGAGAGAGGAGAGAGAGAGAGAGAGAGCGTATTAGGCTACATGAGCCTGAATCTTCGTCTAAGCTCTACTCACTCTGTCTCTGTCTGTCTGTCTGTCTGTCTCTCTTCCCCTTCCCCCCCCCCCCCCTTCTCTCTCTCTTCTCTCTCCCCCCAAAATTAATAATAACGTCGACTGCTAAAGAGCCTCTTATATGTCAATTGAACGGCCAAATCTCATACCTTCCCCTAGGTCCTCCGACACAACCGCCACGTTGTGTTTGACAACCCGAGGCTACGTCACCGACAAACACGCACTGTACAATGAGCGAATGACAGTGAAAGGCGAGCGAACCGAATTCGCACCATTTGGCACCCCTCTTTTCCTCTTTCCCCTCTCCCCACCTCCGCTCCAACCCACCTGTTCATCTAACCCGCAAGCATGTAAGCGCGCGCACAAACAAGTACGCATGCATGCACGCACGCACGCACGTACACTGTTTACCCCAGTCTCAAATAACTCTTAATGGACAGAAAGTAAGTAAAACACACACACACACAAACACACACACACACAAACACACACACATGCACGCACGCACGCGCGCGAGCTCAAACACACACAACACACACACACCTTTCAATGGCTACTTTATGTCCTCCACAGTGGCGCCTTGTTTGGCTGGCTGTGACTAGAGTGCGCACAGACACACACACAGACAACACACACACGCACACGCGCGCGCGCGCGCGCGCACACAACACACAAACGCAACACACACACACACACACACACACACACACAACACACACACACACACACACACATTCAATGGCAGCTTTCTGTCCTCC
>CM031622.1:24931882-24933227 GCA_018398815.1 Conus ventricosus | reverse complement strand
CACACCACACACACACACACAGTCGAAGCCCTTGATGATGGATAGGATCTAGACTTTTCAGGTGGGATGGTCTGGCCGAGCCGTACACTACATACCCATAGTCCAGTTTGGAGCGGATCAGAGCCCTATAAAGATGGAGGAGAGTTTTCTTGTCAGCGCCCCAATCTGTGTGCGCCACAACGCGCAGAATGTTCAGTGCTTTCTGACTTGCAGTTTTTAGGTGTTGGATCAGTTTTTGGTCAAAAATAACACCCAGAAATTTGGCTTCTTTCACAGCAGGAATGATGTACTTGTCCAGAAGAATTTCACGATCAGCAAAAAACTGACGAAAATTGCGAAAATGGAATAATTGTGTTTTGGTGCTTGAAAAGGTAAACCCGTTTACCTGGGCCCACTGTCGAATCTTATTAACACAAAGTTGAAGTCGACGCTTTAGGCTAGCGTAAGAGGGTCTTGGCTCCAACTGCGTACAGTGCGAAGTCATCAACAAACAGAGAGGACTCAGACAGAACCTTGGTTTACCGATTTGACAATGTCGTTAATTTTGATACTGAAGAGAGCAGGAGACAGAATGCTCCCCAGAGGTACACCCAACTCCTGCCCATGGATATCAGTCAGCGTGGTGCCAATACGGACTTGGAACTGCCGATCACCCAGAAAGTTTCGAATAAATTGAGGCAGCAGACCACGAAAACCAAGTTTATGAAGATCCATAAGGACTCCAGATTTCCAGGTGGGTGTCGTACGCTTTTCCAGATCAAAAAAGATAGCAAACACATACTGTTTATTGATGAAGGCGTTGCAAATGGTGGTTTCCAGGTGGACTAAATGGTCAACGGTCGAATGGTATTTCCGGAACCCGCACTGTTCACTGGCCAAAAGGCCATTGGTTTCCAGCTTCCACATCAGTCGGGAGTTGACCATCTTTTCCATTAACTTGCAGGGGCAGCTGGTCAGAGCTATTGGACAATAGTTTGAAGGGTTGGCGAGGTCTTTTCCAGGCTTAGGAATCGGAGTGATCAGGGCTTTCCGCCAGGAGGGCGGAAAGCATCCTGTTGTCCAGATATGGTTGTAGACTTTCAGACGGGTCTGGAGACAGCTTTCTGGGAGATGTTTCAAAAGCTGATAATGAATATCACCCAGGCCAGGAGCAGAATCGCTGCAGGTTTACAGAGCTGATTTCAGTTCATCGATTGAAAAGGGTAGACTGTAGGCTCCAGAGGTGAAATTGTATGAAGATTTTTCCCTGAGTTGTTTATTTCTTTTTTTTTTTTTTAAGGCTGTAGATTTACTCGAAGATGATGCGTTTTGTTGAATGGTGGAGGTCAGCAGATTGGGAACAGCT
>CM031622.1:24909382-24926882 GCA_018398815.1 Conus ventricosus | reverse complement strand
AGATGATTGTGGAGAGCAGTAACTGCTAGCTTTTCTTTTTTCTTTTTCTCTGTGACAGTGTTTTAAAAATGTCATGTACTTCCATGCATATGTATCCAGTGTAGAAATAAAGCATGTTTTTGTGAATGTGGAAGTTGCCTCATGCAGCTCAGTGAATCTCAGAACTATGTTTCTGATGATGACGCCAATTTGTTGCAGCTGTAGTTTAGATTGCCTGCTACGTCAAACCTTTCAATGGGATTCATGTTTTTTTTCCTGTCATCTTTCATGTTTTTGCTGACTTGTTCTCAGTCCTCGTTGTCAGTGTAAGATTTAGAACTATCTTTCACACAAATGTTCTCTGGGAGTTCTGTGTGTAACTTTTAGTTCAACTCCTAAAACTTCACAGACAGTGTACAAATCACGTGTACAAAGTGCACATGTGTGCATTAATTCAATTAATGTAACTTTTAGTTCAACTCCACAAACTTCACAGACAGTACTTACATACAATTTGTAATCAAATGTGTACAAGGTGCACATGTGTGCATTAATTCAGTTAATGTAACTTTTAGTTCAGCTCCTAAAACTTCAGACAGTGTACAAATCACATGTGTACAAAGTGCACATGTGTGCATTAATTGATTTGAACCAACTTCACCAAGGGCATTCACTCCGAACAACATGAGCTAAGAGCTGAACAGCACTACTGTTGGCTCCATTATAGCTTTTGATTTGACTTCCCCTTTCAGATCAGTTAGTTACTTGATATTCTGCATCCATAATATATTACTAGTTCTGATCAGTGATGTACATTCCTTTTGGGGCAAAGACCCAGTTTAGAGAGCACTCATTGCATCAGCAGTACATGACTGGCTTTCGACATCTCCCTATTTTTGTTTTGTGTGACTGACAGCTAGTGAGCTACTTGCAGGCAGATAAGTACTGGGCCCAAAAGGTATTGGGACAATGGTCACCAAACCATAACGGTTAACGTTCTGAGTGCCCTGCATTTGCATGTATGGGGTCTCAGTAAGAATAACATTGATTATTAACTATAAGGCTAAGGGGCAGTTTAATGTAACTAAAACCTTTCTGTCCTGTTATAAACTTTTTATCTGCGTAAGCTTTTATTTTTTACTTTTAACATTTTAAAGTATTTATTAAAAAAAAATTTTTTTTACATTTTAAACTTATATGTTTGACAAGCATTTAGTGCTGAAACATGATTAGTCTGGAGGCAAAAGTAAGTGTTCCTGCTGTATTAATAGAAGTTGCTGTTATTTTTCAACAACAAAAAAGTGTAAGTTTGAATGAATGGTTCATGATTTATTTTCATAAACTGTCCTGTCATTGATTTACTGGATAGATTGATTGATAGTGGTTTTGACATTATTACAAGCATGCTGAAATTTGCAAGACTGTAGAAACATGAATGAATGACTGCAGTCACCAGCATTTCTCACATAATGCATCATTATAATCTGTTCTCAAAACTTGAGATTGGAAACAGGATCACAGTGTGGTTGTGTATCCTCAGAATTCCTTTGTTCTCAAGGCAGCACAATGTTTGAATTAACTTTTTGATTTTAATTATAGGTTGATCAAACCATGGTGAGCGCCATCATTGGTGCCGTGGAAACATGCATTCACAAGCTGAACTCTTTTTCTCTTTTTTAAACTGTATGCATGAACATGTGCAGGCTTTGCATGTTTCACAACTTGAAATGGCTTGTTTGGGCATAATTGGAACAATAGTAGACCTGCTTCACATCAACTGATCTGATTGTTTTCATGCTTCGTGCAGATATCGTCACGACGGTATCCAAAGCTGAAGGAGGTGGACGATGTAGTATTGGGTGGTGCTAATGCCTGGAAAAATGTGGACAGCACGGAAGGTGAGTTCTCTTCTGCATTGTTTGGTGCCTGTTTGTGTGTGCATACGTTCTTCAGCGTTCATCTGCCAGTGTTTGTGTGCCATGTTGTATGCATGCTACATTCAGCATCTGATGAACATACATATCTTCATATATTTGAGGCAGTCAGTTTTGAGAACTTTCCTTGTTCAGCTTTTTGGTCATAGAGTTAAATGCCTGTATGTGATCGTGAACTTTATGCAGCATCAGTTCAGCAAGGAATTATAAACCCACTCCTCTCTCGAAGAGGAAAAAAAACAACTGTTTTTCTTTATGAAGAGTCAGCAGGATTCTGCTAATGCCGATGCTACTGACCTTCCTGAACTGGCCAGGGTATGGGAAGAGAACTGGAAACAAGGACGGTGAAAGTTCACGGAAACTATTGCGGCTGTTGTTTAGTTCTGACTTCATAAGCTGTGGGCTGGGAATTGGTCTCCACTGGCTTTTACACTATCTGGCAGTGAGTGACATCTTTGCCCACTCTGAAGCTGATGGTTATACACAATATTTTCACCAGTTCAGGAATGGCTGAACCTCTAGCAGAATATTTCTGTAGCAGAATGGACTGTTGAGTGTGAAGGCTGAACTTCAGCAGTGCTTGGTCAGGATAGTGAGTGGAGGTTGGAGGTGAATTTGTTGTTTTATACATCTCCCTGGTCAACATCTGTAGTATTTCAATTGTTGTTGTTGTTGTGAATCATGATTATAATCATTTTTCTCTTCTAACAAGGAAATCATAACAATGATGATAATTTGTGTTGTTATATCTTGTAACACAGGTAATGATAATGGAAACACCGAAGTCAGTTGTTGCACAGGTAACTTGCTGTAGTTAATCTCAGGTCATGGCCATCTGTGCAGGAATTCATTGTGGGTTGTCTCCCCTGCTCCGATGCCTTGACCAGTGTGAGCGACAGGGAAAGGGCAATTTCAAGCCATTGTTTTGTTTTTTTTCCTTCTATTCATAGTTTGCAACAGCATCCTACTCCTAGTGCACTGACGCACACACTCTCTCTCTCTCTCTCTCTCTCTCTCTCTCTCTCTCTCTCTTCTCTCTCTCTCACACACACACACACACACACACACACACACACACACACACACATACACACACACACACACACACACACACAGTTTTATGATTTTTATTATTATTGCCTGTGGCTTTAACTCTTGCCTCAGTTTTTGTCAGAATAAATTGGAATGTTTCGGGGAACTTTTTTTAATCTTTTTTTTCCTTTTTTAAAATCTTTAGAGAAGAGAAACAAAAACTGAAAATGTAATATTCTGTAACTCGCATCTTTTGTTGAGTTCCCCCTAAGCAGGGCTTAAAACGTTCCGCGTCTGGGCGGAATTCCGCGATTTCGGTTTGTCAAAAAAAAAAAAACCCCGACAGGAGCAAGGTATCTGTGATCGGCTTGCAAGCGTTCATAGCAACTGCGCGCAAGTTATGGCCCCTGATTATTCTTGGAAGAAGTTTCCGGTCGGACTTCCGGAAAAAACAAAATGGCGGAGCGCGCAGTCATTGTTCATGCGGGTCGATCTTTTGACGAATCTGCAATTAAAAACAAGTGGAAATGGGAGTGGACGCTTCTGAAAGTTGACGAAGAAGTCATTGGAGACTTTCTTCGCAAAGTTATTGCACCAGGTTTAGCTTGGTGCAAACTGTGCTTAAGGGAAGTGTTACGGTGGTCGCGGGAAGAAAGCTCTTGATCACATTCGTTCAGCGAAGCACGTGTCAAACGTCAAGGCGCTGAGTGGAACTACAAGAAAGGTCACTGAAGACACTTTAGCAGCAGTAAAACGTGCCAGGATAGAACATTGCAATCCTGTGGGGAAAAAAGAGGGTGATATAGAAAATGTGGAGAGTGCAAGCCAGGCGGGAGGCAGCAAGGAAAAAGATAGGGTTCAAACTAATCAAAGTCAAGTTGTCAGCAAGAAGGTGGATGAGAATGAAATAAAAATTGTAGTGTGAAAGCCAGACAGGAGAAAGCAAGGAAAACAGCAAAGATAGGGTTGAAATTCAAGTAAGCAAGAAGGTGGATGGCAAAGACAGTGCAGACAATGCAAGCAGCAAGAAGAAACAGAGTTCCTTGCTATGTTTCTTTAATGCCTCCACCACCCAAACACCCAAATGACAAAGCTGTGTGTGTGTGTGTGTGTCCTTGTGAAATCCTGTATTTCAGTGTTTATTATAATTTAGGAACTTCAAAATTTGACTTCCAGTATGTGCTGATTCCACAAGTTTCTCATTTATCAAAATTTGGATATTGTGACTTTCAAAATGTGCTGATTCCGCAAGTTGATCTGTTATATGAGACTGAACTTTAAAGTGTTTGATGCAGTTACTGACTTTGTGTGCACCAACTTCAAACTTGATATTGTGTGATCATTTAAACCTGAAAAGTGAAACTTATTGAGCAACCCCAGAAGTGAGATTTCATCCAAAGACTATAGTTGGTGAACACCTGTAAAACACTCAAGTTAAAGGGGGAGTGTTCATTTTATTATGTGTTTAACCCCTTCTCCCCTTGTCCCAAATATGTCTTCCTGTAATAATTATGCGTTTACAGCAATTTTTATGCACTAAATAACTCTTGAAATTATGTCCAGAAAGCGCGAAATGGCATAGATTTACACTCGGTTTTTTAAAAAATTTTCCCGGGGGGGGCATGCCCCCGGACCCCCCTAGTTTCAGTGGTTTTTTCCTCCTCCTGTTTTAAGCCCTGCCTAAGGCAAAGAATATTTCAAGAAAAAAAAATGCACAGAAAGGACGAATTGATAATGGTATGCATACACATGTACAGTTTTGACATTTTGGGAATACTTCCCAGCAGCCGAAGACAGGCTACATTTCACATAATGAACATGTGATGAATTATTGCTGACACGCACTGACGCAGTTGGTCGATTTTAACCCAAGCAATGCCCATGAGATGAAACGAATCCTGTCTGCAGTGAAGCACTTTCGGGTTCTCCTCAGGTATTGTGGTTGGTCCTGTGAATTATTACAAGTGCAGAAGTGAAAAGCTGTTACAGGTTGCCATTTTACAAGGTTGCTTGTGATTGTGTTTTTGTTTGTTTGATATTTTTTTTTTTTTTTGGAGGGGGGGGGGGTGGGGTTCTCATCTGTACCCTCTCCTTGGTATTGTTTCCACACGGCTCCTCTGGCTCAGCATGCACAACTACACCCAGACCCAGCATGAACTATATACACGAGAATATATATCCAGTCCCAACACAAGCAGGACACATTATTTTTTGTGATGAGAGTACTTAGACAGCATCTATCCTCAGTTTGAGATCAAGCTGTAAGCGCTGTACAGCCCACACTTTCCTTTGAATTACACAACAGCCTGTCTGCCAGGACAGAGGTGACTGAAGGGCTGCCTGCTGGTGCTACTTTCACTCGTTTCCTGCATCATTCAGTCAGTCGTTTAATCGGGGGGGGGGGGGGGGGGGTTGCGTAGTTTCATTCTTTAGGTGCAAGCTGTGTGTATACCTGCCATTCATGCCGATGGCCAAACTGGTGCTGTCTTCCAAAAGCAATGGGAGTTTTACAGGTGTGCAGGTTGTTATTGTTATGCATGCATACGCATATGGAACCTCAGTTTTATATAGACTCCTATGACAGAACTTTTGGTAAGTGAAGTCAGAACCAACGTTGACTCTTGACGGAAAAATCCCCCACTGGCCAGTACCAAAACAAATGCCTCGGCGGAGATTCAAACCCACAACTCCAGGATCAGTAGAATCACGAGTCCAGTGCTCTACCCACTGAGCCATTCTGGCACATGAAGCAGCCAGTGTCCTCCTGTCATGAGCTAACCCACCTGAGGAGACTGCACTGCAGCTGCCTCACCTCTGGGGGAGGGGGGGGGGGGGGGGGACACTATCCACAAGGAGGCCCCATACTGATGACATTGACAGACCTGTTTACTCTTACGATTTTGCCGTAATTTTTACGGGAAAAAATCGAAATTACGGGAATTACGGTCAAAAAAAATTATTACGGGGGGGGAAAAAAAATCTTAAACGCAAAGTTTCTTTTGCTACGATTCCGGTCAAAAGGCAAACAGCATTGAAGCGTTTCCCAGCGTGCCTTGCGTCTTATCCTTTGCAAAGATGGCGACGAAGCGAACACGCCGCCCACGGCTGGTTCATCCAAATGTTCAAAAGTTGCAAAAGTTCGGCAACAGTTCCGTGAATCATACCTGAAGACGCCTGGAATACAGAGATCGTCACTTGGCGAAGAGTATGCCTTCTGTGGTTACTGTTCATCGGATTTTTCTATCGCGCATTCAGGCCAGTATGACAGAGTTACACTGCAAAACGAAAAAACACCTGAAGTACGTTGAAACGAAGAAAGATGCCGAGTCTTCACAGAAACTGACATCGTTTTTCACGACTGAAAAGAAGAATACCAAAAAGGAGTTCGATGATTTGTCTGTCATAAGGGCAGAAGCAATGGTAACGGAAACCTTGGTGAAAATGAACGTGCCATTGTCTGTGTCTGATGTTATCATTGTGGTGTTTCCAAGTTCAAGAAGCATGAACTTGACTTCAGAGTGCCTGCTAGCTGAACAACATATAGTGACTTGCAACATTAGTATACTTATAAACAGTATTCAAGAGTGGCTTCTTCATCATAAAGTGATTTGTGTGTATGAAATACAAGGATACTCCCACTCCCAGTTGTGGTGTTTACAAGTTCAAGCATGAAACAGACTTGAGAGTGCCTGGTAGCTGAACAATTTGAAGGTAACTGGTAAGTAAAGTGTTATTAAAAGTTAAATACTATAATTGTATAATTAACCAAAGTCTTGTTATTATGGTATAAATGCTTTACATTTGATATACATGTGTAAGTGCAAAAAGTCGCTAAATATTGCGATTATGAAAATTACAGGGTTTTTTCTGAAATTACAGGGTTTTTTTATGAGACATTACAGGTACACGAAATTGGGGTAAACAGGTCTGCATTGATGACAGTTTTTTTACAGTGCTGTTTTTAAAACGTGTCGACGTTTACAAGTGAATCAGTGTAGATTCCTCCTGGTCTGCGCTGCAATGTTTGCATGCTGGAGGAAAAAATGTTCGCGAACGACTTTACACAATGTTTGGGACAGGGAAAGGGAGTAAAGACATCATGGAGATGTTTGGGAGAGGTGGGGGGTGGGGTAGAAGTGGCAGTTTCCAGGTGTGCAGGGAATGGCTTGAGTGCACAGGGTTTGCGTCCCATTCTTGCACTTCATTTTGTGGTCGCATGGCTTTAAAGCAGGGATTGTTGGGTGTGTGTTTTGTAACTGCGTTAAATCAGTTTTGTATCCGATTGCAGCGACGTGCCCCAAGTGCCGGCATGACCGCGCCTACTTCATGCAGATCCAGACCCGCTCGGCGGATGAACCCATGACAACGTTCTACAAATGCTGCAGCAGCGAGTGCAACCATCGCTGGAAAGACTAACTGTGTCGGTGCCACGCAGGAACTCTTGTGGGACTGTGTGGGTCGGTCAAGCGAGAGGGACTGTGTCTGAGTGTCGGTTATGTGATTGAGTCTGTGTGTGTGTGCGAGTCATGTGAGTGACCCTCTGTGAGTGTCGGCCATGTGAGACGGGTGCTCTGCTTCATCAGACAATGATCATAGGTGCTCTTCCATGTGAGTCAGTTTTTAAAGTTGTGCTTTGAAACATGCTGGATTTAGTGTGAGAAAATGTGTGAACTGAGATTATCCTGATTGTTTTGTTTTCAATGAAAAAGTGAAACCGCATCATTTAAAAAAAATTATTATCAATTGGGTATGTTTGTTATGTTTATGGATAGCAAAAATGGGAAATTCAGATTGTTTCAGTTTTCAAGATGTCTGCATGCTAAAGAACGTGAGCTTTATCAAAATTAACTCATCAGACCTCAAACTTACAAACGTTTGCTTAGAAAAAAAGTCAATTTGATATCATACCGTAGATGACGTCAGTGCTGCGAGTTCTACAGACAACGAATCAGACTGAAAAGTCACACCATTGGAACACAAACACCAGACACTTCTTTCGTTAGTTTTTGGAGAGAGTTTTGACCTCAGATTGGCAACCAAGGCATCACACATAATTTGAAACCTATCTGTTGTGACTAAACTTGGTGTTTGATGAGACTGAAGTTCTACTGTTTTGATGGAAATTTTTAGGCATAATGACTATCTGTGTCAACATCTAAGTGTATCAGCTACGTACATTCTGCTGACCACAAAGTACACATTTTGATGCCTCTATACTTGCATAACTCCATAGATTTTAGATGTTGAAGGCTTGCACTAGTTGCAGCAAAGTGAGCCGACTTGATGGGAACTGACTGGGGTCAGCATGTGACAAAATGGCAGCTTCAGACCCTGTGTCTTCTGAACCTCATCCCTCATAGCAAATGCGTCTTTGAGTTGAGGATATGATTTTGGGATACTGAGGTTCTGATTTCTTGTCCAACCCAAATATAAGGAAATTTTTAGGACGATTTTATCTTCAGATATTTTAACTTGAGGTTTATCGAGTGATTCATGCAGCCAGGATTGTGGCTGTGTACACAGCCCACCCTCACAACAAGACTGCAGTCACAGATGGCTCCATGTAGTGGCCACACTGCAGAGAGGGATTTCCTTTGAATTTCTGAAACATGTTTGAAAATCTTAAAAGTAATTGTGTTAAATTTGGGAGGGGGAGGGAGGGCGGAAAGAAACTGGGGGGGGGGGGGGGGGGGGGTAGATGTGAATTTTAAGTGTTATAAAGAAAAGATGCCTGGAATCGTACATGATCACTTTCTGTCAATAAATGAGCCACCTGAACACAGACTGAATGAGTTGTTGCTTTTTTTGTGTGTGTTTGTGAACTTTTCTGTTTCTATGTGACAAATTTCAAGTTTCTGATGGACAGATGTTCTGTAAGCAAACTGTTGTCCAGTACACATCAGACTGACCCCATCAGAATGAACAAACAACAAAGGATAGCCATACTTCAGTGTTCAACTCTGTTCTGCATTAAGCTCCAGTCATTCTGTGCTAAGAGCACTGGCAAACGCAGTCCCCGATTAGCATCAGGGTGGAGCCACAGTCGGAGTTTGTGAGTTCGCATCCCTGCGGTGACCAATGCAGGCATGCCTACCGTCCCGCTGTAGCCGTATTTGTCCCTGAAAATAAAGAAAATGAGCAGGGCGTCCCGGAAATATAGGGTTTTGCGTTCGCGTCCCGGAAAATTAAAAGTTCGCGAAAATGACCGTTTATTTCGCTAGGATCCGGTTCAAAGTCTCAGGCTGGCGCCAAGACGGAAGCGAATGTCCATCGCGCATGCGCGGCGCGGTCATTTCTACCCCCCTGCTTCAACAATGGCGTCGAACAAGCGAAAAAACAAGTTTTCACCGATTCTGATTCATCTCCAAAGAATTTAAGCGCAGTCAAACGCAGCCAGACGTTTCGACAGGAGTATACAGAGTTCTGGCCTTGTATCAAGCCAGGGAGGAAAGGAGAAACGTTCGCTTTCTGCGAAGTTTGTGCATGTGATTTCTCCATCAAATCCGGTGGAAAAGACGACTGTCGGCGGCACACACAAACTGACAAGCATAAAGCGAACATAAAAATTTCTGAAGCACAGCAACAGAATAAAAAAATCACTGGATTTTTTAACAGTGGAGTGTCAACTTCGGCCACAAAGAAGGAATCTACAGCCGTCATTCGTGCTGAAGTGATGATGGTGGACATTGTTTTGGAACAAAATTTGCCGGTCGCAACGTTGGACAAACTCAGCAAAGCAGTGAAAGTCATGTTTCCCGATTCGGAAATAGCCAAGCAGTTTCGCAAAGTCCAGGTCCGAGGGTGCACTAGAGAGACAGTACAAAGAGGCTGACCTGGCTGATCTGAAGAGTGCCTACTACAGGTCTCTTCAGCCCTCTCAGTCTCATTAGTACAGAAAGGACTGTATTTGTACATAGTGTAAATAAAGGTAAGCTGTTTTTCATGCTTTTTATTTTAGTTTGCTGTTTTTGTGTTGCTTCTGTCTGATGACCAATAATTTGCCGAATAGTTAGGTGTCCCTGAAAATTGTGTCCTGTCCCTGATTTTGAACATGTGTGTCCCTGAAAGAGCAATTTAGGGGTAGGCATGCCTGCCAATGTGAAAGCTGGCACTTTTGACTTCAGCGCCCATCATCATGTGCTGTCCTGTACAGGAGTATGGGATACAGTGACCACATGCACAGTTCTCCTTCACTAGGTGTGCATGTCTGCTGTATCGCAATCAGTTATGTCATTTGAACAACATATTAAGACAACACAGTTCCTTCAGGGTTTGGACACTTTAGTATAATCTGTATCGCCTTTGGAGTGTGTGGCCGTCACGTCACACTGTAGCCAGCCAGAAGTAGCAGGGTGACCGCCATGGACCACACTACCTGGAAACGGTCATCTTGCATTATTTTACATGTGCCTGGAGGACTGAGGTGCCGGCTTTTCCCAGATTTCATTGTGCTTCCTGGGTGGCATGTGATGCAGAGACGCCGTTAAAACCATGATACGGCTTGAACTGTTCAAAATGTTTCACTGAAAACTTAGTTCTCAAGAACCTTTCTTGAAAACTCCTTGAAAACCCCATGAATTTTGTTTTTGGGAGTTTGTAGGAACCCTGCTTGATATCTACTGGAGAACTGGGGTCCCCCCCCCCCCCCCCCCCCCCTGCATAAGCAGGCGGACACTCTCTGTATAGATATGCAAGGATTAATCCCGTCTACCCAGTAGAGGGAGTGGAGTTTTGTGTGTATAACCTTTTTTATCCCGCCATTAAGGCAGCCACACTCCACTTCGGAGAGGTGCTTGCTATGTGTAACGTGTCATCCATACCAACGGCGAAACTGGCCTTCTCTTTCGAAAGTTGGTGATGGCATTTTACGTGTGTGTAAGATGTTATGCGTGCGTTCACACATGGAACCTCAGTTTATAGTCTCATTTGAAGGACAGTATGGAAAATGGAGTTGGAACCAATGTTAACTCCCAGGGAAAAAGCCCCCTATATTGAAATGGCCCAGCACAGATACGAACCGGCAACCCCAGGATCACCAGGATTGTAAGTCCGGCGCTCACTCACTGAGCTATTCAGCCCCCCTCCCCCCTGGTTTTATCCCACTTTAAAATGACAGTCCCCTTTCCCGCACATGCTTTGTTTTGAGCATGCTTGGTATTTTAGATCACCATTCTTTTCTTAGATCACCATTCTTTTATTTGATATGTGTACTGGCTTATTCTGTCTGCCTCCTTCACTGCAGTCCAGTCACATTATTACCTCACCAATCATTCCAGCTACTCCATACACTGCCACTACCAGGTCTGTGCTGTAGTAGACTCACCTGTATGAACAATCAGCATTGGACCTTCATGACAACCCACCTGAGGAGACTGCATTGCTGCTGAATCCTTTAAGTGGTGGTCAGTCGTGCCTATTGTGATCCAGTACCACATCTAAGCGCTTTGAGGACAGTAATTACCTGGAGTGAGTGAGCGTGCCGCAACAGAGGGGGCCACTACCTCCCTCCAACAGCACTCCCCGTGAGCGTGACAACGCCGACAGTCTTGACATAAACTCGCCATAGACATGGCTGTGCCGAAGAAACTTGAATACTTTTTGAAAGGCCACTATGAGAGCAGGTCGTAAAAGGGCAGAGACGGTTTGGGACTTCTTCTGACGATCGGTAGGAATGAGGCTTATGCAGATGATGCTATAGAAATCCATTCTGATCCGAGACTACAGTACGGCCAGGGCTGTGTTCTACACTACCTACATTCCATCATCCAGAATGCTGAGAGGTGTAGACACCTACCGTGTTGGTCAGGCTAGTTGAGCAGTGGATACAAACACGTGTCCAGTAAGTGTGTGCAGTTCATCAGCGTGGATCCAGTCGTCCCATTCAATGTCACAGTGAATTCAGTTCTGGTTAGGAGGCGGCAGAGATTGGAAAATGCCACCAATGACGGGCGCTGATGGGACTCCAGCCTGTGATGCTGGCGACTGCATTATATGGCTGATTGCATGCATCCTCTGTCTCACTCCTGCTGGACATCTCATGTATCTTGTAAATTTAGCACCACATCTTGCCCCTCCACTTTATAATTTCATTGAGTCTTTCATACACTTGTGCTATGACTTTCCTCTTAATTCCATTTTTTTCAGCAAAATAGGCTTAAACAGGTTTTGTTTATGTAAACTGTATAGCTTGCACCTTTATGAAAATTGTTATTGTACAAGTGCCATGAATGCAAACATACCATCACCTATTAGTGTCCTTAAAGAGAGCACACACACACACACACACACACAGTGGCACGTGCACGCACAAAACTGCTTGTAATAAAATTTTCTTCCATCTATTCTGACAGCCTGCCATTGACAACAGAACTGAAAAGTCTGATTCTTACACTCTGAGAGAAATGGACCTTCCTGTGTAATTCTAAAGTTTTTAACGCTTTGTTTAACAAAACCATACAGTTTTCCTGAAACATTTCCATATGGAAGTATAACACAATTTCACATTAAAAAAGTCCACTGCATGATACCAGTGTTCTGCAATAATTCACAGACCATGCAGTCTGGAGCTGCAGTCTTTCGCAAGTGTTCTAAAGACCAGTAACACTTCTTTAAAGATAACTTATGTAATCATTAAAGTAATCATCTAAATCTTTATCATCAGTTCTGTGCATTTTGTGTTACATTGTTCAAGATCACAAGGCCTGATCAGTCTTGAATTGATGTAAAAAAATTTTGTGATGATGCTTTCTCGTTTGTGCCACTTCAGTGGCAGTACGCGCCACACCATGCACGTGCATGCATGCACACATACACACACACACACACACCACGTTGCATAATATAAGCACACGCACATCCGCATTCACACACACACATGCATATACGCCCATATAGGCACACACATACACATATATGTACACGTACATGTACACATAGTGATGCGTGCATGCAGGAGCATACTTACATAAGCCCACAGATCACATACATGCATACACATGCACATCTGCACACACACAAGTGCAGGCATACATGCATGTGCATGCACACACGCACACACTCACACATGCACACACACACACACAAGCACATGCACATGCACTCACGCTGCATACACGGGCACACACACACATGTGCCTGTGCCCACACACACGGGCACACTCACCCACAACGCATACGATGACAATGATAGCTCAGCCAATGTTAGGTAGGTACTCAAAGTCTGACCAGCACGTTAGGCTAATGCATAGGTCAGGCGTCCGCTAAGTTGTAGCCATGAGACCCTCGTTTTAAATTCTTTCATATCAGTCATTCATTCATTTATCCATCAGCTCCAAATCCTGCGCAGTGTGGTATCAAAACTTAACGAATGTGGTGTGGCGTATATGGACTAGTCCGCACACAGTGACACCTAACTGAAACTGAAACTGGCGCCTGTTTGATTCAACATACAGCACATACTAAGCCCCCCTACTGACAACAGTAATTGTTTAGTTGCAGAGCCGGCATGGGTGGGCATGCCCCTCCAGATGGCGCCACCACGTCCATCCAATGACTGTCCCCATGAACTTGCCGATACCGGTGACCTCAACACAAACTCACCAACAGCATAGACATGGAGATGAACAGAGACGTCAATCTTCTTTTCAAACACTCAGATGGTGATGCCAGTTGCCCTCAGGAAGTTGGCTGTCCCCCAAGGTCCACCAGGTCCCCGTAGAGCTTGGCCCTCAGAACCACTGGCTCCGGCCATGTGTCCTGCCTGGCAGTAGCATGGAGGTGACAGTCCTGTAGTATGTGCTCGGTGTCCGTTTCAGCCTCGCTGCATGGACACATTGCAGACTCGCCAATCTTGTACTTTTGGTACATGTGTGGTACATTCGATCTGTTTTGTACAGTCCTTAGTCTGAACAGTAGCGCTTGATCTTCTCTCCTTAGGTGGTAGTAGCGGTCAGCCTGGTTGGAATTTGGGTGTTGCTGTTTCAATTTCCTCCCAGAGATATCACTGATAGCAGGGCATGAAGGGCCACAGAATTTTTTTTTTTTTTTTTTTTTTGCTGTCCCAACCTCTGCGCCACTCAGAGGCAGTGCACCCACGCCGCTCATTCCGACACCCCATCCACAGCCACAGGGGCCACAGGGAAAACTGCAGAAGTTACAGCTATTTTTAAAAAGGGATCAAAAAATGAGCCTGGAAATTATAGACCTGTTAGTCTGACATGTGTAGTGTGTAAAGTTCTAGAAACTATAATAAAGAGACTGTATTGTCAATCATTTTCAGGACAATGATCTGTATTCAGATTGTCAACACGGGTTTAGAAAAAAGGTCTTGTATGACACAGCTTCTTTTAACAATGGAAGATTTTACAGAATATATTGAGCAAAAAGCATCATTTGATGTTGTCTACTTAGACTTCAGAAAAGCTTTCGACACTGTACTGCATTGTAGGCTTCTGGAGACGTTGAAAAGATATGGGATTACAGGAAATGTACTGAATTGGATCCAGGCTTTTTTAAAAGGTAGACGTATCTGCGGTGATCTGATCGAAGTCTATAAAATATTTAACGATTTGGTGAATGTACAAATAGAGGATTTTTTCAAATTATATATGTGATGGTGCGGAGGGGCAAGGGGTGTGCAGGTGAAGACAGCAGATGGTGATAAGCACAGGAACCAAGGGACAGCAGCCAGTCAAGAAGACACACAGGACAAAGAGTTTTTCTTGCCTTTATTTCTCTCCCATGACGAGGAGCTCAAACCAGGAACACTGCCTGGGAACTCTCTCTCTCAGTACTCGGCGCACTGAGCACTCTCTAGGCAACACTGCTCGGGGCAACACTGGTCACCACTCACTTTGCTTTTTGCTTTGATGGTGAGATTAACGTCCTATTGGCCTGAGGCCCTTAAGGACAAGGTTCATGCAGACAAAAGTCTGCATATTTGTGGCAACTGTTGTCGCCTGGCAGTAGTGAGTAGTTTCAGTGAGGGTCGTCGCATTTGTCTCCCAGAGCTCGTGTTCCTCTTGAACATTAGCTCAATTCTAGTCATTATCTTCTTGAAAGTTGGTTCAAGTTTGGTGGAGTTGGTCTTGAACGTTGGTTCAGTTTCAGGATCTTGGTCGACCGACGGTAGGCGTCGGTGTGTGTTGCCTGCTGTCCCCCAAACATCAGGCTGTCTTCAGGACCACCGGGCGGCCTTCTTCATGCTCGGGTGGCGATGGTCCTGTGCCGCGTGAGGCCGCCTCAAGGAGGGAGCAGGACGAAAGTCGCTGGAGCGCTGCACGAGTCCCTAAAACATGGCGGGCACTCGTTGACTGCGGCCGAGAGGGCAATTTTTCAGCCCAACCCCGTAAGGAGTGCCCCCATGTCTGTCACCCCTTAAAACAGCACGGTATTCCAGGCCACGGTAGTCGCAGTCAGGCAGCGCTCCTTCGTCAATCGCCCCACACCTCCAGGAGCTGTCCCCCGGCGACACAGGCTAGACCCGTCGTCACCCACATGGCTGGAAGGTTGTCTGTGCCGCCCAATGACGCTGACCTCTCACGCCAGCATCCTTCAAGGGAGAGCTGCCACCTCTCCCCTGGTGTTGACTGCTATGCCACACTCGCAGTGAAAGCCCGTCCGCCGACCCCTCAGCCTACTTATAGGCCTGAAAACACCACTCATGCCGCGGCCCAAATATATATATACCTTGACCGGACCGCAAAGAAGGCAATGCAGCACCGCACTCAAAATGAGCCTCGCGGGACAGCGAATGACAAAATCTGTGCTATCTGTTGCGGATTCTGCGTTGTCTAGCTCGCCGTCGCCACGTGCTTCGAACACCATCTTCGAAAAAGCGTTATTCCCTGAAAATGTCCATCGGATAATTTTTATATATAATCGGTTGCTTCTATCTTAGAAATGGAGTTATTAAAAAGATTTCGATCGGGAAGTCCAAATTTCATGAAACGACAATTTAGATCAAAACTCTGACAATAAACAAAGAAGGCGACTCGCTAAAGGGACCGGCGCTGTCAGTCATTTCGTATAGTCGCAAGCTTGTACAGAAAAGATCATAGGCATGCGATATACGAAATGAGAGCTTATGGACTTTGCTTTCAATGCGCATTCATGGATTCTTTGGATTCTCTCATACTTTTTGTGAAATCAAGAATTATTTACGGTTTGTTCGTCGGACAATTCAAAATGGCGCAAAGATTAATTTGGTCGAAATACCAGTTTTAGGGAAAATATGGGCTTCTCAGTCCAACACGATTGTAATGAATGGAATACATTAATTTTTGTGACTTCAGCAACGTATACACAACTATGTAGGTTCTGAGGTATTCATGATTTAAAGAATTTACACAATAAAAACGAGATCAATCGATCAAGGGAGGTAAGGCGAAGATAACTCATGAACAAAATATCTCGTCTAAGATGGGTGCCCAAGGAATACACTCTTAGCACCAGGCTACATCCCCCCTACTCTGTTACAACCAGCGTCCTTGCTGACACAAAAATGACATAAAAATCATAAGAGTTATCAAGTAGGAATACAACAAATCAATCAATGAAAAAAAATTAAGCTTCAGCTATCCAAGTCCTTAGAGGCATAGCTACTCCCAAAACAAAACACTTACATCAATGTATCAAAGCGTCAAAACATCTTGCCTCTCTCTCATTCTTTGCATTCGCATTATTCCAACTACCAAGGGTTTGCCCTTCTAAACAAGGCGCCTGAAAGTTGGCAGATTGACTGAAACAGGCACGTGCTGTATACAAAATAAAAAAAGTCAAATACAAAAATGACTAGAAGGGATTCGTTTCCTGAACAAAACTCGGACTTTGGGTACATAAGTAACTGAACTGGACTTGCTATTTAAAACAAAGTTCCAGGAGGTCAGAAGAAATCATTAGGCAAAATGTGTTAAAACCCAAAGCACTGGGTAGGTACCAAGTGACAATAATGGACTTATTATTTGAATAAAATTCCAAAATGTCGGATACCAAAATGACTTGAAAGAATTTGTTACTTAAACAAAATTCAAAAAGTCAGATGCCAGAAATGACTGGGAAGAGAAATTCATGAAGATCCAAATCAGGTATCAAGTGACAGTAGTGGACTAGTTACCGTTGAGTGTGGGTATCCCATACCCAGACGCTCAGTAACATTAGCATATCTTCGAAACCGCTGCACCAATTGCTGTCAAATTTTAGAAGTTCCTCAGAAACATGAAAAGCTTAATGCAACGTCATTTTCATGAGAATGTGTTAATAAACAATGACGTAATTGAGTGTGTCATTTGAACTAGTGGGGCCCGATCTTGTGGGTGTGGGTAACCCAGACTTATTAAAGAGTACAGTTCTACCACTGACTCGCCGGGCGTCGTGGGTGTGGGTAACCCAGACTTATTAAAGAGAACAGTTCTGCCACTGACTTACCGGGCGTCGTGGGTGTGCTAAGCCCATGCGCGTGAAATAGTGTAGCGGCGGTGATCACGGGAGAACACACATGGGTGTGCTAGTTGGCTTCACCGTCTGTAGCAGACGAACTTTTCGAGAGTGGAACAGCA
>CM031622.1:24850826-24908382 GCA_018398815.1 Conus ventricosus | reverse complement strand
TTAAATTAACTTTTGTTCACTCCAAACTAAGACATGTACAAATCAATGTGTACAAAGTGCACATGTGCATTAATGATTTGAACCAACTTCACCAAGGCATTCACTCCGAACAACATGAGCTAAGAGCTGAACAGCACTACTGTTGGCTCCATTATAGCTTTTAATTTGACTTCCCCTTTCAGATCAGTTAGTTACTTGATATTCTGCATCCTAATATATTACAGTTCTGATCAGTGATGTACATTCCTTTTGGGGCAAAGACACAGTTTAGAGAGCACTCATTGCATCAGCAGTACATGACTGGCTTTCGACATCTCCCAATTTTTGTTTTATGTGACTAACAGCTAGTGAGCTACTTGCAGGCAGATAAGTACTGGGCCCAAAAGATATTGGGACAATGGTCACCATTTGAACCATAACGGTTAACATTCTGAGTGCCCTGCATTTGCATGTATGTGAATTTGGGGTCTCAGTTGTTGTTGTTGTTGTTGTCGTACCCTGGCTAAAAGACTCCAGGGATCATCAAACAGCCGAAGTACTTGAACACTATGGTACAAATGCATCAGCTGGGGATGAGAACATTACGTGTGTGACCGTTTTGATTACCCCGCCACATGGGCAGCCACACTCCGACTTCGGGGGATTTTAGAGACTGATAATGTTATGCTAGGAGCTTGTCACAACTGAAGACAATCCCCGCATAACTATGCAGAGCATAACAACATTTTGATGTAGCCTTGGTGTTCTAGCCTATAGATGTCAATTAGCCTGACACAGCCTTAAGCCAAGGCACGGGTCTCAGTAAGAATTTAACATGATTATTAACTATAACTACAGGCTAAGGGGCAGTTTGATGTAACTAAAACCTTTCTGTCCTGTTATAAACTTTTTATCTGCGTAAGCTTTTATTTTTTACTTTTAACATTTAAAGTATTTTTAATTTTTTTTTTTTTTTTTACATTTTACACTTATATGTTTGACTAGCATTTAGTGCTGAAACATGATTAATCTGGAGGCAAAAGTAAGTGTTCCTGCTGTATTAATAGAAGTTGCTGTTATTTTTCAACAAAAAAAGTAAGTTTGAATGAATGGTTTATGATTTATTTTCATAAACTGTCCTGTCATTGATTTACTAGATAGATTGATTGATAGTGGTTTTGACATTATTACAAGCACGCTGAAATTTGCAAGACTGTAGAAACATGAATGAATGACTGCAGTCACCAGCATTTCTCACATAATGCATCATTATAATCTGTTCTCAAAACTTGAGATTGGAAACAGGATCACAGTGTGCTTGTGTATCCTCAGAATTCCTTTGTTCTCAAGGCAGCACAATGTTTGAATTAACTTTTTGATTTTAAATTATAGGTTGATCAAACCATGATGAGCGCCATCATTGGTGCCATGGAAACATGCATTCACAAGCTGAACTCTTTTTCTCTTTTTTAAAACTGTATGCATGAACATGTGCAGGCTTTGCATGTTTCACAACTTGAAATGGCTTGTTTGGGCATAATTGGAACAATAGTAGATCTGCTTCACATCAACTGATCTGATTGTTTTCATGCTTCGTGCAGATATCGTCACGACGGTATCCAAAGCTGAAGGAGGTGGACGATGTAGTATTGGTGGTGCTAATGCCTGGAAAAATGTGGACAGCACGGAAGGTGAGTTCTCTTCTTCTGCATTGTTTGGTGCCTGTTTGTGTGTGCATACGTTCTTCAGCGTTCATCTGCCAGTGTTTGTGTGCCATGTTGTATGCATGCTACATTCAGCATCTGATGAACATACATATCTTCATAATATTTGAGGCAGTCAGTTTGAGAACTTTCCTTGTTCAGCTTTTTGGTCATAGAGTTAAAATGCCTGTATGTGATCGTGAACTTTCAGGCATGGTACATGTCCGCGAATTCGCGGAAATCCGCGAAAAGCAAAAAAAAAAACCGAGCCGCGCCCGACGAGACCGGCCCTTTTAGTTCGTTTGAGGTCGTTCGCTTCAAGCCTTCGTCTCGCGAGAAGTAGCATTGAGCAGGACTACTTCCGCGCATGCGCTTTCGTGACATTCGCCACTGCTTTCCACTCTGGGTCGACGTGATCGAATTTGAACAAGGTTGAAGAAAAAGAAGGAAAAAATAAAAATGCCAAAGCGTACAGACATAGTTCCGCGGAATTCTCCGACAGAAGATATTGATGCTGGTTGTGGCAAACAAATGGCGATGGGATTGGCTGAACAGGAGCCACGAAAATGAAACGTTTTTGTCGTGCTTGGAAAAGTTGAGAATCCGCGGCAAAGCATACTGTGTGGTGTGTCAAGTTGAAATCTGTTACGGGTCTGGCGGTGCGAGAAGCCTCAGCGATCACATCAAAGGGAAACGAAACAAAGAGAGAGTGAAAACTGCTGCAAGTAATCCCATTCTGCCAGGTACGATTCTCTCTCTCTCCCTCTCTCTCTCTCTCTCTCTCTCTCTCTCTCTCTCCCCTCTCTCTCTCTCTCTCTCTTTCAAGATTCCCCCCCCTTCCTCCCCCTCTCCCTTCCTCCCCCCTCTCTCTTCCTCTCTTCTAGAGCTCTCACTCTCTCATTCTCTCTCTTTCTTTCTCCCCCCCTCCTCCCCCCCCATTCCCCCCTCTCCTTCCTCTCTCATTCTCTCTCTCTCTCTCTCTCATCTCTCTCTCTCTCCTCTCTCTCTCTCTCTCTCTCTTTCTCTCATTCTGTTTCTGACTTTCTCTACCTCACTTATCAGCAGAGTAAGTAAATATTTTACAGTTTGATTTAATGTATGCCACTAAAGCAATGTAGATATGTACTCATTTTTGCTATGTGATTACTTGGGTTTAAAACCTTCTTTGGGTTGAAGGAATGACTGATAAAGTGATTCTAGGAGAGCTTATTTTATGGCAGAAATTGCTTAGTATGAAGAACTGAAATTAGTTCAAGGAGAGGCTTTTTTACAGGCTAGAATTGCTGAAAAACCTTCAGCTTCAGGGGCGTTGCCCCCTGACCCCACAAGGGGCTCTGCCCCTTGACCCCGCCAGGGGGCTCCGCCCCCTGGACCCCCAAATATTTTCAGGGAAAAATGATTTTCCTCCAGTACCATGCCTGACTTTATGCAGCATCAGTTCAAGGATTTATAAACCTACTCCTCTCTCGAAGAGGTAAAAAACCAACTGTTTTTCTTTATGAAGAGTCAGCAGGATTCTGCTAATGCCGATGCTGCTGACCTTCCTGAACTGGCCAAGGTATGGGAAGAGAACTGGAAACAAGGACGGTGAAAGTTCACGGAAACTATTGCGGCTGTTGTTTAGTTCTCCTGACTTCATAAGCTGTGGGGTGGGAATTGGTCTCCTGGCTTTTACACTATCTGGCAATGAGTGACATCTTTGCCCCACTCTGAAGCTGATGGTTATACACAGTATTTTCACCAGTGCAGAAGTGACTGAACCTCTAGCAGAATGTTTCTGTAGCAGAATGGACTGTTGAGTGTGAAGGCTGAACTTCAGCAGTGCTTGGTCAGGATAGTGAGTGGAGTTTGGAGGTGAATTTGTTTTTTTATACATCTCCCTGGTCAACATCTGCAGTATTTCAATTGTTGTGAATCATGATGATTATAATCATTTTTCTCTTCTAACAAGGAAATCATAACAATGATGATAATTTGTGTTGTTGTTATATCTTGTAACGCAGGTAATGATAATGGAAACACCGAAGTCAGTTGTTGCACAGGTAACTTGCTGTAGTTAATCTCAGGTCATGGCCATCTGTGCAGGAATTCATTGTGGGTTATCTCCCCTGCTCCGATGCCTTGACCAGTGTGAGGGACAGGGAAAGGGCAATTTCAAGCCATTGTTTTTGTTTTTTTCCTTCTATTCATAGTTTGCAACAGCATCCTACTCCTAGTGCACTGCACATCCTAGTGCACTGACGCACACGCACTCTCTCTCTCTCTCTCTCTCTCACACACACACACACACACACACACACACACACACACACACACACACACACAGTTTTAGGATTTTTATTATTATTGCCTGTGGCTTTAACTCTTGCTCTGTTTTTGTCAGAATAAATTGGAATGTTTGGGAACTTTTTTTAATTTTTTTTTTTCCCTTTTTAAAACTTTAGAGAAGAGAAACAAAAACTGAAAATGTAATATTCTGTAACTCGCATCTTTTGTTGAGTTCCCCCTAAGGCAAAGAATATTTCAAGAAAAAAAAATGCACAGAAAGGACGAAATGATAATGGTATGCATACACATGTACAGTTTTGACATTTTGGGAATACTTCCCAGCAGCCGAAGACAGGCTACATTTCACATAATGAACATGTGATGAATTATTGCTGACACGCAGTTGGTCGATTTTAACCCAAGCAATGCCCATGAGATGAAACGAATCCTGTCTGCAGTGAAGCACTTTCGGGTTCTCCTCAGGTATTGTGGTTGGTCCTGTGAATTATTACAAGTGCAGAAGTGAAAAGCTGTTACAGGTTGCCATTTTACAAGGTTGCTTGTGATTGTGTTTTTGTTTGTTTGTTTTTTTGTTTTTTTTTGTGGGGGGGGTGGGGGTCTCATCTGTACCCTCTCCTTGTTATTGTTTCCACACGCTCCTCTGGCTCAGCATGCACAACTGTACCCAGAACACCCAGACCCAGCATGAACTATATACACGAGAATATATATCCAGTCCCAACACAAGCAGGACACATTATTGTTTGTGATGAGAGTACTTGGACAGCATCTATCCTCAGTTTGAGATCAAGCTGTAAGCGCTGTACAGCCCACACTTTCCTTTGAATTACACAACAGCCTGTCTGCCAGGACAGAGGTGACTGAAGGGCTGCGTGCTGGTGCTGCTACTTTCACTCGTTTCTGCATCATTCAGTCAGTCGGTTAATCCGGGGGGGGGGGGGGGGGGGGGGGGGGGGTTGGTTTATCCACTAGGAGGCTGATGACATTGAAGACAGGTTTTCTACAGTGCCGTTTTTAAAACGTGTCGACGTTTACAAGTGAATCAGTGTAGATTCCTCCTGGTCTTCGCTGCAGTTTTTGCATGCTGGAGGAAAAAATGTTCGCAAAACGACTTTACACAATGTTTGGGACAGGAAAGGGAGTAAAGACATCATGGAGATGTTTGGGAGAGGTGGGGGGTGGGTAGAAGTGGCAGTTTCCAGGTGTGCAGGGAATGGCTTGAGTGCACAGGGTTTGCGTCCCATTCTTGCACTTCATTTTGTGGTCGCACGGCTTTAAAGCAGGGATTGTTGGGGTGTGTTTTGTAACTGCGTTAAACCAGTTTTGTATCTGATTGCAGCGACGTGCCCCAAGTGCCGGCATGACCGCGCCTACTTCATGCAGATCCAGACCCGCTCAGCTGACGAACCCATGACAACGTTCTACAAATGCTGCAGCAGCGAGTGCAACCATCGCTGGAAAGACTAACTGTGTCGGTGCCACGCAGGAACTCTTGTGGGACTGTGTGTGGGTCGGTCAAGCAAGAGGGACTGTGTCTGAGTGTGCCGGTCATGTGACTGACTCTAGTCTGTGTGTGTGTGTGTGTCAGTCATGTGAGTGACTCTGTGTGAGTGTCGGCCATGTGAGACAGGTGTTCTGCTTTATTGGACAATGATCATAGGTGCTCTTCCATGTGAGTCAGTCTTGAAAGTTGTACTTTGAAACATGCTGGATTTAGTTGTGAGAAAATGTGTGAAATGTACTTTGAAACATGCTGGATTTAGTGTGGGGAAATGTGTGAACTGAGATATGATTCTTTTGTTTTTAATGAAAAAGTGAAACGGCATCATTTTTAAAATTATTTTTATCATTTGGGTGTGTTTGTTATGTTTATGGATAGCAAAAATGGGAAATTCAGATTGTTTCAGTTTTCAAGATGTCTGCGATTCTATCTTCAAGTATTTTAACTTGAGGTTTATCAAGTGATTCATGCAGCCAGGATTGTGGCTTTTGCGCCCCGCCCACCTCACAAAAAAGATGCAGTCACAGATGGCTCCATGTAGTGGCCCCCCTGCAGGGGGGGGTTTTTCCTTTGAATTTCTAAAACTTGTTTGAAATTTTTAAAAAGGGAATTGGGTGCCCCTTTTTTGGGAAGGGGGGGGGGGGGGGGGGGGGGGGGGGGCCAAAAAAAAATTGGGAGGGAGGGAGGAGGAGTGGATGTAAATTTTTAAAGGTTAAAAAGGGAAAAGATGCCGGGGAATCAAAGTGATCCCCTTTCTGTCAATAAATTTGAGCCACCGGGAACACAGATAAATGGTTGTTGCTTTTTTTTGTGTGGTTTGTGAACATTTCTTTTGTTTCTGTGGCAAATTTAAAGTTTTCTGGGGACGGATGTTTTTGTAAGCAAAGGTTGTCCAGTCCCACTTCAGACTGCCCCATCAGAAATGGCCCAAACAACAAAGGACAGCCATACCCCGTGTTAAAAACTCTGGGCGCTTTAAGCCCCAGTAATTCTTTTTGCAAAGACATTTGGTGACCATACAGCAAACAAAAAGTCCCCGTTTGGGCTCGGGTTTTTAGGGGAAACAGTCGGGTTTGTGGGTTCGCACCCTGCGGGCCCCAAATTTGTGTAAGCTGGCACTTTGACTTCGCCCCCCTTCTTTCTTGTGTTTGGTCCTGTACGGGTTTGTATGGGATACAGTGCCACTTGCACAGTTTCCTTTTCATTTGGTGGCGTGTCTGTTTGTATCGAAATCGGTTATTTTCTTTTTAAAACAACTTTTAAAGACAAACAGATCCTTCGGGTTTTGGCCCCTTTTTAGTATAATCTTTACATGGTCACCCATGTCACTTTAAATTTAGAGTAACCACTCCCTGATAAGGGGGAGGGGAGTTTGCCATGTTTCATACATTTCGTAAAATTACTGTGGTCTCACTTTTTTCTGCTGCTGATGATGTTGATTTCCTGACATACCAACATTCAGCTAAGAACTATCTGCAATTTCTGAGAAATTACCTGACTTCAGAGGGGGGAAAAAAAACTTGAGAAAAGAAAGTCGCTAATAAAAAAAGGGGGGGGGGGGGGGGGATCGCGAACTGCTAAATCATTTAAGTCTTGTACAGTATCCATTTTTTCCGACTTATTTTCGGATTGTTAACAAGCGGGGAAGGGCCCACATTTTCATTCGCTGTGTTGAAAAGAACTGAACTACATTGGGGATGTTCCCTTGTTTGTTCTGTGTTTCTGTGCTGTCATATCTGCTAGGTGATTCGGTGTTGTAGCAGCAATCCTTTGGAGTTAGGGGGTGTTTTGTGGTTTCTTGTGGGAGAGCAAGAGTTTCCCTGCTTGTTCGATTATTGAGCTACATTGATCGTGGTTGTAACCAGTGCTGTTTGAACAGTGCCCTACAAAAAGTATGTTGCACTGGATTGCAACCGAGCAGATGATTACCCCCCCCCCCCCCCCCCTTTTTTTTTTATAATAGGACACTCACAGATTTTGTTTTGACAATGTGACGGCCCAAATAAGTAATATGCAGTAAGGTCGGCTTGGGTATAAACAAGAATGACATGTAGTGATGTACAGTAACCGTGCCCACAGTAAAGGATATGACACTTTCATTGCCAAGTTACATGTATGGTTGTTGAAACAAACACTAAGTTTTGTTTATTAAAGAAATTTATTCAAATGTGTTTTAAGTGTGTACAAGTAGGTATTTTATTTTGGATTCTTTACTTTGCTTCATAGTGATTGTCATGAGAGATTTATTGAAAGGGTCTTATAATGGCTTGAATTCCCCTTTTGACTGGTGGTTTACCCTCAGCCTTACAACCAGGGCATTGTCCTGGAGTCCACCAGGGCCTAGACGGCCCCCCCCCTGGGCCCCGGGCTGTTTCAGAGATGTTTCAGTCAGCGGAGTCTGCAGCCTGATAAAGGCGAGCCTCAGTGAAATGTGTGGACCATGAGGACACACATCATGGGGGGCTGTGCGGTCCAAAGCAGCCTCCTGTAAAGGTTTAGCTGAAGAAGGAATGGGTTGGGAACTGAGTGAAGTGTCCCCAGTCATGCAGACAAAAATCTTCCACGCTTGTTATCTACTGGGAGAACTGCCCCCCCCCTGTGTATGCAGGCGGACACTCCCTGTATAGATATTTCAAGGATTAATCCGTCTACCAGGGGGGGGAGTGGAGTTTTGTGTGTATGACCTTTTTTATCCTGCCATTAAGGCAGCCACACTCCAACTTCGGAGAGGTGCTTTCTTGTGTAGCGTTTCATCCTACCAACGGCCAAACTGGCCCTTTTCTTTTGAAAGTTGTTGTTATTTTACGTGTGTGCAAGATGTTATTTCGTGCGTTTTACACATGGAACCTCAGTTCATAGTCTCATTTGAAGGACAGTATGGAAAATGGAGTCGGAAACCAATGTTAACTCCAGGGAAAATCCCCTATATTGAAATTTGGCCCAGCACAGATACGAACCAGCAAAACCCCCGGATCACCAGGATTATAAGTCTGGCACTCTACCCCTGAGATATTCCCGCCCCCCAGTTTTATCCCCTTTAAAAATGACAGTCCCCTTTCCCGCACATGCTTTGTTTTGAGCATGCTTGGTATTTTAGATCACCATTCTTTTCTTAGATCACCATTCTTTTATTTGATATGTATACTGGCTTATTCTTTCTGCCTCCTTCACTGCTGTCCAGTCACATTATTACCTCAGCAATCATTCCAGCAACTCCATACACCGCCACTACCACGTCTGTGCAGTCGCAGACCCACCTGTATGAATAATCAGCAATGGACCTTCATGACAACCCACCTGAGGAGACTGCATTGCTGCTGAATCTTTTAAGTGGTGGTCAGTCGTGCCTATTGTGATCCAGTACCACTCTGGCTTGGTGAGGAGGTAATTACCTGGAGTGGTGAGATGCCGAAAACAGAGGGGGCCACTCCCTCCCCCAAACGCATCCCTGAGCGTGACAACGCCGCAGTTTCAAAAACTCCCCTAGCATGGCTGGCGAAGAAACTTGAATACTTTTTGAAAGGAAAATATGAGGCAGGGCTTTAAAGGGCGAGGTGGTTGGGACTTCTTTGACGATCGGTTTGAATGAGGCATATGAATGTTGCTATAGAATCCCTTCTGATTGGATACAGTACGGCCGGGCTGTGTTCTCACTATTCCTTTCCCATCATCCGAATGTGAGGGTGTAACACCTGCCTTTTTGGGTCGGCAGTTGACGTGGTTACAAACATGGTCCAGTAAGTGTGTGCATTCTCAGCGTGGTCCAGCGCCCCATTCGATGTCACGGTAAATTCGTTTGGTTTAGGAGGGGGAGAGAGGGAAAAATGCCACCAATGATGGCGCTGATAGGACTTCAGCCTGCGATCTGGCAATGCATTTGGAGGGATTGCATGATTTTCTGTTTTCCTCCTGGGACATGTAATGTTCTTGTAATTTGCACCACATCTTCCCCTCCCTTTATAATTTCATCGGTTTTTTATAATCAAAACCTTGTGATATGCTTACCTCTTATTTCCTTTTTCGGAAAATAGGTTTAAAAAGGTTTTGTTTGTTGAGTATGTCAATACTGTATAAAAATGTACAGCTTGCAGCTGTAGGAAAATTGTTTTTGTACAAGGCCATGAATGCAACATCCCTCCCTATTAGAATCCCTTTAAAAAGGCCAACACCACACACAGGACCACACACACCACACACACACCAACCCAAAAACAGTGGCCCTGCTACACAAAAAAGCTTGTAAAAGCTTTTCTTCAAAACTATTCTGGGCTTGCCATTGACAACAGGCTGAAAAGTTCGATCCTTTTCACTGTGAGAGAAAAAGGACTTTCCCGTGTAATTCTAAAGTTTTTAACGCTTCGTTTTAACAAAAGCAAGCAGTTTTCCGGAAACATCCCATATGGAAGTATAACACAATTTCACATAAAAATAAAAAGTCCACTGCATGATACCAGTGTTCTGCAATAATTCACAGACAATGCAGTTTGGACCTGCAGTCTTTCTCAAGTGTTCTAAAGACCAGTAACACTTTTTCTGTTAAGATAACTTATGTAATCATTAAAGTAATCATCTAAATCTTTATCATCAGTTCTGTGCATTTTGTGTTACATTGTTCAAGATCACAAGGTCTGATCAGTCTTGAATTGATGTAAAATTAAGCTTTTGTGATGATGCTTTCTCGTTTTGTCCCACTTAAGTGGCAGTATGCGCACACCATGCACGTGCATGCATGCAACACATACATACACACACACACACACACACACACACACGTTATATAATATAAGCACACACACACGCACATCCGCATTCACACACGCACATGCATATATTTATATACGCCCATATACATGGCATCACACATAAACATATGTACACATACATGTACACATACTGATGCGTGCATGCAGGAGCATTGCTTACATAAGCCCACAGATCACATACATGCATACACATGCACATCTGCACACACACACCAGTGCAGGATACATGCGTGTGCATGACACACACATGCACATACACTCAGGCCGCATACACGGGCACACACACGCATGTGCCTGTGCCCACACACCCATGCACACACATACAACACTCGTGCACACTCACACACACGCATACGATGACAATGATAGCTCAGCCAATGTTAGGTAGGTACTCAAAGTTGACCAGCACGTTAGGCTAATGCATAGGTCAGGCGTCCGCTAAGTTGTAGCCATGAGACCCTCTTCTTAAATTCTTTCATCTCAGTCATTCATTCATTTATCCATCAGCTCCAAATCCTGCGCAGTGTGGTATCAAAACTTAACGAATGTGGCATGGCGTATATGGACTAGTCCGCACACAGTGACACCTCCTAACTGAAACTGAAACTGGCGCCTGTTTGATTCAACATACGCACATACTAAGCCCCCCTACTGACAACAGAAATTGTTTAGTTGCAGAGCCGGCATGGGTGGGCATGCCCTCCAGATGATGCCACTACGTCCATCCAATGACTGCCCCATGAACTTGCCGATTACCGGTGACCTCAACACAAACTCACCAACAACATAGACATGGAGATGAAACAGAGACGTCAATCTTCTTTTCAAAACACTCAGATGATGATGCCAGTTGCCCTCAGGAGTTGGCTGTCCCCCCAAGGTCCACCAGGTCCCTGTAGAGCTTGGCCCTCAGAACCACTGGCTCCGGCCATGTGTCCTGCCTGGCAGTAGCATGGAGGTGACAGTCCTGTAGTATGTGCTCGGTGTCGTTTCAGCCCTCGCTGCATGGACACATTGCAGACTCGCCAATCTTGTACTTTTGGTACATGTGTGGTACATTCGATTCGGTTTTGTACATGTCCTTTGTTGAACTCAGTAGCGCTTGATCTTCTCTCCTTGGTGTAGATAGCAGTCAGCCTGGGTGGAATTTGGGTGTTGCCGTTTCAATTTCCTCCAGAGATTTCACTGATAGCAGGGCATGAAGGGCCAAGAATTTTTTTTTTTTTTTTGCTGTCCCAACCGCTGCGCCACTCAGAGGCTGTGCATGCACCCAATCCGCTCATTCGACCCCATCCACAGCCACAGGGGCCACAGGGAAAATGCAGACTTGATCTTGACTTAGTCCCTCTGAATTCCCTGGGGAACTTAGGGGCCGCACCTTACCACTCTTCCAGCGGACACGGTTTTGGGAGATTTCTTCAGCTTGGCCCACGGGTCATTCGGCGGCCATTCAACTTTTTTGTTTTCCGCGGTCAGTACTCCTTTGCCATGTCTGTCTTGGTCTTCCCACTTTCTTTTGCCCTGAGGGTTTGCCATTCAAGGGCTTGTCTGTGTGATGTTGGATGGAGACTTTCTGAGGGTGTGGCCAATCCATCCCCACTTCCGTTTTCTGCATTTCTATTTCTATTGGAACTTGCTGGTCTTGTTCCACAGTTCTGCGTTGGCATAACATTGGCCATCTGATGTTCACAATGTTTCGCAGGATCATCTGTTGATAAATGTTTGGAGTTTGTGGGTGTTTGGCTTTGTTGTTCGCCACGTTTCAGAACTTATAGATGGAACAGTTTTCACATTTGAGTTGAAGATTCTGATCTTGTTATGGATGTGGAGAAGGGCGAGGATTCCAGATAGGCCGTAGGTAGTTAAAGGATGTGCCTGGCTTTATTGATGCGACTCTTGATATCCTCATCTGTACCTCCATCTTTGCTGACCACACTGCCGAGGTAGACAAATAGTCAACTTCAATGATAGTTCCTGTTGTAGTCGTAGTGGGGTTCGTTGCTGGTTGTTGACTCTCATGGCTTCTGTGTTTCTTTATGTTGATTTGGAGGCCTGTCTTTCCTGCTTCTTCTGCGACCCCGACACAGGTTTCTCTTGTGCGTCTTGTGTTTGTGGGGACAGAAGCTGTGTCGTCGGGCGAAGTCAGGTCTTCCAGTTGCTTGGTGAAAGGCACCGTGGATTCCCTGTCCTCTTGCCGTCTGTAGGACTGCCGCATTATCAGTCAACGTCCATCAGGAATATTGTTGGCGATAGTAGACACCCCTGACGGCAGCCGTTTGTACAGTGATGAAGGGCTTCGTTAGCTTCCATCGTGGACGACCTGGCATGTGGCATAACCTCGTAGAGTTGCTGGATGTGGCAACAAACTTGGGTGGGATGCCATAGTGGTGCAATGAGTTTCCAGATGGTATTCTGGCGATTGTGTCAAATGCCTTCTGGAAATCTACAAATACTACGTACAAGGGGGTCTGCCACTCAGAGAGTCGGCTCGATGATAATTTCATGGTGGCAATTTGGTCTGTGCATGTTCTGTCTTGGCGAAGTCCAGCTAGTTCTGGCCGGAGGGTTTGTCTAGGCGGGGTCTTTAGTCTCTCTAAGCATGATTTTGGTCTGCACCTTCCCCGGGGATGGGACAGCAACTTAATCCCTCTCTGGTTTTACAGGATGGACAGGTCCCCTTTCTTCGGCTCAGCTATCACCTTGGTGGCCTCTTTTCCAGTCTTCTGGCACTCGTTCTGCCTCCCAGATCTTGCTTAGGAGTGGATGCAGCATCTCTGTTGACGTCTGGATGGCTGCTTTCAGTGCTTCAGGTTGGATTTCCTTCTGGACCCGCTGCTTACTGATCCCCTTCAGTGACGTGATGGCTTTGGTAACTTCCGTCTTGGGTGGTGGGCATGTGTTGATGTCCAGAAGCTGGAGTTGGGGGTAGGGTAGGGCTGAGGGGGACAGGGGGGCAGGTCGATTCTGTGTCTCTTTAAAGTGCTTTGCCCTTCCTTGCTCTCTGCTCAGCTTCTACAGCGATGGTTGTTGTTTCCTCCTTGTCTTGACCGGGCGGACTGGGGTTGCTGGGTCTTTCCAGAAAGTGTTCGGTAATCTCATACAGCCTTTCATGTTTCTCTGTCTGCCGCTGTTTCTGCCTTTCTGTGAGCTCATGGATGATATGGTTTCTTGTCTTGTCTAGAACTTTCTTAACTTGGCGGTTGACGTTCCCAGTAGTGTGCCTTGTAAAACTCTTGCTTGTGGTCTTGTGGATCTTGGGTCTGGTGATCTGGTCTTTTTAGGTGCTTCCGCTCTGTGTGAAGGGTCCAGGTTCAGGTCTGTCAGCCATTCTTTGTGTTTTCTCGCTTCTTTCCAAGCACTTGTGTTACATGTCGTCTGCAGACCTCCCTCAGGTCACACGTGGCGTCTTCGATTGTTTCTTCAGCAAGTTGGTCATGTACGCTGAATCTGGTTCTCCTGTTCCAGTTGTTGCTCTGTTGTTGCTCTCTCCTTCAGGACTGTTGTACATTGTACTTATGTGATAGTCGGCCTGCTTGGTCTTTGTTGGCTTTCAGTTTGCGTTCTTTAGCACAGCTATCACAAGGTTGTGGTGTGATGCTGCGTCTGTCCTCGTTTCACTCTCACGTCATGTAAACTTCTGCGCCATTTTCTGACGTGGTTCTTGTGGTCGATTTGGTTCTGGGGTCTTCCCCATCAGGTGATTCAAGTCTTCTTGTGAATGTTTTTTGGAGGTTCGGAAACAGTTGCCTCCGAGACCTTGTCGTTGAAGCCACTGAATTCACAAACAGTTGTCTCCATTTTCATTTGTATTCCGGTTCCGTGTTGACCATAATTCTGCTCTCTGGCTTGTTTGTCCGTTCACACTTTGGCATTGAGATCTCCCTGAGGATCTTAAGGTCTCTCTTCGGCACACTCTATATCCACGACGGTTTGAAGTTGATTGTAGAATTCCTCCTTTTCCTCTGGGTCTGCTACGTTTTGTGGTGGGCGTTAGTGCACTGTAAGATGAGTGTTTTCCTGCCTTGAATGAATCTTGCAGTTGAGGATCCTTGGTGACACTGAGTTCCCAGGAACAGCAGTGCGCGCGTCGCCTGGGTGTCATCAGCTAGCGTACTCCGGAGTGTGTGGCTGGTCTTCTTCTGTCCAGAGTAGATGATGGTGTCTCCATTGGTCAGCCATGTTCTTCCTGTTCCTGTCCATCATAGGTGCTGCACAGGCCAAGGATCTTTAGGTTGTACCTGCTGCATCCACTACTCATTTACTTGTGCTGTTTTTCCAGTCTCGTATAGGGTTCTGATGGTTCCAGGTCCTATCCTGTTCTTGGCTTTGGTCGTCGAAGAGTTTGTCGGCTCAGGTCTTCTGAAGGCTTTTACCAGCTGCGTAATGGGCTCTGCTAGAGTGAACTCTTCCCCACATGCGTATTCTCGGAAAAATGTCATTGCGGTTTCTGTAACAACGTTTGTTTCTAGGTCCGGGTTGTTAGCCCAATTCAAACCCCCAACCTGGAGGGCCAAGTTGAGTGCTCTTTGTCCTGGTCTATACCCTTTGACCTGTCTGGCTTGGCGTGGCCCTACCGGATAAGAATCTCCCACCAGCATAGCTCTTGGGGTCCAAGAGACACGCAAGCTCCCCATACCAACGGCATGGTTGCACTCACTGGAGGAAAAATGCAGAAGGTACAGCTATTTTAAAAAAGGGATAAAAAAATCGAGCCTGGAAATTATAGACCTGTTAGTCTGACATCGTGTAGTGTGTAATGTTCTAGAACTGTAATAAAGAGACTGTATTTGTCAATCATTTAGGACAATGATCTGTATTCAGATTGTCAACCGGGTTTAGATAAAAAGGTCTTGTTGACACAGCTTCTTTTAACCCAATGGAAGATTTTACAGAATGATATTGAGCAAAAGCATATTTGATGTTGTCATCTTAGACTTCAGAAAGCTTTCGTCACTGTTATGCAATGTAGGCTTCTGCAGAAGTTGAAAGGATTTGGGATTACAGGAAATGTACTGATTGGATCCAGGCTTTTTTCTGGTGGTGAACACAAAAGTTAAGGATAAATGACGCCAACTTCACAAAGATCAGATGTACTATAGTGGGTATACTCAAGGCCAGTATCCTAGGCGACCATACTGTTCATATATTTCATAAACGGATCTTCCGAATCTGTCCCAAAAGCAATTGTAAGATTTTTGTGATGGACACGAATGCTGTTTGGAAAATTCTACCCAATCTTTACAAAAAAATCAAAGGGATGTATACTCATTACAAGAATGGTCTGATGAATGGAACTTACATTTCAACGTATCCAAATGTATAGTGTTATGCACTATGGTAAACAATCCATATCATAATTGTTATATGAAGGGTCACTGGACAAGAAAATGAAATAATTGTGAGTGTGAGGAAGAAAAGATCTTGGATGTATTTTTGCACCCACTACTTTCTTTCGATGTTGTACATATCAATAAAATCATCAATAAAGCAAAACCAAATTATAGACTAATAAAGAGAACTGTACATACGTGAATAAGATATAATATTGATATTGTTACAAAAGTCTGGGTTCGACCGCACTTAGAATATGGAAATATATGGTATCCCTTACTCAAAAAGCAGCAAAGGCAGTTGCGTAAAGTACAAAGAAGGGCTACAACGATACTGACGGGGAATGCCAAAAAAGATGAATTATGAAAACGGCTAAGATACTTAAACTTTACACTAATTAATAAGGTAGAGTATCCGCGGTGAATTGATCGAAGGTCTATTAAATATTTATCGATTTGGTGAATGAATGTACAATAGAGGTAGATTTTTTCTAATATATATTGATGGTGGCGGGGGGGGCAAAAGGTGTGTGTGCAGGTGAAGACAGGCTGAGGGTGATAAGCGCAGGACCAATGGGGTAGCCAGCAGTCAAGAAGACACACAGGACAAGAGCAGAGTTTTTCTTGCCTTTATTTCTCTCCCATGACGAGGAGCTCAAACCAGGAAACACATTGCATGGGAAATCTCTCGCTCTCTCTCTCTCTCTCAGCACTCGGCGCTACTGAGCCACTCTCTAGGCAAACATGCTCGGGGGCAAAATCACTGTAGGGGCAACATTGTCACCTACTTACGCCGCTGGCCCAAAAATATATACACTTTGACCAGACCGCAAAGAAGGCAACGCAGCGCCGCACTCAAAATGAGCCTCAAGGGACGGCGATTGACAAAATCTGTGCTATCTGTTGCGGCTTCTGCGTTGTCTAGCTCGCCGTCCGTTCTAAGTATCCAAACATATTTCATATCGATGTAAACCTCAGAAACCAAGGAATAAAAACGCAATAAGTCATATTTGACAATTCTGTGGCTGTGTAAAGTTATTGGCGATTAAAGTCCGAGAATGAACCCACTTTTAACGAGTTTACGTCATATTTTCCTCTATTTCAATGAAAAATGCTAAACGACATGAAATAGGCCTATTTTTGTAATGAATAAAAAGCTTGAATTTCGCTCTTTTAGGCTTATGCATATAAATTTCATTATCCAAGATGCCGTCCAAGCGGAGAACTTTGCGTTTAAAATTGATAGAAAACACAATCTGCTTTATCGTCACATGGCCGTCGCCACGTGCTTCGAACACCATCTTCGATAAAGCGTTATTCCTGAAATGTCCATCGGATAATTTTTATATATAATCGGTTGCTTTATCATAATGAAATGGAGTCTTTAAAAAAAGATTTCGTCGGGAAGTCCGAATTTCATGAAACGACAATTTAGTTCAAACCTCTGACAATAAACAAAGAAGGCGACTCGCTAAAGGGGACCGGCGCTGTCAGTGATTTCGTATAGTCGCAAGCTTGTACAGAAAAGATCATAGGCATGCGATATACGAAATGAGAGCTCTTCTTCTTCTTCTTCTTCCTAAAATACTGGTTCACTCAAAAACGAGTAGGTCACCAGCGCGCATATGGACTTTGCTTCAATGCGCATTCATGGATTCTTTGGATTCTCTCATACTTTGTGAAATCAAGAATGATTTACGGTTTGTTCGTCGGACAATTCAAAATGGCGCCAAGATTAATTTGGTCGAAATACCAGTTTTAGGGAAAATATGGGCTTCTCAGTCCAACACGATTGTAATGAATGGAATACATTAATTTTTGTGACTTCAGCAACGTATACACAACTATGTAGGTTCTGAGGTATTCATGATTTAAAGAATTTACACAATAAAAACGAGATCAATCGATCTTTCATGAGCACAGTATGCCTTGGAGTCCACGCAGGAACTATAGAAAACACTCCTTTTTCCCCGCACTCAGGGAGTTTATAGGCTCCCACCTGACGGCAATTCAATCAGCTCGGTGGTGGACTTCCAGTCCTACCTCTGATTTGCCCCCCCCACTCCCCATTCACCCCCCTCCACACTCCCCGTCCCATCTCCCGACCCATCCCTCCCCCATGTTCGAGTACAAACCCTTTCCACCCACTCCAAAGTGGGGCCTACACAAGTATGGTTAGAGGCCTGAAATAGTGAGTGTGGTGGCCCCACTTCCCCTGCCCACTGTCCATGCAGTTAAGTAGTGAGCACTGGCTGCATAAACTGATCCAAACTCCCACAGCAAACCGGAACCCCCTTGTTGATGCCAGAATCTTCAACTCGATGAAGGCGGGCAGATAACAAAGAAGAAGAAGAAGAAGAAGATCAAGGGAGGTAAGGGAAGATAACTCATGAACAAAATATCTCGTCTAAGACGGGTGCCCAAGGAATACATCTTAGCACCCGGCTACATATTACTAATGTGTTACAAGGAAGCCAGATGGGAAAATCTTCATTGAACACTGTCAGACCAATAAACGTAAAATGGTTTTTGGAAAAGAATAACACATCTTTGGAATGATCTACCAACTAACATCAAGTTTGCACAATCTACTAACTCATTTAAAAATCTCCTGATTCATAAGTTGTTATTTGAATTTGATTAATAACCAATATGTGCATACGCAACAAACAATTCAGAATACTAAACAATTCATGGATGGGGATTCAAGAAAGGCTGTGAGGCCTAGGCTACGTATATCAGCCTATCCCTTACTACTACTACTACTACTACTACTATAAAGTCCGTATTTAACTATGTCGTTTGCTCTGTGGTAATAAAAAAAAAGTTTTGCTAAACTTAGCGAAGTTTTATAAAACTTAGTAAAGTTGTGTTACATTATATCCAGTGTGTTATTATCGGGAAAAATTTTTGTGTGTTGGATGTGTTTCATTTACATTTGTTTATTTTGTTTCAAAAGGGGCCTACCAAAAGGGGTCACAGGATTAAATATTTGAATCTTCTGAATCTTTGTGCCGAAAGGTTGTTTTGTTAGTGTGTGTGTGTGTGTGTGTGTGTGTGTGTGTGTGTGTGTGTGTGTGTGTGTGTGTGTGTGCCGAAAGGTTGTTTTGGTTTAGTTTTACTATATTATGGTAAAACGACGTTTGCGTTAGTCTCGATCCGCGCGTTAATCTCGATCCAGCGCGACACCGGAAAAGAGGAGAGCTGCAATTCAGAGTGAGCGAGTTTTTGAACGGAGGAAGACGTATAGTGTTAGTCTTCTTCATATTTTCCGCAAAGCTGAGAACTGAAAATGTTGGCATTTTGTCCATGGTGTGGCAGTACTCTGGGGCTAGAGCAAGGACCCCAGTGCCTTCGCTTTTATTGTAGAAATTGTCCATACATTCATATATAACGAGAAAGTAAGTTTTAGGATACGTTTCTTGGGTCGTGCGATAACTTACTGCTATGTGTGCAGGGTTCAGAAAAAGCAAATCATATCCACCTCTCCGAAAATCCGGGACAACTAAATCTTCTCACGTACAAGTAGAAAGACTCTGTATTTATAATTGTCTTCAGCGTGTCCTAGGCCACCACCTCTTTCTTCTTCTCTGCTCTGGTTTGATTTTCCTTCACAGGTGATATGACATGTTCCACGTGGAGCTCGGTTGCAGGAGTCATCACTAGACCTGCACCTCTGCTCTTTCATGGGCTCGTGCTGTAGTATATTTCAATGCTTTCCTCAGGTCTAGTGTGGTCCTTTCCGGTATTTTCGTTTCAAACCTACATGCTACACTTGTAATAGTTATTATAGTATAGTATAGTAATAAGAGGCATTGAGGCTCTACTTTTAAAGAGCCTATTCGTCTATCTAATTCTAACTTTGATTTCTAGCATTGCGTGCAAGCTCAGTTTCCCAGAAGTTATTCTTGGCAAATAGGGGTTTTACAATGATGGTAGATTTTTCCAATGTTCATCCAGTCTTCTCTTGAAAGCATCCACTGATCAGAGTCCGGACCCAGCAGAATCTCTGACTAATACTATGATTAAATGTGCTAAAGCCTGTATTCCAGTGTTTTCCGACAAACTTCAAATGCCAAAAACACCTGGTTTGATTCAGATTGCCAACAAATTTCCAAAGTCCGAAAACGGGCTCAGCGTCAGGTATACCATCGACCTTCGGGTCCCAACGCTCGAGCCCATCAAAAACTCCGTGCCAAATCAAGACACACTTTTAAAATCAGTAAACGTCGGTCCTGGAGAAGTTTCTGCTCCAGGCTGACATCGAAAACTTCCAAGAAAAAGTGTGGAACATCATTAAGAAAATCAAAGGGAAGAACACCTGTCCCACTGTGAACCATCTCAGTTTTCGGACTCTTTAATAACAAACAAAAAAGCAGTTGCTAATTGCTTGCTTCAACCATTGAAAAGAATTCCTCCTCTTCTAACAAATCAGCCACTTTTGTCAAAACAAAGCCCTTAAGAAAAATCACCCTGCAACTTTTCATCCGACAACACGGAAGACTACAATCTTCCTTCACGTTAAACGAGCTGAGAAATCTGCCTTACTTTCTTGCAGCGATTCCTCTCCAGGTATAGATGACATTCATTATCAACTATTGAAACATCTTCCGCAAGAAGGTCTGAACATCTGTTTACAGGTATACAAACATGTGTGGACTACAGGTTGCTTTCCACCCTCTTGGCGGAAAGCCCTCATTATTCCCATCCCAACCTGGAAAAGATCTTTCTAATCCATCTAATTACCGTCCATAGCTTTGACCAGCTGTGTCTGTAAATTGATGGAAAAAAATGGTCAATGCTAGGCTCATGTGGAAACTGGAAACCGATGGCTTTTGGCGAAAGAACAGTGTGGTTTCCGCAAACATCGGAGTACAGTTGACCATTTGATTCGTCTGGAATCTACACTTAGGAACGCCTTTCTGAACAAACGGCATGCAGTGGCAATTTTCTTTGATTTGGAGAAGGCCTACGATACCACCTGGAAGTCGGGGATACTTCATGATCTCCACGATCTGGGTTTTCGAGGTCATCTTCGCTTTTTATTCAAAATTTTTTGGCAGAACGACAGTTTCAGGTCCGGGTTGGCACCACTCTCTCTGATGTCCACGAGCAGGAGTTGGGTGTTCCCAGGGGAGCATACTGTCTCCTGCCCTCTTTAGTATTAAAATCAACAACATTGTGAAATCAGTTCAGCAGGGTTCAGACTGCTCATTGTTTGTGGATGATTTCGCTGTCTACGCAACTGGAAGCCTGTACCGAGTGTCCAGCGCAGGCTCCAGCTTTGCGTAGATAAATCCATCGAATGGGCGGATGAAAACGGTTTCACCTTTTCTCAACAAAGACGCAGTGTATTCACTTCCATAATTTCCGTCAGTTTTTCCCAGATCCTGAACTTCAAGTAGGGAAATCTTCCATTCCAGCTGTTAAAGAGGCCAAATTTCTGGGGGTCATTTTGACCAGAAACTGAACTTTCTCAGCCACATCAAAAACCTCAAAACTTCTTGCCAGAAAGCTCTGAATATTCTGCGGGTCGTAGCGCACACTGACTGGGGCGCTGATAAGAAAACTTTGCTGCACCTCTACAGAGCCTTGGTCCGTTTCCAACTGGACTACGGTTGTGCTGTCTACGGCTCCGCAAGACCCTCTTACCTCAAACTCTTGGACCCTATCCACCATCAAGGGCTCGTCTCTGTCTTGGAGCGTTCCGCACCACCCCTGTGTACAGCCTGTACGCAGAGGCGGGCGAACCTTCATTGTCCAAACCGCAGACTGAAACTGTCTTTAAATTATTATTCCGACTGTTCTAGAACCGCAGAATCCTGCCTCATGACTGTGTCTTTGACCCTCCATTCCAAAGTAAGTTTGAAAACAACCCTAAATGTATTCCGCCGTTTGGTCTTCGTATGCAGCCTCACGTGCGGAATGCAGGTCTAAACCTGGGAGTAGTTTCCGATTTTTCCAAGTTTCCGGATCAACCTCCGTGGACCTTTTTCACACCAGAGATTCGTTTCGATCTTGCAGCTTTTCGCAAAGAGTCTACCAGCTCTCTGGCGTACAAGGCATTGTATGCTGACCTCTGTTCGAAATTCCCATCCTATCAAAAAGTTTTCACTGACGGTTCCAAGTCTGAGGATGGAGTGGGCCTGTGCAGCCTACTGCCCTGGGGCTCCTTCTCAGATACTGTTGGAACATATATCCATTCCGATGCTTCTGTCTATTCTGCTGAACTTACTGCTCTGGTACTGGCTTTGAAGATAATCTCACATTCTTCAAAGAGGGACTTTCTGGTTCTGTCGGATTCGCTGTCAGCTTTGGAAGCCATAGCTGGCCGCAACCTTCAGCATCCAGAAATTTTGCATTTCTTTGAACTTTTTAGCAAGTTGAAAGCGGACGGTTACAACATTACTCTTGCTTGGGTTCCTGGTCATGTTGGCATCGGCGGGAACGAAATGGTTGATCGTTTAGCCAAGAACGCCACAAGAGAGAAACTGTCCAACATTTATATCCCCTGTTCAGATGTTGAAACCCAAAGTTAACGATTATGTGAGAGACCTCTGGCAGGAGGATTGGAACACACAGACGAGTAACAAACTCTTTCAGATCCGTCCAAACCTTAAGGACTTCCTCCCATCCACGTCGGGAGGTCGTAAAGAGGAACGGTTCTGTGCCGGCTGCACACCGGCCATTCGTATTTTACCCATGCTTACCTTTTAAAGAGTGAAGAAGCTCCGTGGTGCATTCCATGTCATGCGCCACTCACAATGAAACATGTTCTTTTAGAGTGTTGGGACTTGCACGATGTGAGACAAAAACATTTTACAGCGGAGTCCATGAAGATCCTGTTCAGGGATGTCCCGCCTGATGTGATCCTTGAGTTTTTGAGAGATTAATATTTTTCATCTGATTTAAGATTTTACGGAAGAAAGATTTTTAACAAAGTTTCTGGTGCGTTTGTAGACGATGTCATTTAATGAGATGTATGAAAGTGGTGGTTTTTTTTTTTTTTTTTTTTTTTTTTTTTTTTATGACTGGTGAGTTGATTTTAACGTGGTGACAGCCCTGATATGGCCCTTTGCGGTCGGCTGGGCTATAAGCAACATTATCTTATCTTATCCTGATGGCGCAGAAACCACTGACTCTGGCAGAGTCAGTAATGATTTGGGTACAAATATTCTCGTCGACTTTATCACCAAAATTACAAATCACAGCTTGCAGTCAAACTCTAAGTTGTGAGAAATAGTGTACCATTTTCCCCCCATCTCTTTGGAATTGCTGGCTGAAAACATGTCTCATGTGGGAGTGTTTTTAAAAAAGGTCGTGTACTTCCAGTTCCATATGTATCCAGTGTAGAAATAAAGCATGTTTTTTTTTAGCTGATGGTGACCTGACCTGTTCCCATGTGAAGCTATGGTTATTGGAGTGATCACCAAGACTTGCACCTCTGCTATTTCATGGGCTCTTGTATTTAATTTTATGCTTTCATCAGGTCTAGTATGGTCCTTTCCAGGTATTTCCTTTCAAACACATATGCTAGACTTACCTTTCAAACACATATGCTAGACTTACCAATGATTTGGGTATGAATATTGTCTTTATCAACCAAAATCAGAATTTGCAGCTTGCAGTCTTAGTCGTGTGAAATAATGTGCCATTTTGTCCCTGTCTCTTTGGAATTGCTGGCTGAAGACATGTCTCATGTGGGTGTGATGAACTGGAGGTAAAAGACGATTGTTGAGACCAGTACTGCTAGCTTTTTTTTTTTTTTTTACAATTTTTCCCAGAGACAGTGTTTTAAAAAAACCAACTCGTATACTTCCAGTTCCATATGTACCCCGTGTAGAAATAAAGCATGTTTTTTTTTTTAGCTGATGGTGATCTGACCTGTTCCCATGTGGAGCTATGGTTGCAGGAGTGATCACCTAGACTTGCATCTCTGCTCTTTCATGGGCTCTTGTGGTATTTTATGTTTTCATCAGGCTTTTTTCTTTCAAACACATATATATGCTAGACTTACCAGTGATTTGGTCACAAATATTGTCTTCATCACCAAAATTACAATTTGCAGCTTGCAGTCTTAGTTGTGTGAAATAGTGTGCCATTTTCCCTGTCTCTTTGGAATTGCTGGCTGAAGACATGTCTCATGTAGGTCAGTGTGATGAACTGGAGGTAAAGATATTGTTGAGAGCAGTAACTGCTAACTTTTTTTTTTTTTTCTCTCAGACTCTGTGACAGTGTTTTAAAAATGTCATGTACTTCCAAACATATGTATCCAGTGTAGAAATAAAGCATGTTTTTGTGAATGTGGAAGTTTGCCTCATGCAGCTCAGTGAATCTCAGAACCATGTTTCTGATGACAACGCCAATTTGTTGCAGCTACTACAGCTGGATTGCCTGCTAGGTCAAACCTTTCAATGGGATTCATGTTTGTTACTGTCATCTTTCTGTTTTGCTGACTTGAGTTCTCAGTCCTGGTTGCCAGTGTAAGATTTAGAACTATCGTTCACACAAATGTTCTCTCCTGAGTTCTGTTGGTAACTTTTAGTTCAACTCCTAAAACTTCACAGACAGTGTACCAATCACGTGTACAAACTCAAAGTGCACATGTGTGCATTAATTCAATAAATGTAACTTTTAGTTCAGCTCGTAAAACTTCAGACAGTGTACAAATCACATGTGTACATACTACAAGTGCACATGTGTGCATTAATTGATTTGAACCAACTTCAGCAAGGGCATTCATTCCGAACAACATGAGCTAAGAGGTGAACAGCACTACTGTTGGCTCAAATGACAATTGTAACTTTTGATTTGAAGGCCCCTTTCAGATCAGTTACTTGTTTATGCTGCATCCATAATGTATTACTAGTTCTCGTCAGTGATATGTATTCCTTTTGGGGCAAAGACCAGCTTAGAGAGCACTCATTGCATCAGCTACAAGACTGGCTTTCGACATCTCCCTATTTTTGTTATGTGACTGACAGCTACTTGCAGGCAGATACTGATAAGTACTGGGCCCAAAAGGTTTTGGGACCATGGTCACCAAACATAACAATAAGCATTCTGAGTGCCCTGCATTTACATGTATGTGGATTTGGGGTCTCAATAAGAATAACATTGATTACTAACTATAAGGCTAAGGGGCAGTTTAATGTAACTAAAACCTTTGTGTCCTGTTATAAACTTTTATCTGTACAAGCCTTTTCCCGCAAGCTTTTATTTTTTACTTTTAACATTTTAAGTATTTTTTACTTTTAAGTTTTTTACATTTTAAACTTACATGTTTGACTAGCATTTAGTGCTGAAATATGATTGGTCTGGAGGCAAAAGTCTTTCCAGTATTTTTGAAATTAAGTGTTCCTGCTGTATTAATAGAAGTTGCTGTGTTGTTTTTTTTAAGTGCAAGTAAGTTTGAATGAATGGTTTATGATTTATTTTCAATAAACTGTCCTGTCATTGATTTACTAGATGGATTGATTGATAGTGGTTTTGACATTATTACAAGCATGCTGAAATTTGCAAGACTGTAGAAACATGAATGAATGACTGCAGTCACCAGCATTTCTCACATAATGCATCATTACAATCTGTTCTCAAAACTTGAGATTGGAAACAGGATCACAATGTGGTTGTGTATCCTCAGAATTCCTTTGTTATCAAGGCAGCACAATGTTTGAATTAACTTTTTGATTTTAATTATAGGTTGATCAAACCATGATGAGCGCCACCATTGGTGCCATGGAAACGTGCATTCACAAGCTGAACTCTTTTTCTCTTTTTTAAACTGTATGCATGAACATGTGCAGGATTTGCAAGTTTCACAACTTGAAATGGCTTGTTTGGGCATAATTGGAACAATAGTAGACCTGCTTCACATCAATTGATTTGCTTTCATGTTTCGTGCAGATATCGTCACGACGGTATCCAAAGCTGAAGGAGGTGGACGATGTAGTATTGGGTGGTGCTAATGCCTGGAAAAATGTGGACAGCACGGAAGGTGAGTTCTCTTCTTCTGCATTGTTTGGTGCCTGTTTGTGTGTGCATACGTTCTTCAGCGTTCATCTGCCAGTGTTTGTGTGCCATGTTGTCTGCATGCTACATTCAGCATCTGATGAACATACATATCTTCATATATTTGAGGCAGTCAGTTTTGAGAACTTTCCTTGTTCAGCTTTTTGGTCATAGAGTTAAATGCCTGTATGTGATCGTGAACTTTATGCAGCATCAGTTCAGCAAGGAATTATAAACCCACTCCTCTCTCGAAGAGGAAAAAAAACAACGTTTTTCTTTATGAAGAGTCGGCAGGATTCTGCTAATTGCCGATGCTGCTGACCTTCCTGAACTGGCCAGGGTATGGGAAGAGAACTGGAAACAAGGACGGTGAAAGTTCACGGAAACTATTGCGGCTGTTGTTTAGTTCTCCTGACTTCATAAGCTGTGGGCTGGGAATTGGTCTTCACTGGCTTTTACACTATCTGGCAATGAGTGACATCTTTGCCCCACTCTGAAGCTGATGGTTATACACAGTATTTTCACCAGTGCAGAAGTGACTGAACCTCTAGCAGAATGTTTCTGTAGCAGAATGGACTGTTGAGTGTGAAGGCTGAACTTCAGCAGTGCTTGGTCAGGATAGTGAGTGGAGTTTGGAGGTGAATTTGTTTTTTTTATACATCTCCCTGGTCAACATCTGTAGTATTTCAATTGTTGTTGTTGTGAATCATGATTATAATCATTTTTCTTTTTAACAAAGAAATAACAATGATGATAATTGTGTTGTTGTTATATCTTGTAACACAGGTAATAATAATGGAAACACCGAAGTCAGTTGTTGCACAGGTAACTTGCTGTAGTTAATCTCAGGTCATGGCCATCTGTGCAGGAATTCATTGTGGGTTGTCTCCCTGCTCCGATGCCTTGACCAGTGTGAGGGACAGGGAAAGGGCAATTTCAAGCCATCGTTTTTGTTTTTTTCCCTTCTATTCATAGTTTGCAACAGCATCCTAGTGCACTGACTCTCTCTCTCTCTCTCTCTCTCTCTCACACACACACACACACACACACACACACACACACACACACACACACACAGAGTTTTATGACTTTTATTATTATTGCCTGTGGCTTTAACTCTTGCTCTCAGTTTTTTGTCAGAATAATTTGTAAATGTTTGGGGGAACTTTTTTTTAATCTTTTTTTCCTTCTTTTTAAAACTTTAGAGAAGAGAAACAAAAACTGAAAATGTAATATTCTGTAACTCGCATCTTTTGAGTTCCCCTAAGTCAAAGAATATTTCAACAACAACAAAATGCACAGAAAGAAAAATGATTAATGATATGCATACACATGTACAGTTTTGACATTTTGGGAATACTTCCCAGCAGCCGAAGACAGGCTACATTTCACATAATGGCTTTAAAGCAGGGATGCTGTGATGAATTATTGCTGACACGCAGTTAGTCGATTTTAACCCAAGCAATGCCCATGTGATGAAACGAATCCTGTCTGCAGTGAAGCACTTTCGGGTTCTCCTCAGGTATTGTGGTTGGTCTGTGAATTATTGCAAGTGCAGAAGTGAAAAGCGGTTACAGGTTGCCATTTTACAAGGTTGCTTGTGATTGTGTTTTTGTTTGTTTGTTGTTTTTTTTTTGTTTGTTTTTTTTTGAGGGGGGGGGGTGTCTCATCTGTACCCTTCCTTGTTATTGTTTCCACACAGCTCCTCTGGCTCAGCATGCACAACTGTACCCCGAACACCAGACCCAGCATGAACTATATACACGAGAATATATATCCAGTCCCAACACAAGCAGGACACACTCATTGTTATTGTTTGTGATGAGAGTACTTAGACAGCATCTATCCTCAGTTTGAGATCAAGCTGTAAGCGCTGTACAGCCCACACTTTACTTTGAATTACACAACAGCCTGTCTGCCAGGACAGAGGTGACTGAAGGGCTGCTGCTTGTGCTACTTTCACTCTCTGCATCATTCAGTCAGTTAATGGGGGGGGGGGCTATCCACTAGGAGGCCCATACTGATGACATTGTAGACGGGTTTTTTACAGTGCTGTTTTTAAAACGTGTCGACGTTTACAAGTGAATCAGTGTAGATTCCTCCTGGTCTGCGCTGCAGTGTTTGCATGCTGGAGGAAAAATGTTCGCAAACGACTTTACGCAATGTTTGGGACAGGGAAAGGGAGTAAAGACATCATGGAGGTGTTTGGGAGAGGTGGGGGGTGGGGTAGAAGTGGCAGTTTCCAGGTGTGCAGGGAATGGCTTGAGTGCACAGGGTTTGCGTCCCATTCTTGCACTTCATTTTGTGGTCGCACGGCTTTAAAGCAGGGATTGTTGGGGTGTGTTTTGTAACTGCGTTAAACCAGTTTTGTATCTGATTGCAGCGACGTGCCCCAAGTGCCGGCATGACCGCGCCTACTTCATGCAGATCCAGACCCGCTCAGCTGACGAACCCCTGACAACGTTCTACAAATGCTGCAGCAGCGAGTGCAACCATCGCTGGAAAGACTAACTGTGTCGGTGCCACGCAGGAACTCTTGTGGGACTGTGTGTGGGTCGGTCAAGCAAGAGGGACTGTGTCTGAGTGTGCCGGTCATGTGACTGACTCTAGTCTGTGTGTGTGTGTGTGTCAGTCATGTGAGTGACTCTGTGTGAGTGTCGGCCATGTGAGACAGGTGCTCTGCTTTATTGGACAATGATCATAGGTGCTCTTCCATGTGAGTCAGTCTTGAAAGTTGTACTTTGAAACATGCTGGATTTAGTGTGAGAAAATGTGTGAAATGTACTTTGAAACATGCTGATTTAGTGTGGGGAAATGTGTGAACTGAGATTATCGGCATCATTTTTAAAATTATTTTTATCATTTGGTGTGTTTGTTTATGTTTATGGATAGCAAAAATGGGAAATTCAGTTGTTTCAGTTTTCAAGATGTCTGCGATTCTATCTTCAAGTATTTTTAACTTGAGGTTTATCAAGTGATTCATGCAGCCAGGATTGTGGCACAGCCCACTCACAACAAGACTGCAGTCACAGATGGCTCCATGTAGTGGCCACACTGCATGAGGGGTATTTCCTTTGAATTTCTGAACATGTTTGAAAATCTTAAAAGTAATTGTGTCAAATTTGGGAGGGGGGGGGGGGGGGGGGGCAGAAAAAAATTGGGAGGAGGGAGAGGAGTAGATGTGAATTTTAAGTGTATAAAGAAAAGATGCCTGGAATCGTACGTGATCACTTTCTGTCAATAAATGAGCCACCTGAACACAGACTGAATGAGTTGTTGCTTTTTTTGTGTGAGTTTGTGAACATTTCTGTTTCTGTGTGACAAATTTCAAGCTTCTGATGGACAGATGTTCTGTAAGCAAACTGTTGTCCAGTACACATCAGACTGACCCCATCAGAATGGACAAACAACAAAGGACAGCCATACTTCAGTGTTCAACTCTGTGCTGCATTAAGCTCCAGTCATTCTGTGCCAAGAGCAGTGGTGACACATACAGCAAACACAGTCCCCGATTAGCATCAGGGTGGAGCCACAGTCGGAGTTTGTGGGTTCGCATCCCTGCGGCGACCCAATGTGAAAGCTGGCACTTTGACTTCAGCCGCCCATCATGTGCTGTCCTGTACAGGTGTATGGGATACAGTGACCACTTGCACAGTTCTCCTTCACTAGGTGTGCGTGTCTGCTGTATCGCAATCGGTTATGTCATTTGAACAACATATTAAGACAACACAGATCCTTCAGGGTTTGGACACTTTAGTATAATCTTTACATGGTCACGATGTCACTTTAAATATTAGAGTACACACTCCCTGATAAGGGGAGGGGAGTTTGCCATGTTTCATGCATTTCGTACATTACTGTGTCTCACTTTTTTCTGCTGCTGATGATGTTGATCTTCCATGACATACAACATTCAGGCTGAAGAACTATCTGACAATTTCTGAGAAAATTACCTGACTTTCAGAGGCAGGAAAAACAAACATCTGAGAAAAAGAAAGTCCGCTAAAAAAAAAAAAGGGGGGGGGGGGGGGGGGGATCGCGAACTGCTAATCATTTCAAGTCTTGTACAGTATCCAATTTTTCCGACTTATTTTCGGAATGTTAACAAGCGGGGAACGGCACATTCCACTTCGCTGTGTTGAAAAGAACTGAACTACATTGGGGATGTTCCCTTGTTTGTTCTGTGTTCCTGTGCTGTCATATCTGCTAGGTGATTCAGTGTTGTAAGCAGCAATCCTTTGGAGTTATGGGGCGTGTATTTGTGTTCTTGTGGGAGCAAGAGTTACCCTGCTTGTTCGATTATTGAGCTACATTGATCGTGGTTGTAACAGTGCTGTTTGAACAGTGCCCTACAAAAGTATGTTGCACTGGATTGCAACCAGAGCAGACTGATTACCCCCCCTTTTTTTATAATAGGACACTCACAATTTTGTTTTGACAATGTGACGGCCCAAATAAGTAATATGCAGTAAGGTCGGCTTGGGTATAAACAAGAAATGACATGTAGTGATGTACAGTAACCGTGACCACAGTAAAGGATATGACACTTTCATTGCCAAGTTACATGTATGGTTGTTGAAACAAACACTAAGTTTTGTTTATTAAAGAAATTATTCAAATGTGTTGTTAAGTGTGTACAGGTAGGTATTTTATTTTGGATTCTTTACTTTGGCTTCATAGTGATTGTCATGAGAGATCATTGAAAGGGTCTTAATAATGGCTTGAATTCCATTCGACTGGTGGCTTTACCCCCTCAGCCTCCCTCCGGGGGTTGCGACCTTGTCGTGGTCGGAGGGCTTGCGCGGTCTAGTGATCCCTTAGGCTTTGCTGGCGGGGGCATCAATAGTTGGAGATAGGCTGGTTTTTTCAAACTGCTTCTAGTCCGAGAAGCTAAGATGTCTGGCCTAAGCGTAACGTGGTAAGGAGTTGATGCCCCTGTAGGGCTTCCCATGTCAGATAGGCTAAGGGTGAGGATCTGACTAAGAGTAACCCGCCTTTCTCCTTTTGTTTTCTGCCTTTCTTATTTGGCCCTTTTCTATCTTCGTCTCCCTTCAAGTCTTCTTTCCACACTCCTTTTCTCTCTGTGGTCTCCTTAAGGGGGACTTGACACCTATTTTGGGGCATTTTTGTTTCTCAGCTTCTACATGAGCTATTGCCATAGAAATTTTGAACAAAGGGAGATAACTGTATAAATGCCTTTCTACAAAGTTTTAGAGGTGTAGGTAGTATATGAAGGATTTTATTATTTTTTAACTCTAGATTCAGTCACGAAATTCGGTATGCTCTTGCCCCTCTTGGGATATACTACAATTGTAAAGTTAGGAAGCTTTAGTGAGTACAGAATGAAAGATCATATCAGAGTTACAAAGTAAGGTCATTTGCAGATATGTCTACACTCATGTTATGGAGACATACCCTCTGTACTTTAGATAAAATTTGAAAACCGTACACATATGACTTTAAAAAATTATATCGGGCAAACTATCAAAGATACACACTTTTTGATTGTCTCACTTTGTTCAGGAGCCATTTTTACACCTATGTGCAAAGTTTTATGGCAATAGCTGCTGTGTAGCTCATACAAAAGTGGGGGCAAGCTCGCACCTAAGGAAGAAAAACAAGTTTTGAGAAATTAAGCTTCAAAGATAATGTTACTTAGAACATTCATAACTAAATTTTGCTAACTCTCAGTCACACTGCTGTTTGCATCTTGTAAGTTTGGTACCTTGACAATGTTTTTATCCATAGATATATGGATTTACTATACTGAACATGATGACTTAGAACTGTCCAGCCCCGTAGACCTCTCCTTCTCTGTCACGTCTTTTCTGTTGTTCTTACGCCTTGCTATCTCAACTGAACTCTTTTCCTCCTCTCTTTCTCTTTGTCTGATGACTTTTTGGTGGCTTTGGACTACCCTGGAAATGTCCTCTTTCAGTGCATACTCTCCAAAGAGGATCCTACCACCAAATCCAGTTCCTTCATCACATCCAGGAGGGCGGTGGAGCCTTTGTTGAAGCGTTGGACAGCAATGTTCAAGGCAGTATCCACAGTCCTTAGCAACTCTGGTCCTCCCTCCAGCACCCTCAGATTCTGAAAACAGAAGCATTGTGTTTTGTTTTTAGTGTCTGTGCATCTTTTTATGTGCATGTCTCTCTCATTCTCTCTCTGTCTCTGTAAGTCTGTCTCTGTGTACGTCTGTCTCTTTCACACATACATGCATGTCACACAAAATCAACCCCACCCATAATATACACACACACATACAATTTCTGTGCATGCACACACACATGCACACACACAATCAACCCCACCCCCTACATACACACACACACAGTGACACACACACATAACAATTTATGGGCACATGCGCGCGCACACACACACACACAAAATCAACCCCACCCCCTACATACGCACACAAGTGACACACACACATGTATACAATTTATGCACACACACACACACACACACACACACACACACAGTAGGAAAAAAAAAAACCAGAGTAAAACGCAACACTCGCACACACACACACAATTTATGTGCCCACATACACACAGAGTAGGAAAACAAAACATGCTTACACACACATACACACAACACAACACCACACACACACGAGTAAACACAACAAACACACACACACAGAGTAAACACAACACAACACACACACAAAGTAAACACAACACAACACACACACACACAGAGTAAACACAACACAACACAACACACACAGAGAGTAAAACACAACACAACATACACACACACACACAACACAAACACATGCAGTGAAACAGACTTACTGGCTCTTTGCAACTCTGGGCATAGGGCACCACTCTTTGTGATCAGTGACTGCAGACAGCTCAAGTTGACGATCACATTCATGTCAGAATCTGGCACAGGTTCAACCTCTTCCTCTCCCTCATCTTCCTCCACTCGGATCTTTTTATGACTCGGCCCTGATTCACTGTCACTGTCACGTGGGGTACTGCCTCAGGCTCCTCACTCACTTGGTCAGTTGACTGAACATCACTGCTTTTTTTTTGCTGCACGCTTCTTCCTCTTGCGTTTCCCGAACGCATACACAGTTCCCTGCTTCGTTCCTACCTTTGGCATTGTGCAGAACAGTGAAAAACTTGATGAAACCGTGAAGGTAACAATCGAATCGAAGCAATGGCGATGTAAACGGCGTCATCCGGAAGAAAGTGATTGCTATGCGATCAGCCAACCTGAGCTAGGATTTCGTCACGTGACTCGTGAAAGCCAATCAGTTTCTTGCAATTCTAAAACCGGTCAGGGTGTTCTCTGGGTCACAGTGCGGCTAAATTTAGACTATTCTACTCATAAATAGGCAGGGGTGAAGGCCGTTTCCTGCTGAAAGAAAGAGTGGTCGCTTTACTGGTAACACAGTCGCAAGTGGCCGTTGCTAGGGCTTGAAATCGGCGTTTTTTTGGCTTTTTGCAACCTTTTTTGTAAATGTTTCTTGCACAGTTACCTCAAAAAACATAACAAATAACACATTTAGAGGGTGAAACAATAACAAAAGACATTTGTAATGTGTTAGTTGAGTCTTATTCTGTCCAAAACAACAATAATCTCCAATCACAATTTAAACGATTTTTCATCAAAAATGGGTGTCAAGTCCCCCCTTAAGATCCGCCGCGTTTGCCATGCGGTGCGACCTGTGTCGGAGGGGAATGAGATCCTGGTGATTAAAGAGGCCAGCGCTCTCAACACATCACTTTGGCTCGGACCTCTCCTAGACAGGGAGTACACTTTGGCCCGGGTGTACTAATCGGCTCCCCTTCTTAGGGCTGGGTCAAGACAGGCAGTTCCCCTGCTGGCCATGTGAACCCCTGCAGTGCTCGGCTCTCTGTCCCCGGAGTTGAGCATGATCAGGGGGATAGGGTTGGTGGTTTCTGTTTGTCGTATATCTCTCCCGAAGCCTGGAAGGGGTCAAGACATTGGTTTCTTGGCCCTGGCCCCTTAGTTGGACTCCAAGGTGGGTGGGTAAGGGAGAGATGAAACATAATAAAATAAATATGGCTTTTTTCAAAAAACGTTCCCCCCAAAAAGAAGAGGAAGGCAGCATCCCCTATTTCAGGGATTTCCATTCTGACAGCGATTCGGATACGAGGAACGACAGAGGACAGGTTTCTGGCTTCCTGCTCGTGATGGAGGACAGAGCAGGAAAGACCCCTTTCAGCTCTGAGCCCTTTCGCCATACAGAAGGCTTTCAAGGTCTACAGGTGACCCTCGTCCATCAAAAGGTTGAGGATGGCTCGTTTCTGATTCAATGTATACTGTTCAAAAAAAGAAACGCAAAATGAAATTTTGCACCTGGGCGGACCATACAGTTGGAACACGCCAAAACCGGCCCTGTGTATGTCTTGAACGTCGACGTGCTAGGATAACATTGATTCCGTGTTTACTATGTGCACGTGCGTGTTGTGGGCCAGGTGCGACAGTGCAAACATTGGGTTGTGCTTCTGTTTCGCCTGCAAAGCATGCCCAACTCAGTGGTGAACACACACACACACCATGGTCATAGTGCAGTATAAAAGCCGGGTCATTTTGGCAACCGGCAGGCACACCGTACCAAAAAACAGCATGCCACGTTTGAGCCCAGCAGAGAGAGAAAACGCCCTGGGTCGTTTGCAAGTTGGTCAGAGTGCAACTGATGTGACCCATGCTTTGAATGTCTCCCCCAGTACCATATGCCGACTTTGGACTCGCTTCCAGAGGACAGGGTCATCAGCTGATGCCCCGAGGTCAGGCCGACCTCATATCACAACGTCAGCCCAGGACCGCTTTATACGGCTAAGACATCTCCGCAATCGCTTCCTGCCGGCCTCGTCCACTGTCCAGGCATGCGCTGGTGTCCGTCGCACGCGCATCTCCGACCAGACTGTCCGGAACAGGCTGCATGCTGCTGGGCTGAGGGCTTACAGGCCCCTACGTGGCAACGTAATGACGGGGCGCCATCGACAGACCAGACTGCAATGGGCTACGCAACACAGACACTGGACACTGAGGAACAATTGGCGACACGTCTGGTTCTCGGATGAGTCACAGTTTCTGCTGCAGCGCCATGACAGGAGGCGAAGGGTTTACCGCCGGGTTAATGAACGCAACCAGCAGAACTGCGTCGACGAGGCACCTCCGCATGGTGGCGGCAATGTCATGGTATGGGGGGCCATCAGCAACACAGGCAGGAGCCAGCTGGTGCGCGTGGAAGGTCACCTGACAGCCCAGCAGTACGTCCAGGTCATTGTTCAGCCACACGTCCTGCCTCTAATGGCCACTCCCAGGGCCGTGTTCCAGCAGGACAACGCCAGGCCCAACACAGCACGCCTGACCACAGCCTTCTTTACTGCCAACAACATCAACACCCTGGCCTGGCCCTCTCTTTCCCCGGATTTGAATCCTATTGAGCACGTTTGGGACGTTTTGGACAGACGCCTGAGAGTGAGGGCCAACGCCCCAGCGACTCCAAATGAACTGTTCCGGGCATTGCAGGCCGAGTGGGCGGCCATCCCACAGCAGACAATCGGGAACATTATTGCTTCATTGCCCGCAGATGCCAGGCTACCATTGCAGCCAGAGGGGTTCACACCCATTACTGACTTTGGAAGCGGCCTGCCGATTTCCCTGAGGGTCTGGGGCTGGTTCTTTACCACAGCATTGCAGGGGAGACTTCTGTCCTACTGATGACCTGTTTTTGTCATTTTCACATTAAACGTGTTGTCACACTGAGCTTCAATAAATTGTGTTTCAAATCGGCAGCTTGGCATTTTGCGTTTCTTTTTTTGAACAGTATAGATCACAAAAACAATCTGAACAGCTGCTGAGGGCAACAAAACTCGTGGACAGGAAGATCAGGGTGACTCCCCATAAACAGTTGAAAGGAGTGATTCGCTGCCGGGATTTAACAGGTGTCTCAGAGGCAGAGATCAAAACAGAACTGGTGTCCCAGGGTGTGACGGAGGTGCGCAGGGTGACAGTAAAGAAAGGTGCAGAACGAGTGGCCACCAATACCCTCTTTCTGACATTCTGGAACCCTGTGCTGCCTCCGGTCATCAAAGTCGGCTACCTGAATGTCCAGGTTCAGTTATATGTTCCGTCCCCGTTGAGGTGCTTCAGATGCCAGAAGTTTGGCCATGTCAGAGACCGTTGTTCTGGGCAGGAGGTGTGCAGTGTTTGCTGCAAGGCAACCCATGATGGGCCGTGTAAAGACCCGGCACATTGTGCAAACTGCGGTGGCGACCATCCCTCTTCACGAAACTGTCCTCTTTGGATTCAGGCCACTATACAACGCATCAAAACAGAAAAGAAAATCTTTTTGAGGCCCGAAAGCAGGTTGTTGGTAGTCGGACGCCAACAGCTTCTTCATATGCTTCGGCCGTAAAGAAAGCTCCCACATTTTCCTACTCGGTCAGTAGTTGCCAGACTGATGACTTCACGTTTTCAAAGACATTGCAAGGTAGAATTGTTAACTCTGGGGGAAGCAGGTTCACCACCTCCCAACTTAAAGTAAATTTGCCCCTGGTGGAGGCAAAAAATCCGCCACCCCTCAGACCTGCCCCAGCAGTCTACAATATCTGCTGCGGGGCAGATTAAAAAACCAGCAATCCCGCCTCGAACCCCTCTGTCCAGTCCCCGTGGGGGCCCAAGGGGGAGTTCAATCCATGTGGAGATGGTGGAGATGAGGAAGAAACCTCCACCGTCTCCCAAATCCAGACCTTCTTCACCTGTTGGAAAGTATGCCAGCAGGTCTGAAGACCAACACAGTCCGGTACAACTCTCAAAAAAATTTTACACCTTTAGACGCAGACGTTGAGGAGGAAAATGACCTGATCTCTCCCCCTTTTCGCCCTCTGCACCATGGATAATACAGTCGGGCCCGTTATAAGGATGCTCTGGGACCAAATTTTTTTACTCCTTATAACCGAACTTCCTTCTAACAGAGTTCTCGTATAAGGAGTAACCCAAGCCAACTACCTTATAAGCGGGCTTCCCCTCTCTCTCTCTCTCTCTCTCCCCTCTCTCTCTCCTCTCTCTTGTCTCTCTCTCTCTCTTTCTCCCTCTCACACACACACACATCCCACACACACACACAACACACACACACACACCACACACACCACAGCGGATTGAAAATAAATGCCCTTTAGACTCATGTCTATTGAACAACAAAAATGTGTTAGAATGCGACTGCCTTGTGGGAAGCAAATAATGCCACACAAATAAAACTTATCTGAGACCGCTGACTAGTCTCACAGCACACCTTTTTTCCTCATTATTATCAATGCGTTTACATCAAAATGAAATACATGTATTTTTTCATTGGGTTAATTTTACTTTTCTTGTGAGAATAACAAAAATAAAAACAATAAACTGAAAAATTATCATCAAAATGAAATACATGTATTGTAAAAGGGAAAAAAAAATAGGTCCTGCTGTAAACTGGCTTAATTTCACTTTCTTGTGAGAATAACAACAATGAAAACAATAAAAAAAATATTATCAAAATGAATACATGTATTTTTTTCATTGGTTAATTTCACTTTCTTGTGAGAATAACAACAATAACAATAATAAACTAAAAAATTTAAATCATCAAAATGAAATACATGTATTGTAGAAGGAAAAAAATAGGTCCTGCTGTCACTATAACAACAATAAAAACAATAAACTAAAAAAAAAAATGGCTGTAGCAACCAGCGACCAAACGGAAATTACGTTGGGAAGGAAATGGTAAAGGGAAAACTTTGACGGGTTTTATTCATCATTTTAGTTCCAGAAATCTAAGGATTAAACGCCTGTTTGAGAACTCGGGCCTGCATGCTCAAACGGTACTTGACACCCTTTCAAAATGTCCTCATAAGTTTCGGAGATAAATCTTCTCCTAAAATGTGGGACATCTGGGATCCGGAAGAGAGGGGTGTGCGAGAGCCCTTTCTGGGGAAAGGGGGTGATGGCTGTGTACACAACCACGGTTGTCTGCAGGAGGGTTGCGGCGGCAAAAATTTCGACTTTCGGACCCCCATGCCCTGGCCTGCATTGTGTTTTTCGTCAAGTAACTCGCAAGGTCACCACCAACATATCCGGCAAATGTTTCTGGTTTTCAAGCATGAAATCTACCAGGATCCCTTCAGGCAGGCGCCCGTGTTTGGACGTCCTGAGTCCCGCAAAGCTAAAAGCTTAGTCCCCATACAGACAGTTTCCGTCCCCAACAATGTTCTCCACCTGCGAAGGTGGGCGAAGCTGTTGCTTGATTTCTCTGTCGGGTAGATCTATGGGATATGGAAAGCCCAATCTTGAACATTGCTCTTTTCGCCAATTTTTAAATTAGTCGGGTGGAACTGATCTGGCTCAGGATTTTGACCTGGTGATTTTACATGTGTATGCATCATCTTCTTTTCTCGCTTCATCAGAGTTTTCTTCACATTGCAGTTATTTCCTCCATTTCCATTGTCATCTTCTCTCTTTCCTTGCAGTCTTTCACCTTCATTCTTTCCCGTTTCTCCCTCTGCGGTCGATTCCATCCACTCCCCCACTCTTCTCTCCCGCCTACTCCTCCGCATTCACTCCTGCATCCTTTTTCTCCGCCTCTGTGTGCCTCTTCTCCATCCCTTCTCTTTTTCCTTGGCGTTTGCTTTGCTTTTCTCTTTCTCTCTTTCAATGAAATCACCTCTCTCAAACCCCAATCATCTTTCGTTCCCCCTCCATGCCCTTCTCCCTTTCCTTCCCAAAACCACCCATCCTTCCCTCCTGATCTTTCCAATCATTCCTGTCTTTTTTCTTTTCCGCCCTTCTGTTTCTCTTCTCGTTCTGTCTCTTCGTTTCCCTTTTTCCCCGCATTCTCGCCCCTGCTCTTTTCCTTCATTCCCTTTCTTTCGTTTCACCTGCTTTCTCATTTTTGCAATTTCCCCCCGTTTCTGTATTCCTGCTTTCCCTCCCTCACTTCGATCATCTCCATCCTCCCCACCACTTGTTTTGAACCCTTCGCTGTCTTTGTCTTCTCTACAGTTCAGATTGTCACTCGAAAATTGAAGTAAAGAAATCTCTGATCTGTGTCTGATGGCGGGGCATTCACTATGTGTTTCATCAACAGGTCATTAAACACATGAAAAAAATTGGTGACTGCATCGCCACACCCTGCCTGCAGACAGTACAAGTTAATTTGTCTCACATAGCCTAACACTTCACCAACTGAGACTCTTTCTGCCTCTTTTTAGCTTGCTTCGTCTTCCTCTGATGAGTCCGTGGCCCCTGCTTCTGCAACATTTGATTGCCGAAGTGGATGTAGCAGATGCTGAGAAAAGTTGGTGGGTCCGTTGTCGGCAAGTGTCGTCCACACTGACGTACTCTTTTGAGCGAAATGCCCCACTCTTTGCATAGACGTGTGAGGAGAGGCTCTTGTTTTCGTAGCTGGCTGCAGGAACAGGCTCCTGTGGTCGGTCTTCAGATCCAATTTGGAAGCCGGCGTGGCGGAAACTGTTGCTATTGTAGTGGGGGTCACTTTCTGCACGACTGATCGATCAGATTGACAGCATCCCGCAGATCGAACCAGGGGCCCCTGTTCTTTTGCCCTTCACACCCCCGTCCCATCTGAGCAAGCATGCCGAGCACCATCATGCGTCGGTAGTGGACCTTTAAGTTGCGTATTATTTTCCGTATCGCATGGTTGGAGCTTTGCAGTTTAAATTCGCAGGCAAGAACAGAAATTGGACTGCTTTCAAGGGCTGCTCGGGGATTTTGTGCACGGAGCAGTTGTCCATCACAAGGAGCACCTTGCGCCGTTGCATTTGCATGTCTCTGTCAAACGACAGCAACCACTCACAGAAAATGTCGCTGGTTTATCCAGGCGCTGTAGTTTGACTTGTAGTCCACTGGCAATCTTTTCACATTTTTGAAACATCGTGATTAGCAAACTTGCCCATGACAATGGTGACATTGTCGCTACCGTCCATGTTGCAACACAGGAGGACAGTAACCCTATCCTTCGACTTCTTCTGCCCTCTGCTTTTCTTTCTTTAAAAGGTGAAGGTCTTGTCTGGCAGAAGTCGCCAAAAGAGACCAGTTTCATCAGCATTGTAGACTCCTTCTCTTCATACTTTTCAAGAGTTGGTAGAAGGACCTCTTTACCCACTGATCTGTTTTCGTTTCGTCAACACTTTGGGTCTTTCTCCACTCATCGTTTTAAATACGATGCTGTGTCTTTTTTTCCATCGATCCAGCCCCCTGTTTCCGCAGGTCCACCCGTCACTGCCGAGAGAAGCAGCAAACTCCTCGGCCTATTTTCAGCACAGGTCGTTCATAGGTACCCCTTGTGCCCTAAGAAATTTTAAGAAAAAAAACCATAACAGGGTGAACAGTACCTGGAATAACACTACAGTAGGCCTTTAAATAATCTAGTTCAAAAAGGAGATCTTGGTCTAAGCCGTCTGGTGAACGAAAATATCAGCAACACACGCACGTCCACACAGACGTACACACGCATACATACACACACACATACACAAGGGCAACCGAAACCCCTCCGGGTCCCCTCTCTCTCTCTTTCTCTCTCTCACTAGCTCTCACTTTGGGCACAGCATGATGACTTTCGGTTTTGGGGGTACTGCCCGTTCTGTCAACAAAGAAGTATGAGGAATGCTGGGGCGAGCCGCGCGCGCACACACACCCCCACACACACACACACACACAGAAAGAGAGAGAGAGAGAGAGAGAAGAAAGAAAAAGAGAGAGAGAGAGAGATGAGAAGAGAAGAGAAGGTAAGATAAGATACACTTTTTCATCCCCCAAAGGGTAGCCTAAATTCCAACATGCCCACATAACAAACAGAACGAACATAAAGAAAAATTAAAATAAAAGCTACATTATAATAACCCCTCATAAAACATCATAAATATGTAACACGTGTACCCACACCCACGCACACACACACACTCACACGCGCGCGCGCGCACATACATACACCACACACACACACACACACGAACGCATGGAATAACACACACAGGCACGCACACAGTATTGCAATGGTTGTCACAGAAACACGAGAAAATCACAGTTAGCGTTTGAGATTGATTACGAGAGAGAGAGAGAGGTGGGGGGGGTGGGGTGTACTTACGAACAGGTAGTACAAAACTAAAGAATCGAGCCTTACCTTGCATCTGAAAACCATTGAACCAGATTGTCATCCACAGTTTCCGTTTAGATGCGCGTGACCGTTTTCGCGATAGATCCTGGGTTCCACTGGCAACATTTGTTTACATATTTCTGGCGATCCCTCCAGATGGTTGCAGAGGGTGGGGAAACGGAATACCCCGCTCCTCAGCTATCACAGCCTTTCTTTGTAGAGGGTTGGCTTCTATTTTTCTTATAATGTCGAGCTTTTGACTGAGGGGAAAAAGATTTCTCTTTTCGCGCGTTCAGACATGTTCGCTTGAAGGTAGCGCGGCATGTGGTTGTGATGAGCGGAAGTTTCCGCGGAAGCAAGTACCGATAATTCTCCCTTACAGGAAAGATGAAAAAACTCGACCTACTTTCGGTTTGATGCCTGTGCTATCGGCACTCCTTATAACCGGACTCAGTGCGGGGTTTGGGCCTAATTTTCACTCCCAGTAAGCGAGGGATCGTATAACCGAAATCCTTCTAACCGAGTTTTTGTAAGTATAACAAAGAACAATGTAAATCGGGGGTGACTTTTTTGCTCCTTAAAAAAGAGGTTCTTTTAACCGAGCTCCTTATAAGCGTGCCCGATGTACAATATTCCATTGGAATATCCGGACCAAAATTCCAACTTCGAGAACTGCAGCTTCTGTGTCGACTATAAAACCTTTCGTCGTAGGCTCTTCAGGAAACTCAAATTCAAAGCCTGAAGACCTTCACTCTTCTGGCTTAAATTCTTTCAAAACCTGCACAACCCTCCACGTTGGGACTGTCGGGCAGTGTTGCCCTTCTCCTACATAAACTCTGCTGTATAGTCCTGTCGCTCTGTCTACCTCCCCTTTAGGCTGAGCGCGAGAGTTCACTCTCCACAAAACTGTGACAAACTGTTCCTTTATCTTTCCACCTTCAGTCCCGGTTTGTCAGTCAGGACCTGTCAGCTGATAGGATAACTTCCTCGAGCCTTTTTTTGCTGATGGGAGAACTTTTTTAACGGTCACAATCCTCTATGGGGTATGACAGTACGTCATCCAGAGTCTTCTAATTGAGGTGGTCCTTTCCGGATTTAGGATTTGTGTTGTCTGAACGACGATCAGCAACTTACCTCCCCTCTTCCACATTTCACTTTCGTGTTTAGATGATTTGTCGTTTTTTGAGCCTCCTACGTCGCGGTCCGGAACTATGAGTGGTCTGTCCATGACCGATCCTGCACGGAAGAGACCATTTCCCTGTCCTTCTACTAACCCGTATAACTGAACACGGTCTCTGTCTCCTCAACATCTAAATTATAAGAAAGCAAACTGGGATCTATTGCAGCCACTAATCTAATGAAAGAATTCCAGGTACACAGATTATCTTCAGAGTCCCGGACCCAGAGAAACACTGACTAACACAATGATCAAAATGTGCAAAAGCCTGTATTCCAGTGTCTTTCCGAAAAACTTTCAAATGCCAAAAACACACCCAGGTTTCGATACAGACTGCCACAAATTCAAAGTTACGAGAAACGGGCTCAGTGACGGTATACCAACACCTTCCGGTCCCAACGCTCTAGCCCATCAGAAACTCCGTGCCAAAACGAGACACATCTTTTAAAATCAGTAAACGATCGGTCCTGTAGAAGCTTCTGCTCCAGGCTGACATCGAAAACTTCCAAGAAAAAAGTGTGGAACATCATTAAGAAAAATCAAAGTGGAAGAAACACCTTTCCCACTGTGAACCACCAAGTGTTTCGGACTCTTTAAAAACGGAGAAAAAAGCAGTTTGCAAATCTGCTTGCTTCAACAATTGAAAAAGAAATCCTCCTCTCTAACACATCAAGCCACTTTTTTCAAAAACAAAGCCTAAAAGAAAAATCAACCCTGCAACTTTTCGTCGACCAACAATGGAAGACCTACAATCTTCCTTCACTTAAACGAACTGAAATCTGCCTTACATTCTTGCAGCGATTCCCACTGCAGGTATAGATGAAATCCATTATCAACTATTGAAACATCTTCCGCAATGAAGGTCTGAACATCCTGTTACAGTAAACAACCATGTGTGGACAATCAGGTATCTTTCCACCCACTTGGCGAAAAGCCCTCATGCATTCCCAAACCCCAAACCTGGAAAAGATCTTCTAATCCATCAAACTACCGTCCCATAGCATTGACCAGCTGGTCTGTAAATTATGAATGGAGAAAATGTGACAATGCTATTGCCATGTTGAAACTGGAAACCGCTGTCCTTATCCAGAAAGAACAGGTCTGTTTCCGCAAACGATCGTACTTAACGGTTGACCCCATTCTTATTCGTCTGGAATCTACACCATCGTAACGCCCTTTGTTAACAGCCAGCATGCAGTGAAACATTTCTTCACTTTGAGAAGGCCTAACGTACTACCCATACTACTGGATACTTCATGATCCACCATGATCTGGGTTTTTCGAGGTCAACTTCTCCGTTTTCATTCAAAATTTTTTGCAGAACGACAGTATCAGGCCCGGGTGGACCACTCTCTGATGACCACTAGCAAGTAGTTTTCGGTGTACCAAGGGATCATACTGTCTCCTGCCCTCTTTAGTATCCAATTAAGGCAACATTGCTCAATCAGTAAGAGTGTTACAGACTTTCTCATTGTTTGGGGATGATTTTGCTGTCAACGCAACTGAAGCCTGTACCCGAGTGTCCAAGCGCAGACTCCAGCTTTGCGTGGATAAAATCCAACGAAGTGGGTCGGAAGAAAACGGTATCCACCTTTTCAGCTACAAAAACACATGTAATCACTACCATAAAATTTCCATCAGATTTATTTTCCAGATCCTGACCTACAAGTTAGGGAAATCTCCCATTCCAGCTGTCAACGAGGCCAAATTTCTAATGGGTTCTTTTTGACCAGAAACTTAACTTACTCATCCACATTAAAAACCTCAAAACTTGCTTGCCAGAAAGCACTGAATATACAGCGGTTCGAAGCGCACATCGACAGGGCTGCTGATAAGAAAACTTTGGCTGGCAACCTCCAAACAGCACCCCATTGGGTCCGTTCCAACCTGGACAACTGTTGTGCCGTGAACGGCTCCGCAAGATCGTCCTTACTTCAAACTCTTGGACCCCTATCCACCATAAAGGGCATCGTCTCCTTTCTTGAGCGTTTTCCACACCACCCCTGTGGTACAGCCTGTACGCAGAGGCAGGTGACCCTTCCCTGTCCAACCACTGTCTGAAACTGGTCCTTTGAATTTATTAATCCGAGACAGTTCTCAGACTGCAGAATCCTGCCTATGACTGTGTCCCCTTGGACCTAGTGCCGTTCCAAAGTAAGTTTGAAAACAACCTGAAATGTATCCGCCGTTTGTCTAACGTATTCGGCCTCACGTGCGGAAATGCAGGACTAGACCAAGAGTGTGTCCGAATTTTTCCAATGTTTCCGGATCAACCTCCGTGGACCTTTTCACACCCTAGTTTACGTTTCGATCTTGCAGCTTTTTCGCAAAGATCACCGCTCTCGGCGTACAAGGCAATTGTATGCTGACTTCAGATCGAAATACCCATCCAGTCAAAAAGTTTTCACTAACGGTTCCAAGTCTGAAGCAGGGGAGATGGCCAGTGCAGCCTACTGCCCTGGGCATCCTTCTCTTATCACCGTTGGAACATAACATTCAATGCTTCATTCTGTCACTTCCGCTGAACTTACCGCTCTGGTTCTGGCTTTGAAGGAAAATCTCGCAATCTAGTAGACTACTTTCTGTGTTCTGTCGGATTCGCTGTACAGCTTTTGGAGGCCATAGATGCTGCCGCAATCATCAGCATCCATAACTTTTACGATTATCTTCGAACTATTTAAGCACTGAAAGCGGACGTTACCACATTAACTCTTGCTTGGGTTCCAGGTCATGTTGGCATCGCGGGAACGAAAATGGTTGCTCGTTAGGCCAGAACGCCACAAGAGAGGAACTGTCCAACATTTAGATCCCCTGCCAGATGTGAAACCCAAAATTAACGATTAAGTGAGAGTCCTCTTGCAGAGGATTGGAACACCAGACGAATAACAATCTCTTTCAGATCCGTCCAAAACTCAGGACTTCCTCCGATCTACGTCGGAGGTCGTAAAGAGGAAACGGTTTCTATGCCGGCCTGCACACCTGGCCATGGTCGTATTTTACCCATTCTTACTTTTAAAGAGTGAAGAAGCATCCGTGGTGCATATCCATGTCATGCGCCACTCACAATGAACATGTTCTTTTAAGAGTGTAAGTGACTTGCAACGCTTGAGACAGACATTTTACAGGGATCCATGAAGATCCTGTTCATGATGTACCCGCCTAGATGTGATCCTTGAGTTTAAGAGAGAGATTAACATTTTTTCATCCGATTTTAAGATATTAACGGTAGAAAGATTATAAAACGAAGTTTCTGGACGATTTCTAGACGCTGTCCATTAACTTAGATTGTTATGAAAGTTGTTTTTTTTTTTCTTTTTTTTCAAATACTGGTGAGTTATTTTAACGGTGGTGACACCCTGATGTGGCCCTTTGCGGACGGCTGGGCTATAAGCAACAATATCTTAATGTTACTCTTAAGCAACATTAACTTATCTTATCCCCTCAGCCATCCAACCGGGCAGGGCATTGTCCCTGCAAGTCCACCCATGGCCTATACGCCCTCCACTGACCCTGGGCTGTTTCATAGAATTTTTCACGTGGCGATTCCTGCAGCCTGATAAAGCGAAAGCCTCAGTGAAATGAATGGACGATGAGAGACAACATCATGGGGACTGGCGGTCCAAAGCAGCCTCCTGTAAAGGTTAGCAGAAGAGGAAATGGGTTGGGAACTGGTGAATTTCGCCAGTCGATGGTCGACAAAAGTCTCCACGCTTGATGTTTTATACTGGGAGACCAGCCCGCCCCCCTCTCCCCCCCCCCCCCCCCCCCCCCCCCCCCCCCGCCCCCCGTTATGCAGGCGGACACCTCCCTGTATAGATCATATGCAAGGAATTAACCCGTCTACCCAGTATGGGGAGTTGAGTTTTGTGTGTATGAACCATTATATCTTGCCAATAAGGCAGCCACACCCAACTTTGGAGAGGTGCTTTGCTGTTGTAGCGTGTCATCCATACCAACGGCCAAACGGACTTCTCTTTTGAAAGTTCTTGAATGTTATTTTACGTTGTGTGAAGATGTTAGCGTGCGTTCACACATGTAACCCTCAGTTCATAGTCTCATTGAAGGACAGTATGGAAAATGGAGTCGGAACCAGTAACTCCCAGGAAAAATCCCCTATATTGGAAAAGGCCTAGCACAGAAACGAACCACAACCCCAGGATCACCAGGATAATAAGTCTGTCACTCTACCACAGAGCTATTCCAGCCCCCCGGTTTTATCCCCTTTAAAAATGACAGTCCCCTTTCCCGCACATGCTTTGTTTTGAGCATGCTTGGTATTTTAGATCACCATTCTTTTCTTAGATCACCATTCTTTTATTTGATATGTATACTGGCTTATTCTTTCTGCCTCCTTCACTGCTGTCCAGTCACATTATTACCTCAGCAATCATTCCAGCCACTCCATACACCGCCACTACCACGTCTGTGCAGTCGCAGACCCACCTGTATGAATAATCAGCAATGGACCTTCATGACAACCCACCTGAGGAGACTGCATTGCTGCTGAATCTTTTAAGTGGTGGTCAGTCGTGCCTATTGTGATCCAGTACCACATCTAAGCGCTTTGTTGAGGACGGTAATTACCGGGAGTGAGTGAGCATGCCGCAACAGAGGGGGCCACTACCTCCCTCCAACAGCACTCCCCATGAGCGTGACAACGCCGACAGTCTTGACATAAACTCGCCATAGACATGGCTGTGCCGAAGAAACTTGAATACTTTTTGAAAGGCCACTATGAGAGCAGGGCGTAAAAGGGCAGAGGTGGTTTGGGACTTTTTCTGACGATCGGTAGGTATGAGGCTTATGCAGATGATGCTATAGAAATCCATTCTGATCTGAGACTACAGTACGGCCAGGGCTGTGTTCTACACTACCTCCATTCCATCATCCGGAATGCTGAGAGGTGTAGACACCTGCCGTGTTGGTCAGGCTAGTTGAGCAGTGGTTACAAACACGTGTCCAGTAAGTGTGTGCAGTTCATCAGCGTGGATCCAGTCGTCACATTCGATGTCACGGTGAATTCAGTTCTGGTTAGGAGGCGGCAGAGACTGGGAAATGCCACCAATGACTGGCGCTGATAGGACTCCAGCCTGCGATGCTGGCAACTGCATTATGGAGGCTGATTGCATGCATCTTCTGTCTCACTCCTGCTGGACATGTAATGTATCTTGTAAATTTAACACCACATCTTGCCCTCCACTTTATAATTTCATCGAGTCTTTCATACACTTGTGCTATGACTTGCCTCTTAATTCCATTTTTCAATAAAATTGGCTTAAGCAGATTTTTGTTAGTTGAGTCATGTCTATGTAAACTGTATAGCTTGCAGCTGTATGAAAATTGTTCTAGTACAAGTGCCATGAATGCAAACATATCGCCTATTAGAATCCTTAAAGAGAGCGTGTGCGCGTGCGCGCACACACACACGCACACACACAGTGACATACACACACACACACACACACACACACACACACACACACACACACACACACACACACAAAACTGCTCGTAATAAGATTTTCTTCCATCTATTCTGACAGCCTGCCATTGACAACAGAACTGAAAAGTTTGATCCAAACACTGTGAGAGAAATGGACCTTCCTGTGTAATTCTAAAGTTTTTAACGCTTTGTTTAACAAAAGCAAACAGTTTTCCGGAAACGTTCCCATATGGAAGTATAACACAATTTCACATTAAAAAAAAAGTCCACTGCATGATGCCAGTGTTCTGCAATAATTCACAGACAATGCAGTCTGGACCTGCAGTCTTTCTCAAGTGTTCTAAAGACCAGTAACACTTCTCCTGTAAAGATAACTTATGTAATAGAGTAATCATCATCTAAATCCTTATCATCAGTTCTGTGCCTTTTTTGTTACATTGTTCAAGATCACAAGGCCTGATCAGTCTTGAATTGATGTAAAAATTAAGCTTTTGTGATGATGCTTTCTTGTTTGTGCCACTTAAGTGGCAGTACACGCCCACCATGCACATGCATACATGCACACACACACACGTTGCATTTATAAGCATACACACACGCACATGTGCATTCAACACGCACATGCAGATACACCCATATACATAGGCACACGTACATTCACATATATGTACACATACAGATGCGTGCATGCAGGAGCATGCTTACACAAGCCCACATATCACACATGCATACACATGCACATCTGCATATACACACATGCAAGCAGACATGCATGTGCATGCACACACACACACACACATGCACCCACTCGCACATGCACACAACTACACGCACACACATACATACACACAAGCGCATGCACTCACGCCACATACACGGGCACACACACACGCATGTGCCTGTGCCCACACACACATACACACACATACACGCACACGTGTACACTCACCACACACATATACAATGACGGTGATAGCTCAGCAAATGTTAGGTAGTTACTAGTCTGACCAGCGCGTTGGGCTAATGCATAGGTCAGACGTCCGCTAAGTCGTAAACCATGAAACGTGCGGAGTTTGAGTCACATGGAAACATAAAGCAGTTGCCTGTGACGTCTGCAATTCATGGTATCACACTAAATGTATGTTAATGAATTCAGCAGTTTATGAAGCATTATGCAATAGTGATATATCATGGACTTGTTTTACCTGCGGGCTTCCAAATTTTAGTTCGAGACTTTTTGAAGATTCTATTGAAGACTGCAGCTCAGAAAGCAACCGTTTTGACCCTATCTCACCAGACCGATCCCCAAAAGAAAACTGAAATTCTGTCCTAAGTTTGCATCCACCCCTGATTCTAAAACTGATAAAATCCCAAATCATAAAGTGCAACTGAACCCCAAATCTTTAAAGAGAAAAAGATAAACTTAAATGCATAGTCATAAATTTTCAATCTCTTATCAAGAAAAAGGAAGAACTCAGTAATTTAGTCACCGAAAAAAACATTGATGTTGTAATTGGAACAGAAACTTGGCTAGAAACTGGAACATCCAGCAGTGAACTTCTAATGGAGGATTTTGATATTTAAAAGAAAGGACAGACTTGGAAAAAGAGGTGGGGAGTCTTGATTGCCATTAGGAAGAACTTAGCCAGTGAGTTTTTATATCAAGGCAAAATAGTGAAAGTTTATTTTGTAGGATTAATTTTAAGAATAAGAGACCTGTCATTGTTGGATCAGTTTACAGACCTCCAGACTCAGATGAAAATGTATGTTCGTCTATCTGCAGAGACATTTCTAACATTGTTTTGGCCAATAGGAAGGCAATATTATGGATTGGTGGAGATTTTAACTTACCAGATATTGATTGGGGTGAAGATGCCATACTTGGTAATCAATACAGTAAAAATATTAATAATCAGTTTTTTGATGCCACCAAAGACCTTGGATTAGTACAATTAGTTGAATCACCACTCGTGTAAGCATTCCTGGATTTATTTTTTACCAATTGTCCAGGCGCTTTAGGCAATCAGGAATTAATTGCAGGCCTGGGTGATCATGACATAGTTCTCTTAGAGAGCAACTTTCAACCCTTTCGAAGAAAACCTCCTAAACGTACCATCAGACTCTGGAACCAAGCAGATTTACCCAAATTGCGCAGGGATACTCATGATTTCAGTCGTCTTTTTTTGAGGTCCCATAGTGTTAAAGAAAATGTCAGTGACCTTTGGAAGTGTATAAAAACTAACTTGGAATTTATTATGGATGACAACATACCTACTAAAATAACTTCAAGCAAGAGCCACCAGCCATGGATTACTACAAAAACTAAACGTTTGTTGAGAAGGAAACATCTTTTCTTTAAGAAATTGAAACTACATCCTAATTCAGAAAGATTACGGGTTGGGTATAAACAGATTAAGAGAAGGTGTCAGAGAGAATGTAGACTTGCTCACTCCAATTATGTTAATTCGATGATTTCGGAAGGTGATCATCAAAACAAGAAATTATGGTCTTACATAAGGAGTAAGAGACAGGACAACATTGGGAAATTTCCAGACCTGAGAAACAACCAGAATAACCTAATACAGGACCCTGAAGGGAAAGCAAACTTATTAAACAAGCAGTTTTGTTCAGTTTTCTTAAATCCCAAACCTTTAATTAACGTTAGACTAAAGGATGATGATAAACTCCCTGAATTGCTAAACATCAAAGTAAACAAAGCAGGGGTATTTAAGTTACTGACCAATATCAATGAAAACAAAGCTACATGGTCCCGATGGCGTTCCTGGCAAGCTCTTAAAATTATGTGCCAATGAATTGAGTGAGGTATACCAATTACTTTACCAAGCTTCACTGACCAGGGAGTAATACCTGATGGTGGCGAGATGCGAGCATTGTTCCCTTGTTTAAAAGGGTGACAAAACAAAAGCAGAGAACTATAGACCTGTATCTCTTACATCCATATCAGCTAAACTACTTGAACACATAATATATAGTAGCATAATGGACCATCTTGACAAATATGACTTCTTAAATAACGCCCAGCATGGTTTTAGACAGCGAAGGAGTTGTGAGACTCAACTTATAACAACTCTCAATGATTTTAGTAACTGTCTTAACAACAGACAGCAAAAAGATGCAATTTTATTAAATTTTTCTAAAGCCTTTGATAAGGTTGACCATGAGGGCCTGCTGCTTAAATTAGAACACATTGGCATTGGCGTTCTTTGCTAAAATGGGCCAGATCATTCCTCGTTGGGAGAACGCAGAAAGTTGTTGTGGAAGGGTCGTCATCCCATTGTAAACCAGTCTTGTCAGGTGTACCACATGGAACTGTTCTGGGGCCCTTGTTTTTCTTAATTTATACAAATGACATAAGTAGAAATCTCTCTCCTGGAACTACTATAAGGCTTTTTGCAGATGACAGTTTAGTATATAGAACAATCAGAAGCAAGAATGATACACGCATTCTACAAGAAGATCTAAACGCTTTACAAGAGTGGGAAAGAACTTGAAAATGGAATTTCATCCCCAAAAGTGCCAAGTGTTGCGTATATGTAACAAACGCTCACCAATTAGATCAGATTATTCTATCCATAATACTATTCTTAAAGAAACTAATGCTGCAAAATATTTAGGCGTGATTATAGATAGTCGTCTCAAATGAAAGAACATTACAATTTAGTATGTAAGAAAGCAAATAACATCTTAGCTTTCTTAACAGGAATATCAATGACTGCCCCCAAAAGGTTAAAGACGACTGCTACAAAACACTGGTTAGACCAGTACTGGAATATGGTTTCTCATTTGGGATCCTTACCATCTAAAGGACATTGATAACCTTGAAAAGATTCAGAAGAGAGCAGCACGGTTCGTAACAGGGAACCACATCAGAGAAAAGGGGAATACCAGGAAGAACATGAGGAAATTAGAATGGAAACCCTTAGAAGAGAGAAGAGCTTTTATTAAACTTAACACCTTTTTCAAAGGCAGAGCTAAAGTAATTGATATTCCAATGGAACAACTAGTAATGAATAAAAGTAGCACCAGGAGTGGCGGTCAATGTTATACCATACCTGCATCAAATATTGACAGCCACTTACATTCTTTTTATCCCAGTTCTGTACGGCTGTGAACTCACTGCCGGTGCCATCAAGATTGCCACAGGTGCAATCTCATTCAAAAAACAGGTTGATTCGACAGTTTTGAGATCTGCATATTGACGTTTTCTATTTTTTACTTCCCAGATATTTTATTGAATATCGAGTGCGACCCCTTGTTGTCAAGTTTGCTCCAGGGGCCAACAGTCTGAGTCGCACTGTTTTTATGTTATTTTATTCTACTTTTTAACATGCGCGCTGGTGACCTACTCGTTTTTGAGTGAACCAGTATTTTAGGAAGAAGAAGAAGAAGAAGAAACCCTCTTCTTAAATTCTTTCATCTCAGTCATTCATTCATTTATCCATCAGCTTCAACTCATGCGCAGTGTGGTATCAAAACTTAACGAATGTGGGTGTGGCGTATATGGACTAGTCCGCACACAGTTACACCTCCTGATTGAAACTGGCGCCTGTTTGATTCAACATGCATGAACACCACATAGTAAGTTCCCCTACTGACAACAGGAAGTGTTAGCTGCAGAGCCAGCTTGAGTGGGCATGCCCCTCCAGATGGCGCCACTACGTCCATCCAATGACTGCCCCCATGAGCTTGCCGATACCGGAGTTCTGTGTTGTATGTCAGTTGGAAGGATAGGGAATGTTGCTTATAACCCAGCCGACTGCAAAGGGCAGGGCTGTCACCGCGTTGAAGTCATCTCACTACTCATTAATGAACAAAATAGATAGATTAGAAACTCATTCACATAACCCTTCAGAACACACCTTCTAAAAACACACCGGACATTTTTTGAAAAATCTTGTATGTCAGTTGTGTACAGTAATGTGAATCACCCCGCAGAAGTTTTACAGACAGGTTTTGCTCCACGTTTGTTTGTGCATCGATCGATCTGTTCACCTGATTATCAAAGTGCACACAATCTACTGATCGATCCTGAGAAAAACTTGATAGAAAGATGGAATGAAGCACACACACACACACACACACACACACACACACACACACACACACACACACACACACACACACACACACACATATATATATATATATATATAATATATGTGTGTGTGTGTGTGTGTGTGTGTGTATATATATATATAATATAATAAATGGCGGTGCCGTGATTCCTGCAGGATCCAAGAACGGCTCTCAGATCCGGTCTGTGAGAACTCCAACAAACCTGAAGGATCTGCTGGAAAGGTGCAGTAGCATCATGTGTCGGTGAGGCTCCGTGGTGCGGGAACAGGATGTTGTGGGGGTCTGAGATCTCCCAAGTGGCATTCTACTTTGTGCTTTTGTGTTGACAGCGGCCCTCATGTGACAGGTCTTGTGTGCAAGGCCGAGTCCTATGGATTCAATTCAATTCAATTCAAATCAACTTTATTGTCCAGAAATTTTTTTTCTGCTCCACATCATTTCACAAGTACATAAGACATTGCAAAGAGACATTATAAATCGTTACATAAAATGCTGTGTTAGTATATGTATTTGTATATACATCAACACCCCCCCCCCCCCCCACACACACACACACACACACATACGCGCGCGCATACACACATGAAATAAACATTAAATCCATAAGACATAAAACATTACATAAATTATAAAAACAATACGTAAAGACACAAACTCGCCCGCACCAACGCCCAAACACTAAAACACACACATGCGTACACATACACACACACGCACGCACGCACGCACGCACACACATACACGCGCGCGCGCGCGCGCACACACACACACACACACACACACACACACACACACACACACACAACACACACACACACACACACACACACAGTCACGGTAAAAGCATAATATTGCAAACTGAATGTTGTAACTCAACAGAAACTCAATGGTGAATTCGTCATGTCATTATCTGTGTGTCTGTCCTTTAAAGAAAATGTTTATTTAGGATAACATACAACAAATATATATATATAGTTCTACATAACAAAGTAAGCAGAAAGAATATTAGATCAATGATATTTGTAACAAAGGTTTATATTTCAATGTGGAAAGACAGAAGGAAAAGAAACGAGAGAGAGAGAGAGAGCATATAAACTGAGTCAGTAGTATTTTGAAACTTGGTGGCGAATGGTTTGTGACAGGGACTACACATTCTGTTTTATGTAAATTCTGTACAATGTCATTGCACTATCACAGGTTTTATAGTCTTGGACCTAGGCGTCCATGATGTTATTGAAAATGATTGTGCAACCTACAATGTATGTCTATGTAAGACCAAAAAAAATTAATGGTTCGTTACGTAGTGTTTGTTTGTTTTCCCCCTCTTTATCAAAGGTTAGACTTTTGCTTGTGCTTCTTTGTTCAGTCACAAACAAAGGCTTCTTCTTCTTCTGTTTCTCTTCTTCTTCTTCTTCTGTTTCTTCTGTGCTGTTGCTGCTGCTGCTAAAATCCCTGCCACTCTTTCATTTGTGTGGCTGGGAACTAGTGCTAAGAACTTCATGAGAATCTTCCCATTTAAAGTATTTAGGGAGGAAGGGGGCAGGGAGACTGGGGGGGGGGGGGGGGGGGGGGCACAGGGAAGACATGAGTCTAAGTCACAGACATGTTTGATTTGATTGATTTAATTTAACGTCTGTTCACAACAATGGTGATATTAGACTAAAAACAGACATGTTATATCCCGGAGTTTACACAATTATCTGTCGGCCCCTGCCATTTCTCTGTCGCCAGCCTACATACGCAGGTCTACTCGGAGTGAGTTTCCGCTTCGTCAAAGACCAGCACAGGACGCTTGAAAGAAAAAATGCCCAGTGAAACCGACATGTACCGAGAACAACCATTTACTTGTTTGACGGCTCCAAAAACCGGTTGAATTGCCTCAAACCGGTTTCCTTTTTTCCCTTTTTTCTTTCTTTCCTTTTTTTTTTTTCTTTTTTTCTTTTAAAGGATACTTTAATGTTCTGGTACTTTGATGTAAAGGTCTTGTTTTAGGAGTAAGCCTGGCAGGACTTGGATAGCTGAAGCTTCATTTTTTTCATTGATTCATTTGTTGTATCCCTACTCGATAACTCTTGTTATTTTCATGTCATTTTGTGCCAGCGAGGACGCTGGTTGTAACAGAGTAGGGGGGGGATGTAGCCGGGTGCTAAGAGTGTTCCCCGGCAGTGTTGCCCCGAGAGTGTTGCTGAGCAGTGTTTGCCCACTGTGTTGCCTAAGAGTGTTGGTTAGAGAGTGCTCAGTGCGCTGAGTACTGAGAGAGAGAGAGAGAGAGAGAGAGAGAGAGAGAGAGAGAGAGAGTTCCCAGGCAGTGTTCCTGGTTTGAGCTCCTTGCCATGGGAGAGAAATAAAGAAGAGAGAAACTCCACTTTGTCTCTGTGTCTTCTTGACTGGCTGCTGTCCCTTGGTTCCTGTGCCTATCACCATCTGCCTGTCTTCACCTGCACACCCCTTACCCCTCCACACCATCACACAAGAATTATGCGCCTCTTATTCATTGGAATAGAGAAGGGTTGAGGAAGGACACGGAGGGGTGAAGGGGGGGGGGGGGGGAGGAGAGAAGAGAGAGGAGAGAGAGAGAGAGAGAGAGAGAGAGAGAGAGAGAGAGAGAGAGAGAGAGAGAGCCATGGGAAGAGTGCCCACCATAAACAACCGTGTGTGTGTGTGTGTGTGTGTGTGTGTGTGGTGTGTGTGTGTGTGTGTGTGTGTTAATAATAATAATAATAATGAATATTTATATAGCGCCTATTCTCGGTTAGAGGCCAAGCTCTAAGCGCTTTACAATCAACACTCGTTTACACAACGGGGTGCCTACCTGGGTAGTGCCGACTGAAGAGCTGCCAGCTGGCGCTTCATTCAGTCGTTTCCCGTGTCATCCAGTCAGTATCGTTCAATATCGTTCACTCATTTTCCTTACTTCCTTCATTCTTTCCATTTCTCACGCAGGGTGCATGCTATGTTTAAACGTGTCATCCATACCAACGGCCAAACTGGCCTACTCTTTTACGTGTATGCAAGATGTTATACGTGCGTTCACACACGGAACCTCGGTTTATAGTCTCATTCGAAGGACTGTATGGGAAATGGAGTCAGAACCAATGTTAACTCCGAGGGAAAAATCCCCCTGTACCGAAACGGCCCGGCGGAGGTTCGAACCCGCAACCCCAGGATCACCAAGATTATGAGTCCGGCGCTCTACCAACTGAGCTATTCCGGCTCATGTGTGTGTGTGTGTGCGCGCGCACGCGCGCCTGGGCGCGCATGCCTGTGTGTGTGTGTGTGTGTGTGTGTGTGTGTGTGTGTGTGTGTGTGTGTGTGTGTGTGTGTGTGTGTGTATGTGTGTGTGTGTGTGTGTGTGTGTGTGTGTGTGTGTGTGTGTGTGTGTGTGTGTGTGTGTGTGTGTGTGTGTGTGCGTGTGTTTGCTTTCCACACAAAGAAAAAGCTGTTTGATTTCCATGTGAATGAGAAGGTGCGGTGACAGGGAGAGGGTTGGGGATTTATGAACTGTCTAACCAAGTTAGGTTCCTCGCAGATTCATTGTTTATGTGGATTTGGTTTCTCCTTATGATGTAAAATTAGCAGATGATAATGCATACAATCTTTTACTTCAAAGTCATCAATTCGAGAAGATTACATTGTGTGTAGACTTTGATTACTCTCCTCGTGAAAACACACACACGGCGTACGCATGCGCGCGCGCACGCGCGGACACACACACACACACACACACACACACCACACACGCACACACAACACACAACCTCTCTCTCTCTTGAACTGAAAAGTGAAGTTGCCGAAATACTGTGTGTTGGAGATGGGGTGCATCCAAACAAATGGGCGTGTGTAGGCATTAGAAGAAATTGTGGCCTCTACTCATGCGAAAATACCTGTCTAGAATCGGTACTAACCAGAAAACCGGTTAAAAACCGGTTTGGATATGCGAATCGGTTCCCAGCTCTTCTTGATAGCTAGCCTGGAAACACACCTTTTGGCACCGTATGCTGCACCATACCAAACTTTTTGTTTTCCCCAGATACTGCAGTTGAGCACCTCCACCTGGCCAGAGCATACTACATTAGTAATGTAGTATGCTCGCCTGGCTGTCTACCTCGCCTTGTCTGCTAGGACAGTGTGACTGTGGATCACGGTCCAGTGACCCGTGTCGCAAGACTGACGGACGATGTCGAAAGACACTGAACGTATATGGGCCTGTCTCTCGGTCTGTCTATCTGTCTGTCTGTCTGTCTGTCTATTTACCTACCTATCTATCTCTCTGTCTATCTATCTATCAATCATCTATCTACCTGTCTGTCTGTCTGTCTCTCTCTATGTATATAATATATATATATAATATTTATATAGAGAGAGAGAGAGAGAGAGAGAGAGAGAGAGAGAGAGAGAGAGAGAGAGAGAGATCAATGTGATTAAAATACCCAAAACGATTTTAGAGTGCTCAAACCCCTTGGGAGCAACATTTGTTAAAATAAGGTTTTAAAAGAAGTAATCTACAAATTGTTTCGAGCACGTTGCGCTGTCATCAGGATGGTTTTTGGTTTGCCCACCGCCGATGTTATATAGCGTGTGGGCTCCCGTTTGCGGTTGTTTGCACGTGCGGGTTGGCTGCACGTGTTTTTGGGGGGCTTTCAGTTTTTGTTTTGGGTGTATTCACTAACAACGATTTCCATTTATGCCTGCAGTTGTTTACTATTTCTGTTTTGGTGTTTAAAGTTGCTAAGTGTGGTTTGCATAGTATTAACCATTTTTCAGTTAAACATAGGTTGCACCTTTTTGAAACATTGCTGTATGGTGATGCCTCTTTTTATGATTTTCCAGATATATTGTAGCTTGTTTTTGCGTCTTTAAGTTTATATATATATACACACACACACACACACACACACACTTTACATATATAGAGAGAGATTGACAACCGTTCAAAGATTGAAAAAAAATTCAAACGACACCTAACAAGTGTATTGATCTTTAACCAGTATTTCGGCATAACAACTGCTTTCCTCACGGTACGTGCCTAGACCTACATACAACAGGGTCTTCCTCCCGTGACAAACTGAACTGAAAATGAACGAGGCCAGTGTGACGAGGGCTGAACACGAA
>CM031622.1:24837117-24848347 GCA_018398815.1 Conus ventricosus | reverse complement strand
ACCAACCATCAACAGCCTTCATCCTCCTCTTGATAAACATCTGGATCTTCATGCCAGAAGTTTATCACAGCTCATTTTCACATTTTTTCATACACCTGCTTTATCTCTTGAGGAGGGAGCAGGAATATAACCAACCAGACTGACCAGTGCCTTGTGGCACAGGCTCCCAAACTCCCACCCCCATCTCACAGTCCTGTCCCTCCTTTTAAGCCTTGAGACACCGCCAGACGTGCCCCAGTCCAGCTGAGGTCCAGGAGAAGCTGTGGGGACTGGGGGGATCTCTGCGGAGGACTAATGACTTCGCCTCACTGACTGGACTGAGGATTTAGCATGGCCAGGAACGTAAAAGAAAGAAAGAAGCTTCCATGACCTAGGTTAAAAAACAAACAAACAACCAAACATACAAACAAAAAAACTAGCCAACCCCCCCAACTGACCCCATGGCTGAGCACGCGGATGATGGGGATGACATTCTCGCTGGCGATGGACTGCAGAATGCGAGGAGGACCATACAGACTGCCCATACATGACGACACGGAGGACAGGTACAGTCCTGACAGCCACAACACACCTGTCACCGACACCTGCAACACCACCAAATTACACCTGTCTGCTTCACTTTCACCTTCAGTTTCATCAAGGTGTCACCGCGTGCAGACTAGTCAATTTGATATGCTACACCACCTCTGTTAAGTGTCAAGATCACAGGGCACAGGATTACAGATGGTTAAATGCCCCTGACGCTTTGCAAAACTCCCAGAGCTCAACTGTCACTGTCATCTGATCATTATCATAATATACCTGATACCTGTAAAATTACCAATAAATCACTTGTCACTAGCACCTCAATATCTAAAATTATGTACCTGTCACTGACTCTTTTAATGTTTACCAAAACACTGCTGTTGCTGACATCTATAACGTCACCAGACACATCTGTCACCGACACTTGTAGCATTTACATCCCTGCCCCTGACAACTGTTACCATCATCGTGATATACCTGTTATGAAAAACCTGTCTCATCATTGCTATCTCACCTGTCACTCACCATAAACATCAATTAGCAACCTGTGTATCATCATAGCAATTACACCCCAATATAACCCCAACGCATGTGCATAAAATGAAAAGAAATGATCTGGTTAATCATTTACTTGTAAAACCTTGTTCAGAGATGTCCAACCTGATGCGATCTTTGAATTTCTGAAAGAGAGTGACATTTTTAATTTTGATCTGAGATTTCATGGAAGAAAGATTTTTAATGAAGGTTCAGCTGTGCTTTTAGAAGCTGTATTTTAAAGGGCTATGTGAATATATATATATATTTTTTCAAATAATGACTTGTGCGTTGACTTGAACGTGGCGAGAGCCTGATATGACCCTTTGTGGTCGGCTGGGCTATAAAGCAACATTAACTCACCTGTTAAACAAACCCCACCATCACCTGCAGGATCTCCTGAAGGGGAGGAAGAGCACTCACCTTCTCCGCTATCATGTAGTCATCCAGCAGGTAGGAGCGGACACAGGTGGCTCCCAGCACCAGGATGAAGAAGATGTACAGACTGGTCCTGAACACACAGCAAGCGGATTTTGGTCAGTCGTTGTCTGACATCCTCCCAGGGGAAGCAGAAATGGCAGTTCTTTGCCATTAAAACTGAACATCAGGCTGCTGACAGAATGTCCAACACCAGCACATATACAACTTTAGCTGACAGAGAGATCATGCTTCAATGACAGTCTTTTCTTTTTTAGGAAGCAGAAATGGCAGTTCTTTGCCATTAAAACAGAACACCTGGCTGCTGACAGAATATCCTTCACCAACACACACAAACTTTAGCTGACAGAGGGTTTATGCTTCAATTTTTTTCTTTTCCTTTTTTCCCTTCCTATTTCACTCTATTTTCCATGCATTCTCTCTCCCAAGTCATTAACAGTCTGCAAGACGGAAGTACACCAACAATCCTCCCTCCTCAGTCTTGTTAATTGCTAGCAGCATATAAGAGCCTTTCCTTTTTTTTTAAATTTCAAACAAGTTCTTTTCTTTATTCAATCCTCAACTCTCCTCTTAATCAACACTTCTAACGTGTAACCATGCCATTCTTGCATTCATGATGCACATCATGGTAAAAAGTATAACACAGCTGATTATTAAAGGTTTCTCATCAGACATATCGTCAGGTAATGGATTTAAAAACCACATCTCTCTGTCAGACATGACACACTGTGGGACCTGTCCACCGACAGCAGAGGAGGTGCCAGCCCCACTTCATCATTTCAAAGGACAACATGGGAATTTTGTCAGTTGAAAACACTGTTTGCCAGTGCAGTTCTTCGCTGAATTGTTGCATACCTGAAGCAAAGTCAAACGCAGCACATTACAGCACCTGGCAAATGCTGCATTTTGGATATCTGAAAGCATGGGTACTGTTAAGAATAAACAGTAAAACTTCTGTCCATAGATTTGCTTAGATTGTTATTATTAGTGGTAGTAGCAGTAGTAGCGTAATTACAATTATGTTTATCATTATTATAATTATCATTATATTTGACAGTACTTACACTATCTATCCTCAGTTTCAGGCTAAGCTCTAAGCGCTTCATAAGTGCTTCATGATTTATACTTTTCGTTTACACAATGGACTGCCTACCAAAGTAGAGCTGACTGGAGAGCTGCGTGATAATGCTCATTCAGTCGTTAGTCAGTCTGTAAGTTTTTCCTTCATATTCTTATTCTTTTAGTACTCATCCATATCAGCAACCAAACCGGCCTTCTCTTACGACAGCTGGTAATGGGATTTCATATACATGTCAAACATTACGCATGCAATTTCATATGGAACCTCCGTTTACAGTCTCATTTAGAGAAGAATTTTTAGCAAGTGGAGTCAAAATCATGTTAGCTCTGAGGGAAAAATCCCCTTGCAATGAAATGCCCCTGCAAAGATTTGAAACTGCAACCCCAGGATCACCGAGATCACGTGTCTAGCACTCTACTAGCCTAGCTATTCCAAGCAGGTGGAAGTTTCAACACAGCCAAGTTTCCTTCCGGACTGTCACCCACAGTCTGACAGTGTGCTATGTAAGTGGTAGTGAAGGAAGAAAAATCAACAGCCCACTTCTGCGCATGGTGCTTTCTCAATTGATTGTTGATCACAACAATGCCGGTCATGGCCGGCTGTGGTACACGCTTCTAAAACTACTGCGCTTCAGTGGAACTGGTAAATCCTGCATGTCATTTGTATTGTTTGCATTGACTTGGGCGGACATTCACATGAGTTTCTTCACAGGAACACAAATCAAATTACCATAAAGCCATACAAAAACTAACCTGGCGAAAATGATAGAGTGAAAATGCAAGAGTCGGCGCCTCTGTGAGGGCATGGTTGCAACAGTTTGAAAACTAAAAAAAAAAAAAAAACGAAAAAAGAAAACAAACAACCACACACACACACACACACACACACAGAAGTTGGGGATCCAGGGATCGAAAGGCCCCTGGTTGGGCTGAGGGGCAGCTTCTTTCAGTCTACCACCTGACTGAGAAACATAAACAGCATGCTTATGTTTGACACCATAATGGCACTTCGCTCCACCCAGTTCTCACAGGTGGACAAAGAACAGGTCTGTTTCTGGTCAGTAAAAACGGGCTTCCTTGCATATTTTCTACTTTCTTTGTGTTATTCTTCTTCTGGAATGCTTGTTTGTTTGTTCTTGGAATTTCTTTCCTTTTTTTCTTTTTCGTCATTCTTCTTCTGGTATGTTTGTTTGGTTTTTTGTTTGGGCTCTCTTTCCTTTTTTTTTCTTCTTCTTTTTTTTTTTCTTTTTCTTTGATTATACGAAACTTCTGTTTTTGACAAATCCCAAAAGATGGATTTTTGTCCAAAACGAAAAGGAGTTTATACCTATGGTCGTGTTGCACCATTCTTCTTTTGATATGTTTGTTTGTTTACTTGTTCTTGGGTTTCCTTTTCTTTTTGATAACATGGAAGTCCTGTTTTTGACAAATCCAAAAAGGCAGATTTTTGTCCAAAACAAAAGGCAGTTTACACCCATGCTTGTGTCGGAGCATTCTTCTTTTGATATGTTTGTTTGTTTGTTCGGTTTCCTTTTCTTTTTTTTCTTTTTTTCTTTTGTTGTTGTTATTGATTACATGGAACTTCTGTTTTTGACAAATCCAAAAAGAGGGATTTCTGTCCAACACTGAAAGGAGTTGCACCCAGGGTGATGTTGCAGAGCAGGACCTCACTCACCCCACACCCAAGGCAGCCAGGGTCCCTCGGGGTATATTGTGGAAGGGATCCGCAGATCCCCGGACATGTTGATGCCCGCCAGGATCCCCGTCACCGTGGCAAAGAACAGGCCAAAAATGGAGAAGAAGCCCTCCCCTTCAGCGTAATCTGGCCCCGAGTTGTTGAGGAAATTGATCTCACGGTAGCCGGTCACTCCGTTTTCTGTGTGAAAAAAAAAAAGAATAAATAAATTAAAAACCAATCAATGTGGTAGCAATCTTTTGCCAAAATTCATTTTCCACGTCTTTATATTGATTCAGAAACAGACTCAAAAGTCAAAGAGTTTTAATCTTTCTAACCTTTGGGCGTAAGGAAGAGTCAAATGCTTTGAAGTCAGGTCACCCTTTTCTTTCAGCGTCAACAAGTAATGCTTATCCATTCACTCAGACACACTCTCTTGTCATTGCAGTTCTCTGGGACAGGTTTTCGCCATCCAGTTCCAGTTTCAGTTTCATCAAGGAGGAGATAAGATAAGATAAGATAATGTTGCTTATAGCCCAGCCGACCGCAAAGGGCCACATCAGGGCTGTCACCACGTTAAAATCAACTCACCAGTCATATATAAAATTTTTTAAAAAAACAAAAACAAAAAAAAACACCTTTCACACATCTCTTTAAATGACATCGTCTAGAAGCGCACCAGAAACTTTGTTAAAAATCTTTCTTCCGTAAAATCTTAAATCAGATGAAAAATGTTAATCTCTCTCAAAAACTCAAGGATCACGTCAGGCGGGACATCCCTGAACAGGATCTTCATGGATTCCGCTGTAAAATGTTTGTGTCTCACATCGTGCAAGTCCCAACACTCTAAAAGAACATGTTTCATTGTGAGTGGCGCATGACATGGAATGCACCACGGAGCTTCTTCACTCTTTAAAAGGTACGAATGGGTAAAATACGAATGGCCGGTGTGCAGCCGGCACAGAACCGTTTCCTCTTTACGACCTCCCGACGTAGATGGGAGGAAGTCCTTAAGGTTTGGACGGATCTGAAAGAGTTTGTTACTCGTCTGTGTGTTCCAATCCTCCTGCCAGAGGTCTCTCACATAATCGTTAATTTTGGGTTTCACATCTGAGCAGGGGATATAAATGTTGGACAGTTTCTCTCTTTTGGCGTTCTTGGCTAAACGATCAACCATTTCGTTCCCGCCGATGCCAACATGACCAGGAACCCAAGCAAGAGTAATGTTGTAACCGTCCACTTTCAACTTGCTAAAAAGTTCAAAAAAATGTAAAAGTTCCGGATGCTGAAGGTTGCGGCCAGCTATGGCCTCCAAAGCTGACAGCGAATCCGACAGAACCAGAAAGTCGCTCTTCGAAGAATGTGAGATTATCTTCAGCGCCAGAACCAGAGCGGTAAGTTCAGCGGAATAGACAGAAGCATCTGAATGTATATGTTCCAACAGTATCTGAGAAGGAGCCCCAGGGCAGTAGGCTGCACAGGCCACTCCATCTTCAGACTTGGAACCGTCAGTGAAAACTTTTTGATAGGATGGGAATTTGGAACAGAGGTCAGCATACAATGCCTTGTACGCCAGAGAGCTGGTAGACTTTTTGCGAAAAGCTGCAAGATCAAAATGAATCTCTGGTGTGAAAAAGGTCCACGGAGGTTGATCCGGAAACTTGGAAAAATCGGACACAACTCCTAGGTCTAGACCTGCATTCCTCACGTGAGGCTGCATACAAGACCAAACGGCGGAATACATTTAGGGTTGTTTTCAAACTTACTTTGGAACGGAGGGTCAAAGACACAGTCATAGGCAGGGTTTTCTGGTTCTGAGAACAGTCGGATATAATAATTCAAAGACAGTTTCAGCCTGCGGTTGGACAGTGAAGGTTCACCCGCCTCTGCGTACAGGCTGTACACAGGGGTGGTGCGAACGCTCCAAGACAGAGACGAAGCCCTTGATGGTGGATAGGGTCCAAGAGTTTGAGGTAAGACGATCTTGCAGAGCCGTACACCGCACAACCGTAGTCCAGTTTGGAACGGACCAAGGCTCTGTAGAGGTGCAGCAATGTTTTCTTATCAGCGCCCCAGTCAGTGTGCGCTACGACCCGCAGAATATTCAGTGCTTTCTGGCAAGCAGTTTTGAGGTTTTTGATGTGGCTGAGAAAGTTAAGTTTTGGTCAAAAAACCCCTAGAAATTTGGCCTCTTTGACAGCTGGAAGGGGGAGATTTCCCAACTTGAAGTTCAGGATCTGGAAAAAACTGACGGAAATTATGGAAGTGAATACACTTGTGTTTTTGTAGCAGAAAAGGTGAAACCGTTTTTTCATCCGCCCACTGATGGATTTTATCCACGCAAAGCTGGAGCCTGCGCTGGACACTCGGGTACAGGCTTCCAGTTGCGTAGACAGCGAAATCATCCACAAACAATGAGCAGTCTGAACCCTGCTGAACTGATTTCACAATGTTGTTGATCTTAATGCTAAAGAGGCAGGAGACAGTATGCTCCCTGTGGAACACCCAACTCCTGCTCGTGGACATCAGAGAGAGTGGTGCCAACCCGGACCTGAAAACTGTCGTTCTGCCAAAAAATTTCGAATGAAAAGCGGAAGATGACCTCGAAAAACCCAGATCATGGAGATCATGAAGACCCCCGACTTCCAGGTGGTATCGTAGGCCTTCTCCAAGTCAAAGAAAATTGCCACTGCATGCTGTTTGTTCAGAAAGGCGTTCCGAAGTGTAGATTCCAGACGAATCAAATGGTCAACTGTAGTCCGATGTTTGCGGAAACCACACTGTTCTTTCGCCAAAAGGCCTCGGTTTCCAGTTTCCACATGAGCCTTAGCATTGACCATTTTCTCCATCAATTTACAGACACAGCTGGTCAAAGCTATGGGACGGTAGTTTGATGGATTAGAAAGATCATTTCCAGGTTTGGGGGGATGGAATAATGAGGGCTTTTCGCCAAGAAGGTGGAAAGCAACCTGTAGTCCACACATGGTTGTATACCTGTAGCAGTATGTTCAGACCCTCTTGCGGAAGTTGTTTCAACAGTTGATAATGGATTTCATCTATACCTGGAGAGGAATCGCTGCAAAAAAGTAAGGCAGATTTTAGTTCGTTTAACGTGAAAGGAAGATTGTAGTCTTCCATGTTGTCTGACGAAAAGTTGCAGGGTGATTTTTCTTAAGGACTTTGCTTTTGACAAAAGTGGCTGATTTGTTAGAAGAGGAGGAATTCTTTTCAATTGTTGAAGCAAGCAGGTTAGCAACTGCTTTTTTCTCCGTTATTAAAGAGTCCGAAAAATTGAGATGGTTCACAGTGGGACAGGTGGTCTTCCCTTTGATTTTCTTAATGATGTTCCACACTTTCTTCTTGGAAGTTTTTGATGTCAGCCTGGAGCAGAAACTTCTCCAGGACCGACGTTTACTGATTTTAAAAGTGTGTCTCGATTTGGCACGGAGTTTCTGATGGGCTCGAGCGTTGGGACCCGAAGGTCGTTGGTATACCCGACGCTGAGCCCGTTTCGAACTTTGGAAATTTGTTGGCAGTCTGAATCGAACCAGGGTGATTTTGGCATTTGGAGTTTGTCGGAAGACACTGGAATACAGGCTTTAGCACATTTGATCATAGTGTTAGTCAGAGATTCTGCTGGGTCCAGACTCTGAAGAAAATCAGTGTCCTGGAATTCTTTAGAAACAGTGGCTGCAAATAGATCCCAGTTTGCTTTCTTATAATTTAGATGTTGAGAGACAGAGACGTGTTCAGTTATTACGGGTTGTAGAAGGACAGGGAAATGGTCACTTCCGTGCAGATCGTCATGGACAGACCACTCATAGTCCAGGACCAGCGAGGGGTCACAAACCGACAAATCTAAACACAAAGGTAACCTGTGGAAGAGTGGAGGTAAGTTGCAGATCCGTCGTTTTAGACAACACAAATCTAAATCCGAAAGGACATCCTCAATTAGCAGACCTCTGGATGACGTACTGACACTAAACCCCAAAGAGGATTGTGACCGTTAAAGTCACCCAACAGCAAAAAAGGTCGAGGAAGTTCTCCTATCAGACGACAAGGTCCTGACAACAAACCGGGACGAAGAGATAGATAAAGAGAACAGATTGTCACAGTCTTGTGGAGAGTGACTCTCGCAGCTACAGCTTGAAGGGAGGTAGACAGAGCGACAGGACTATACAGCAGAGTTTTATGTAGGAGAAGGGCAACACCGCCCGACAGTCCCAACGTGGATGGTTGTGCAGGTTTTGAAAGAATATTAAAGCCAGAAAGAGTGAAGGTCTTCTGGCTTTGAATTTGAGTTTCCTGAAGAGCCACGACGGAAGGTTTTATAGATCGACACAGAAGCTGCAGTTCCTCGAAGTTGGAATTTAGTCCACGGATATTCCAATGGAATATTGTACTATCCATGGTGCAGAGGGCGAAAAGGAGAAAGATCAGGTCATCTCCTCCTCAACATCTGCTGCTAAAGGTGTAAACTTATTGCTAAGTTTCACTGGACTGTTTGCATCTTCAGACCTGTTGGCAGACTTGCCAACAGGTGAAGGAGGTCTGGATTTGGGAGACGGTGGAGGTTTCTTCCTCATCTCCGCCATCTCCACACTGGATTGAACTCCCTTGCCCGCACGGGCACTGGACAGAGGAGTTCGAGGTGGGACTGCTGGTTTTTTAATCTCCCCAGCAGCAGATGTTGTAGACTGCTGGGCAGTCTGAGGGGTGGCGGATTTTTTGCCTCCACCAGGGGCATTCACTTTGGGTTGGGAGGTGGTGGACCTGCTTCCACCAGAACTGACAGTTCTTCCTTGCAATGTCTTCAAAAACATGAATTCATCAGTCTGGCAGCAGACTGACCGAGTAGGAACTGTGGGAACTTTCTTTACGGCCGAAGCATATGAAGCTGTTGGCGTCTGACTGCCCACAACCTGTTTCCGGGCCTCAAAAAAGGAGATCTTCTTTTCTGTTTTAACTCTTTGTATTGCGGATTCCTGAATCCAAAGAGGACAGTTTCTTGAAGAGGAGGGATGGTCGCCACCGCAGTTCGCACAATGTGCCGGATCTTTACACGGCCCATCATGGGTTGCCTTGCAGCAAACACCGCACACCTCCTGCCCAGAACAACGGTCTCTGACATGGCCAAACCTCTGACATCTGAAGCACCTCAAAGGGGACGGAACATATAACTGAACCCGGACATTCAGGTAGCCAACTTTGATGACCGGAGGAAGCACAGGGTTGCAGAATGTCAGAAAGAGGGTGTTGGTGGCCACTCTTTCTGCACCTTTCTTACTGTCACCCTGTGCACCTCCGTCACACACCCTGGGATGCCAGCTCCGTCTTGAATCTCTGCCTCTGAGACACCTGTTAACTCTCGGCAGCGAATTACTCCCTTCGACGAATTCAGCTGTTTATGGGGAGTCACCCTGATCCCCCTGTCCACGAGGTTTGTTGCCCTCAGCAGCTGTTCAGATTGTTTTTTTGATCTACACTGAATCAGAAATAAGCCGTTCCGCAATCTCTTGATGGACTGAGGGTCACCTGCTAGACCTTGAAAGCCCTTCTGGATAGCAAAAGGGCTCAGAGCTGAAAGGGGTCTTTCCTGCTCCGTCCCTTCCATCACGAGCCAGGAAGCCCAGAAACCTGTCCTCTGTCTAACCTCTGAATCGGAATCACTGTCAGAATAACGATCCCCTGAAATAGGGGATGCTGCCTTCCTTTTCTTTTTGGGGGGGATGATTTTTGAAAAGGCCATATTTAATTTATGATGTTTCATCTCTCCCTTACCCACCCACCTTGGAGTCCAACTAAGGGGCCAGGGCCAAGAAACCAATGTCTTGACCCCTTCCAGGCTTCGGGAGAGATATACGACAAACAGAAACCACCAACCCTATCCCCCTGATCATGCTCAACTCCCGGGAACAGAGAGCTGAGCACTGCAGGGGTTCACACGGCCAGCAGGGGGAACTGCCTGTCTTGACCCAGCCCCAAGAAGGGGAGCCGATTAGTACACCCGGGCCAAAGTGTACTCCCTGTCTAGGAGAGGTCCGAGCCAAAGTGATGTGTTGAGAGCGCTGGCCCTCTCAATCACCAGGATCTCATCCCCCTCCGACACAGGTCGCACCGCACGGCAAACGCGGCGGATCTTAAGGAGACCACAGAGAGAAAAGGAGTGTGGAAAAGAAGACTTGAAGGGGAGACGAAGATAGAAAAGGGCCAAATATGGGAGGCAGAAAACAAGAAAAGGAGAAAGGTGGGTTACTCTTAGTCAGGATCCTCACCCTTAGCCTGTCTGACATGGGAAGCCCTACCAGGGGCATCAACTCCTTACCACGTTACGCTTAGGCCAGACAGCATCTTGGCTTCTCGGACCTAGAAGCAGTTTGAAAAAAACCAGCCTATATCCAAGTATTGATGCCCCCGCCAGCAAAGCCTAAGGGATCACTGGACCGCGCAAGCCCTCCGACCACGGCAAGGTTGCAACCCCCGGAGGGCATCAAGGAGGAGTCACTGTGTGTGGACTTGTCCATGTATGCTACACCACACCCCTGCTAAGTTTGGAGACCAAACAGCTCACAATTTAATGCTGATGGATGAATAAATTTATGACTAAGATGTGAGAATTTAAGAAGAGGGTCTCATAACTTTGTATTATTACACCTTGCTGTTTCTGCACCAAACTGTAAATGTCAAAGTGGGAGTGCTCATATTTACAAACATTTACGGTTAATATACAACAGTATGTTTGTGTAAGAAACTATTCTTTAGTCAAAAGATTACAGAATATATATATCATAAGACTTTTTTTGGCCAAAATATAGCATAATTCTCATGTCAGAGACTAAACGTTTGGTCAAAGTACAACTAAATAAGCATGTCCAAGATGAAAAATACAAAAAAAAACCCATTGTCACAGAATGTACATTTTGTCAAGTAACAATATGATATTCATATAAGAGACTTTAAATTTGTTGTTCTGAAACA
>CM031622.1:24822117-24832117 GCA_018398815.1 Conus ventricosus | reverse complement strand
CCCACTTCACCCCTCTGACAACACACCACACAGCCACTGTCACACAGTGTGTGTCATCCACTTCACCCCTCTGACACACACCACACAGCCACTGTCACACAGTGTGTGTCATCCACTTCACCCCTCTGACACACACCACACAGCCACTGTCCACAGTGTGTGTCATCCACTTCACCCCTCTGACACACACCACACAGCCACTGTCACCCAGTGTGTGTCACCCACTTCACCCTCTGACACACACCACACAGCCACTGTCACCCAGTGTGTGTCACCCACTTCACCCCTCTGACACACACCACACAGCCACTGTCACACAGTGTGTGTCACCCACTTCACCCCTCTGACACACAACCACAGCCACTGTCACACAGTGTGTGTCACCCACTTCACCCTCTGACACACACCACACAGCCACTGTCACACAGTGTGTGTCACCCACTTCACCCCTCTGACACACACCACACAGCCACTGTCACACAGTGGGATCACTTCACCCCTCAGACACACACCACACAGCCACTGTCACCCAGTGTGTGTCCACCCACCTCACCCATCTGACACACACCACACAGCCACTGTCACACAGTGTGTGTCACCCACTTCACCCCTCTGACACACACCACACAGCCACTGTCACACAGTGGGATCACTTCACCCCTCTGACACACGCCACACAGCCACTGTCACACAGTGTGTGTCATCCACTTCACCCTCTAACACACACCACACAGCCACTGTCACACAGTGTGTGTGTCATCCACTTCACCCCTCTGACACACAACCACACAGCCACTGTCACACAGTGTGTGTCATCCACTTCACCCTTGACACACATCACACAGCCACTGTCACCCAGTGTGTGTCATCCACTTCACCCCTCTGACACACCACACAGCCACTGTTCACTGTGTGTGTCACTCACTTCACCCCTCTGACACACACCACACAGCCACTATCACACAGTGGGATCAATTCACCCCCCTGACACACACCACACTGTCACTGTCACAATGTGGGATCATACACTTCACCCCCCTGACACATACTACACTGCCACTGTCACACAGTGGGATCACTTCACCCCCTGACACACACCACACAGCCACTGTCACACAGTGGGATCATACACTTCACCCTCTGACACACACCACACAGCCCATGTCACACAGTGGGGTCACTTCACCCCCTGACACACACCACACAGCCACTGTCACACAGTGGGATCACTACACCCCTCTGACACACACCACACAGCCACTGTCACACAGTGGGATCATACACTTCACCCCCCTGACACATACTACACTGCCACTGTCACACAGTGGGATCACTTCACCCCCCTAACACACACCACCAGCCACTGTCACACAGTGGGATCATACACTTCGCCCCCCTGACACATACTACACTGCCACTGTCACATTGTGGGATCACTTCACCCCCATGACACACACCCCACAGCCACTGTCACACAGTGGGATCACTTCACACCCCCTGACACACACCACACAGCCACAGCCACACAGTGGGATCACTTCACCCCCCTGACACACACCACACTGCCACTGTCACACAGTGGGATCACTACACCCCTCTGACACACACCACACTGCCACTGTCACACAGTGGGATCACTTCACCCCCCTGACACACAACACAGCCACTGTCACACAGTGGGATCATACACTTCACCCCTCTGACACACACCACACTGCCACAGTCACACAGTGGGATCACTTCACCCCCCTGACACACACCTCACTGCCACTGTCACACAGTGGGATCACTTCACCCCTGACACACCACCACACAGCCACTGTCACACAGTGGGATCATACACTTCACCCCCTGACACACACCACACTGCCACTGTCATACAGTGGGATCACTTCACCCCCTTACACACACCACACAGCCCCTGCCACACAGTGGGATCACTTCAAACCCCCCCAACCACACACACACCTGCCACTGTACACAGTGGGATCATACACTTCACCCCCCTGACACACACCACACAGCCACTGTCACACAGTGGGATCACTTCACCCCCCTGACACACACCACACAGCTGCTGTCACACAGTGGGATCATACACTTCACCCCCTGACACACACCACACTGCCACTGTCACACAGTGGGATCACTTCACCCTTCTGACACACACCACACAGCCACTGTCACACAGTGGGATCACTACACCCCTCTGACACACCCACACAGCCACTGTCACACAGTGGGATCACTACACCCCTCTGACACACCACACAGCCACTGTCACACAGTGGGATCACTACACCCCCTGACACACACCACACAGCCACTGTCACACAATGGGATCATTTCACCCCCTGACACACACCACACAGCCACTGTCACACAGTGGGATCACTTCACCCCCCTGACACACACCACACAGCCACTGTCACACAGTGGGATCACTTCACCCCTCTGACCACACCACCCCAGCCACTGTCACACAGTGGGATCACTTCACCCCCCTGACACACACCACACAGCCACTGTCACACAGTGGGATCACTTCACCCCCCTGACACACACCACCCAGCCACTGTCACACAGTGGGATCACTTCACCCCCCTGACACACACCACACAGCCACTGTCACACAGTGGGATTACTTCCCCCCTGACACACACCACACAGCCACTGTCACACAGTGGGATCATTTCACCCTCTGACACACACCACAGCCATTGTCACACGGTGTGTGTCACCCCATTCAACCCCCCTGACACACACCACACGCCACTGTCACACAGTGGGATCACTTCACCCCCTGACCCCACACCACACAGCCACTGTCACACAGTGGGATCACTTACCCCCTGACACACACCACACAGCCACTGTCACACGTGGGATCACTTCACCCCCTGACACACCACACAGCCACTGTCACACAATGGGATCACCCACACAGTAACAGACATGCACTCATAAAACCATGCCATGCACACACTCACTCACCCTATCTCACACACACCCACATACACATAGGCACACTCGTGCATATGGACACAACTCTTTGGTTTCAAACGTTTCCTGAGAAATGTCGTATAGACAGGTATACACACAATGGCATAATACATGTGAATGCTTCTGTGCATGTACACGCAAACACATACAAAAACTCATGCAGCCAGGCACACACACACTCATGCCCATCTTCTGTCCCACTTTTTGTCAAACATAACACACACAAGCACGCATGCACGCACGCACACATGCACGCGCACACACACATGCATGCACACACAAACACACGCACACACATACACACACCTAACACACACACACACACACACACACACACACACACACACACACACACACACACCACACACACAAACACACACGCACACACACACACACACACACACACACACGAGAGAGAGAGAGAGAGAGAGAGAGAGAGAGAGAGAGAGAAAACATTCTTAGAATATTTTGCAAGGGAGATCAAAAGTGTCAACAGAAGGGGAACAACAGACCCAGCAGCAGCAGGACGACGCCAAAGGCGATGCCTCGAGCTATCCATGGGTTGTCCTGCCCCAGCAGGCTCATGATGGACTCCCCAAAGCCCATCACACTCAGAGAGCAGCTCACACTCTGCAACCAACAACACACACACACACACACACTCATCAGCTGGCCTGATGTGTCGGTCTTTACATGCCATCTTGCGCTCTCCGCTCTTCTTCCGATTCCCGTCTGCTTCACCAGGGATGTGACAAACGTAAAAGTCATGGCGATTGTTCTTTCTCATTCTATGCCCTGTAGGTTTGGAAGTCTCTTCCATTGCATGCTAGACTCTCTTGCTCTCTTGGTACCTTCAAGTCCAGCTTTAAAATATTTCTCTTCCATAAATATTCATTGAAAGATCCCTGGCCTTTTTTGGCCCCTTCCTGTCATGTGATTGATGCCTGGTGAGTGTGATGTGTGTTTGTGTGCGTGCATGGATGCGTGCATGCGTGTGTGCGTGCATGCATATTTGTGGGTGGGTAGGTGCTTGTACAAAGTTTACTGATGTGAAATATTTGTGCATATGTTGTTCTTTTGTCAGCGCCTAGAACTTTTGGCAAGGCGCTTTATAAATACTATGTTATTATTATTATTATTATTATCACACACACTGCTCATCTCACACTGTTCACTCTCAAACACATGACTTTGTTTAGGCCTCTGGGCAATACAGTCAAGACAGAAAAAATGTCCATCCACAATTTAGTTCAGAAACACAGCCAGAACAACTGTCCTTGTTATTCACTCTGCAATGTTTATGGTGTGAAGCAAGCTCAAGGGAAATTGCTCTTCAATCTTAACATTAGGATGCGAACATATGATCTTTATTAGGCCTCTGGGCGATAGTCAAGACAAAAGAGAACATACATCCACAATTTAGTTGAGAAACACGACCAGAACGATTGTCCGGATTATCTACTCTGCAATGTTTATAGTGTAAAGCAGACTCATGGGAAATTATTTTTAAAAAAGTTGGCAGCAGAAGGGCATCTGACAGTCATGACCTGGATGCGGCCCGGCCCCCTCAGAATGTAAGGAGTTCAGGGCGGAAACACCTGTCTGAGGGGGGTTTCTTCTCTGAAGACCTTCTGCTGTCAAGCTCTCCCTACAGTTTCTTACTTCTCTGCAATGTTGATGGCGTGAAACATGTTCAAGGGAATTTGCTCTTCAATCTTAACATGAGGATGCTTCCTTTTACTGAAAAAAAAGTGCAGGCAAAAAAGGTGGAAAACGCCCTCAAAACGCTCAAACGCAGTGCCTCCCTGACAGCAATGACTGTTGTCAGCAGCAGGAGGGAAAAGGGAGGGTGGGGGGGTAGGTGAAGGTAGGAAGCCTAGTACATGCTGCCCTGCATCTGTTGGTTCACAACAGGCATCACTGAGCTCCACCACACTGATTCAGCGGTGACGCAGGGTCTCCTACAGTGGGTAACCTCACCATGACCTGATCCTGACTGCTGCCCGCAGACTGCCAGAGCTGGGGGCGTGGCAGGATGACCTTGGGGAAGCCAGAATGGACACCTTGGGAGCTGTGCCAGTGAGAGCACAGACAAACCCAAACAACTTTTTTAAAAAGTTAATGGATATGAAAAATGCTGTCTCTGCACTTTTCTACTAAACGAACTAGGAATAAGTTAGGGGATTAAATGTTATCAAAAAAAGATAAGAACAGGAGAAAACAGATCTCAGGATAGTAAGAGGAAGACATCTGCACAGCAAAGAATAACACTGAGCAAGCCTCCGATGAGGAGTCAATAGCAAGAACTGTTCATCATCCAAGGAAGCATGGGGACTGATATCTATTCAACTCTTATGCAAACATGTGACAAGCGAAAGCAGCCTACAGAATTCTTGCAAAGAGGGTGTGTTAACCTTTACCAGCCGTGTCCACCAATAGTGGCGGATAGGATTTCTTTCCCTTGCAGCCGCGTGTACGGGCAGACAGTACATTCTGCCATGTCCACCACTACTGGCGGACGGGAACATGAAAAAGTCCTACACTTTCCTTGAAATGGTCTAAGGGAAATAAGCTCTGTATTTAGTCTTGGGGATGTCCTAGCGAGTTGTAGACCCGACTTTTAGCGTTCTATCGTGAACTGGGCTGACCCCAGCAGCTTTGAAACAAAGGAGCCAGCACTCGGCTTTCCCGCTAAGCGCGGCTGGAGTTTCCTGTGTCAGAAATATGTCGGTCAGGTGAAGGGGTGGTACCGATTTCTCGCTCTGTGAAGTGCTTGAAATTATATTACAAAGTAGATCTGACGATGAGGGCAGCGATAGAGATATCGATAATTACGATAGAGAAGAGGAAAGTGAATTATCTGAAGAGGCAGCCGAAAATAATGATTCAACATCAACTGCAGCATCTCACATGGTTGCCGATGAGGCCAATTCAAAAGATTCAAACACAAATGCATTTGATCAAAACACGGCCAATGCAAACAGTCGCGATGTCACTTACCTGTTTGCTTCTGATTCTGACAGCGTGTTGTAAAAGAACAAATTAAAATGCAAACAAAGAATTTTTTTTGTAATTATCAGCCATGTTTTTCGACGGACAGTCGCGTCTACACAATAAAAGTAAGTGATTCGAAATTACTATGTTTGATCAGTTGAGTGTTTGTCCTTTCCTATGACACCTAACACAACACTGTCAGTTGTTGTCTAGCTACCATAAAAATAAATCAAAAAGTGGCGAAATATGCGTGTCGGCAGGGACTGTGCGCCGTGCACGAGCGTGCGGAAGCAGGGAAACGTGCCGTGCATGCAGCATGCGGCTGGATAGTATTAACCCCCTATCAATTTATTACTGGTGTTCTTGGTAACCAGCTTCAATGCCAGGTGAGAACATGCCATCACTCCGGTCATGTCAGTATGAGAAAAATACATACATAATCCACTGGAGAACTCTCAACTGATTTGAACTGATCGTTAAAATGGCACTGATAGATAAAAAACAACAACAACAACAACAGATTTCCACAGAAAGGAAGAAGATTTGTCAAGCCTGTAAGGTATCCAATGAATGTATGCATCTTACGCTGTTCTAATGTCCTTGTTCCACATTACCTCAGTACATGTAACATAGTGCTCATCTGTATCAGTACAATTAATTGAGAGTGCTCATGTTATCTGACATTATTAACAAAATGCACACCTTAAAATCAATGAATGCAAACAACAAGTATTCATTTTACACTGTCAATGTCATGTGCAAAAAGCTTATCCAAAATTCTGATCATTTTGCTTTTAAAATGCTCACCAAAGGCTGACAAAACCCATGGAAACAGCCCAAACTGCTGATAAAAACGGATTTCACCAGCTATTTAACACATCCCCCAAGGCTGACTTTCTGTGTGACACACCATCTTCACAAAACTGTGCCAAATCACTTACCTACCACTCAATGAGCTTTTATTGCCATCATGAATGGCACATTCAGCAAATCATCACATGAGACACCTTTCTCCTGCCCCATCCTCCCTTTCCTCCCTCACATTCCTCCCCCACCCCCCTCCTTCACACACACACACACACACACACACACACACAATGCATGCACACATGCGCGCGCACGCACACACACACCCACACGCACGCACGCACGCACGCACGCACGCACGCACACACACACACACGCACACACACGCGCGCACACACACACACACACACACACACACACACACACACCTCCCCTTACCTCTCAAACCAAACCCTCTTTCTATACAACCGCATACAGTTTCTGAAAGTCATTAAACCCACTGATCAGCTCTCACACTGTCAGAAAACACCATGTGAGTCAACCAGCACCATCAGGTTTCAAAGCCAGCATAAACTAAAAGAACACATGCCAACACAAAGAGCCCAGCATCAAACCCATCACGTAGTGGCCCTTCATACACACTGCTGCCATATGCCAGGATTCCAGACACACGAAAAACAGCACACCAAATCCTTAGATGTGTCAGGCAGTTTCAAATCCTGTAAACACACTGTGCTCTCACTCCGTGAAAAATCTGCCATCGCCAGAAGCGCAAACAACTCGGCGTCTCACCAGCTTCTAGAGACTTGTGCGCAGTTCATACTCTGTGAACATCGTATGCAAAAACCTCTCTGTATGTTCAAAACCTCTCTATCTCCCATCACTGTCATATTCTCTCATCAACACGAGGACAAAGTTACTGTTATTGTACAAATTCTTCTTAAGCTCTGGCCAAATGCTTGTCTCAGATTAATACAGATATGGGACCTGAAGCCTCCATTAACTCTCTAACTACTGATCCGACTGTATCCATCCATCCACTATTACGAGTTGATAACTGACTGGTCCATTTAAAAAAAAAAATTTGCCTACGCAGGCTGATACTCCTGCGGACACTCCCTGTATAGACAGGCTAGGATTAATCCCATCTACCCAACAAGGGAGTGGAGTTTTGTGTGCATGACCGTTTTTTATCCCGCCATTAAGGCAGCCATACTCCATCTTTGGGGAAAACTGGTCCGTCTCTACCCAACAATATTCTATCAACATATCAATCTATATTTTGTTCTTTTATCAGTTATTTGGGAACGGTTTGAGTCCTAAGACATGGTGTGTTGAGCCGTCTGCCCAGCTTTTGCTGCCACCATATGCAGAGTGCTTCTACTTTCAGTCCATCTCTTACTTTTTCACCTTGCATCGAGTGTGACCGGCAAAACAACGAACAGTGTAACAGGAGACAGTCTCTTTAAGGATGACTAGGGATGGTCTAGGGGCGCTGTGCTGCGAGACAGACAACCCTATGATAACAGAGCAGACTGTACAGGCGTCAGCCTGTACTGGCAGTGAGTCGGGAGTACCCAAAAAAGAGAGAGTCCGCATCTGTGTAAGGGACTGCTCAGGATTTTACCCATGAACATGCGTGACCCAATGGTTGTTGACAAGCACCAACGACACACACACACGTACAAATTAATCTATAACCATTACTACATCATAAATAAAATTCAGTGTGGTATGGACGAACAGGGACTATTTTTGGCCCATTTTCAAAAGTTCATAAGCTGCTCTAGAAAAATGATATGGTCGTTATGTGCATGTTTGAAGAAAAAAAGCATGGTAGTTGATGATTATTAAAACCATTTCTTAGGTAAAACACTGTGGTATGGCGATTGCATTCAGCCACAGTAAGTTCTTAGGTTGATAATGTTCATTCCCCTGAATATATGCATCTATCAGTCTAGTTATACTGGCATACATAACAGAAATACTAATCCAGAGTATGATAAAGTTCACTCTCCTTAGGTATAGGTGAACCTATCTAATTTTACTAGTAAGCATTAAAAAAAACCATAAAGCAGAGCAAATTACTAGCTATTTTCCTTTAACTTTAAGCGCATTTCCTGTTTACGTCTTTCATGATAAGCAGCACTGGAATGGTTTAGCGCCCAATCTTTCCAAAACACTCAACCTATTCAAACAAATGCCCTGTTCCCGCTTCATGCTGAAAGAGATTCTTTAGTATATAAAAAAAAACCAAAAAAAACCGAGAAAGTCAGAGGGCCTGTTTGGTTGCCAGGGAGATGAACTGATTAAAATAAAAAATCATGCTAATGATATAGGTTGTCAAGTCACTCTGGAAGATGACTTTGGCTGTATAAGTCACTCTGGAAGATGACTTGGACTGTATAAGTCCCTCTGGAAGATGACTGACTGTATAAGTCCCTCTGGAAGATGACTTTGACTGTATAAGTCACTCTGGAAGACAACTTTGGCTGCATAAGATAATGTTGCTTATAGCCCAGCCGACCGCAGAGGGCCACATCAGGGCTGTCACCACGTTAAAATCAACTCACCAGTCATTAAAAAAAAAAAAAAAAAAAAAAAAAAAACTTCACACATCTCGTTAATGACATCGTCTACAAACGCACCAGAAACTTTGTTAAAAATCTTTCTGCCGTAAAATCTAAATCAGACGAAAAATGCCAATCTCTCTCAAAAACTCAAGATCACGTCAGGCGGGACATCCCTGAACAGGATCTTCATGGACTCCGCTGTAAAATGTTTGTGTCTCACATCGTGCAAGTCCCACACTCCAAAAGAACATGTTTCATTGTGAGTGGCGCATGACATGGAATGCACCACGGAGCTTCTTCACTCTTTAAAAGGTAAAAATGGGTAAAATAACGAATGGCCGTGTGTGCAGCCGGCACAGAACCGTTTCCTCTTTACGACCACCCGACGTAGATGGGAGGAACTCCTTAAGGTTTGGACGGATCTGAAAGAGTTTGTTATTCGTCTGTGTGTTCCAATCCTCCTGCCAGAGGTCTCTCACATAATCGTAATTTTGGGTTTCACATCTGAGCAGGGGATATAAGTGTTGGACAGTTTCTCTCTTGTGGCGTTCTTGGCTAAACGATCAACCATTTCGTTCCCGCCGATACCAACATGACCAGGAACCCAAGCAAGAGTAATGTTG
>CM031622.1:24809617-24817117 GCA_018398815.1 Conus ventricosus | reverse complement strand
TGAAACCTCTGTGCTCCACTGAAGAATGACACTCAGTCATAGAAAAGCACACACACTGTGTGATGAAGCAGATGTCACGGACCTTTCAAAAGTTCCTTTATCCCTCCCCCTCTCTCCATCCCTCCCCTGTCCCTCCTGCCCTAGCATCCCTACTCTCAGTCACTTCTTATCTCAATCCTTCCCGTCCCACCCATCCTACAACACACACACACACACACACACACACACACACACACACACACACACACACACACACACACACAAACACTAAATAAAAGAAAGAGAGGCAGAAGCCACTTCCGTACTGACATGCCAAAAATGTATCCTACTAATGTGACTATCATTTACCAAACAAAACCCTTCTTTTTGTGTCATCAGCTTTGTTTGTATGGGCCTGGTGTCACCACCCCTTTGACTATACTACAACTAGTTTGGACCATAGGAACTTCAATGACAGGGAAGAGCCTGCAATACATTTTCAGATATTACATCCAGCAAAGACATTTTTCTAAAGTTGATTCCTTCGGGCTGTGGATTAGAATCCAAAGGCAGGCGAGACTGCAAATGTCACTGGCGCTTTTTATGAGGTGTGCAAACCCTCCCCGTCGGCTGTTTTTTCAACATGAATTACAGCTTTACAGCCTAACAACTCTCCCCGTCTAATGCTTTTTCAATAGAAATTACTGTTTTATAGCCCACCAACCCTCTCCATCTAATTCTCTTTCAATAGGAACTATTGTTTTATAGCTCACCCTCCCTTTCTAATGCTTTTTCAATAGAACTATCATTTTATAGCCCACAACCCTCCCCATCTAATGCTGTCTTAGTAGGAGCTACAGTTTTAGAGCCAACCAACACTCCCTATCTAATGCTTCTTCAACAGGAACTATCGTTTTATAGCCCACCAACCCTCCCATCTAATGCTTCTTCAACAGGAACTATCGTTTTATAGCCCATCAACCCTCCCATCTCATGCTTCTTCAACAGGAACTATCGTTTTATAGCCCATCAACCCTCCCATCTCATCCTTCTTCAATAGGAACTATCGTTTTATAGCCCATCAACCCTCCCATCTCATCCTTCTTCAATAGGAACTATCGTTTTATAGCCCACCAACCCTCCCATCTAATGCTTCTTCAGTATGAATTACTACTGCATAGCCAAACAATCCTAACTATCTAATGCCTTTTCAATATGAATTATTATTGTATAGCCCAACAACCCCACCCATCTAATGATTTTTCAATATGAATTATTCTTGTATAGTCCAACAGCCCTACCGATAATTATCATTGCATAGCCCTATAACCCTATCAATCTAATGCTTTTTCAGTATGAATTATCATTGTATAGCCCAACAGCCCTACCCATCTAATGCTTTTTCAATATGAATTATTGTTGTACAGCCCAACAGCCCTACCCATCTAATGCCTTTTCATTATGCACTGTTGTTTTACAGCCCAACAACCTCCCCCATCTAATGCTTTTTCGATCTAAAAGATTGCTGTATTGCCCTATAACCAGATCATCTCCCTTTCTTCCATTCAGCATCTCTTCCCCCCTGCCCTCTCCTTCCATGGCCTACTTCCCCATTTTTGGCAGCATGCAAAATTTTTGTTGCCACAAATTCATATCTCCAAGGCTGGACTAAAGTTGTGATCATGTCAAGAAAGGAGAAGAAAAAGAACTTCAGCTACAAGATTTACACCACATACCATGTGTTTCCAGTCAACCAGCCAGCCTCATAGCCTCAACAAAGTTTCTGACAAAACCGGAAAATTCTCTGTCATCACAGCACGGATGTTCTGTAGAAAATGTCCACCTGCAGAGTGTGACGTATGATTCTAAAGATATAGAAGAAAGAGGATAAGTACACTGCCTCACTTTCCCACTGTTTGCCTTTGTCGCAGCCCTCTTCACTCCCATCGGTCGCTAACCATTTCCGGACACTACAGTCACTGCATGCTACAAGAGAACTGTTCAGTTGGTTGGCTGCCCTCTCAGGTAACCACGCATGACAGCTTGCTGTTGTCTGGTCAGCAAGGTCAGTCCCCCCTGCCTGAACGCAGCCTTGGCCTGAACATGAACCACCTGGTGTGTGCCTCAATCTTGACAGTTTGATACTATCAGCCGCAAAGTGTGGTGAACACACATCCAAGCCGTGACCAGGAGGCAGACAGAGAGCCAGTCAGATCGACAAGAAGTAATGAATGCCTCCAATATGCAGATTATGACTCAAAACTTGCAAAAGGCTCCAACACTTATCCTCGCCCTCAATATCTATGATAATTCTCATCACCCATCCATTCGGAGTATAAACAACCAGCTCCAGCTTAAATGTTAAACAGAAAACATTCTTTCATTATCAACCCTAAAAGCAGACAGACAGACAGACCAACCAGAAAACCTAAGAGCCACTGACCACAATCCAGCCCATGCGAAGAAAGATGACGACGCTGAGGATGTTGATGAGGCAGGAGGTGAACACCCCATCCCAGGTGCCAAACAGCACCGGCTGCGAGATGAAGAAGTTGGCCTTCCACCACGGCCCCTGCTGCAACGTCTGGAAAATCATCACCATCAAAAGCAGTTGTTAGAGAAAACAGTTTATAAGAGATTTTTTTTTTTAATCCACAGGTCATCTAGCATGAAAACCATATAATACAGATCTGATTTTTTTTTTAAAGTAACTATCAGGCATGAAAAATGATCATTTGAGATGGAAAACAATTATCAGAGGTAAAAAAAAAAAAAGAGATGAAAGACAACCAACCGAGAATATGAAAAGAAATAATCATAAAACAATCATTTGAGACATCCAGGTGCAAATTTCTTCCTGATCTAATACAAGCAGATGCAAAATTGCTCCTAACAAACATTACAGGAACACACTCTCACGGATATGCAGATAACTAAAGACCAGAAAATACACACTTGTTCCTGACACGTACCTGCTTCTCACAGAATGCAGAAACACACTCTCACGGATATGCAGATAACTAAAGACCAGAAAATACACACTTGTTCCTGACACGTACCTGCTTCTCACAGAATGCAGAAACACACATGTTCCTCATAGACATGAAGGTACACACCTCCTCACAGAATACTGATACACACCTGTTCCACACAGAATGCATGTATACTGCTGTTCCTCACAGAATGCAGGTACACACATGTTCCTCACAGAATGCAGGTACACACCTGTTCCTTATAGAATGCATGTATACTACTGTTCCTCACAGAATGCAGGTACACACCTGTTCCTTATAGAATGCATGTATACTACTGTTCCTCACAGAATGCAGGTACACACCTGTTCCTTATAGAATGCAGGTATACTACTGTTCCTCACAGAATGCAGGTACACACCTGTTCCTTATAGAATGCAGGTATACTACTGTTCCTCACAGAATGCAGGTACACATCTGTTCCTTATAGAGTGCATGTATACTACTGTTCCTCACAGAATGCAGGTACACACCTGTTCCTCACAGAATGCAAGTACACATCTGTTCCTTATAGAATGCATGTATACTACTGTTCCTCACAGAATGCAGGTACACACATGTTCCTTATAGAATGCGGAAACACACTGTTCCTTATTGAATGCAGGTACACATCCATTCCTGACAGAATGCATGTACACTATTGTTCCTGACAGAATGCAGGAACACACCTGTTCCTCACATAATGGAGGTACATATCTGTTCCCAACTGAATGCAGGTACACACCTGCTCCTGACAGAATACATGTACACACCTGTTCCTCACAGAACACAGGTACACTCTTCCTCACAGAATACAGGTACAAACCTCTTCTCTACTGAGTATAGGTACACACCTGTTCCTGACTGAATGCAGGTGCACACCTGTTCCTGACCGAATGCAGGTGCACACCTGTTCCTGAGAGAATGCAGGTGCACACCTGTTCCTAATAGAATGCAGGTATACTACTGTTCCTTACAGAATGCAGGTGCACACCTGTTCCTAATAGAATGCAGGTACACTACTGTTCCTCACAGAATGCAGGTGCACACCTGTTCCTAATAGAATGCAGGTATACTACTGTTCCTCACAGAATGCAGGTGCACACCTGTTCCTAATAGAATGCAGGTATACTACTGTTCCTCACAGAATGCAGGTGCACACCTGTTCCTGAGAGAATGCAGGTATACTACTGTTCCTCACAGAATGCAGGTACACATCTGTTCCTTATACAGTGCATGTATACTACTGTTCCTCACAGAATGCAGGTGCACACCTGTTCCTGAGAGAATGCAGGTATACTACTGTTCCTCACAGAATGCAGGTACACATCTGTTCCTTATAGAGTGCATGTATACTACTGTTCCTCACAGAATGCAGGTGCACACCTGTTCCTGAGAGAATGCAGGTATACTACTGTTCCTCACAGAATGCAGGTACACATCTGTTCCTTATAGAGTGCATGTATACTACTGTTCCTCACAGAATGCAGGTGCACACCTGTTCCTGAGAGAATGCAGGTATACTACTGTTCCTCACAGAATGCAGGTGCACACCTGTTCCTGAGAGAATGCAGGTGCACACCTGTTCCTGAGAGAATGCAGGTGCACACCTGTTCCTGATAGAATGCAGGTGCACACCTGTTCCTGAGAGAATGCAGGTGCACACCTGTTCCTGATAGAATGCAGGTGCACACCTGTTCCTGATAGAATGCAGGTACATACCTGTTTCTAACAGAATACAGGTACATACCTGTTCCTGACAGAATGCAGGTACATACCTATTCCTCACAGAATGCAGGTACATACCTGTTCCTGACAGAATGCAGGTACACACCTGTTCCTCACAGAATGCAGGTATACACCTGTTCCTAACAGAATGCAGGTACACACCTGTTCCTAACAGAATGCAGGTACATACCTGTTCCTAACAGAATGCAGGTACATACCTGTTCCTGATAGAATGCAGGTATACACCTGTTCCTGACATAATGCAGGTACAAATTTGTTCCTGATGAAATGCAGGTACAAATTTGTTCCTTACTGAATGCAGGTACAAACCTGTTCTTTACTGAATGTAGGTACACACCTTTTCCTAACAGATTGCAGGTACACACCTGTTCCTAACAGAATGCAGGTATACACCTGTTCCTAACAGATTGCAGGTACACACCTGTTCCTCACAGAATGCAGGTATACACCTGTTCCTAACAGAATGCAGGTACACACCTGTTCCTCACAGAATGCAGGTACACACCTGTTCCTAACAGAATGCAGGTACACACCTGTTCCTAACAGAATGCAGGTACATACCTGTTCCTGATGGAATGCAGGTACACACCAGTTCCTGACAGAACGCAGGTACAAATTTGTTCCTCACTGAATGCAGGTACACACTTGTTCCTCACAGGAGGATGCTTCATACTTGTACTTTACAGTGATGCAGGTACACATGTGTTCCTGATAGAATGCAGATACACACCTGTTCCTTACTGAATACAGGCGGACACTTGTTCCTCAAACGAAGGCTGAAGCACACTTGTACTTTAAAGACACACACACACACACACACACACACACACACACACACACACACACACACACACATTACACACACACACACCACACACACACACACACACACACACCTGTTCCACACCGACACACAGGTAACCCACCTGTTCCTCTCGATACAGTTCGTTCTGCTGACCCATGTCCCCGGTGTCTGAGGTGGCCTCGTAGTGTTTCTCGGAGACGGCCTGCTGCTCGCGACTCAGCCCAAACCGGCTCCAGTCGGGGCTCTTCCGGGCCTTGCCTCCACCCCCCTCCCCACCTCCTCCGCCTTCTATGAGGGCGCCCCGCTCCGTGTCCTGATCCGACATGGTGCACACGTCAACCTGCAAGACAGAACATTAGTTTTTGATACACGTTATACCTTGGGAAAGAGGGGAGAGGTCACGTCGGTTGTCATGAAGCTTAAACACAGATGCAGCGCTCATATTCTGTGACATGCCACAGTATAAGCACAGGCAGAAGGTTGACATTTTTTTTAAAAGCAAGTGCAAGCTTCTAAAGTTCTATCCAAAAAAATGGTTGTCATGAATATTAAACACTGATCGATGCAGTACTCAGACTCTGTAACATGCCAAAGTTTAAGCACAGGCAAATGGCTGACATCTTTTTAAGGAAGTGTAAGCTTCTATGCCTAAAATCGGTGGTCATGAATATTAAACACTGATGCAGCACTCCCACTCTGTGACTTGTGGAAGGTGGACATTTTCTTTAAGCAAGTGCAAGCCAATGTAAAAAAAACAAAAACAAAACCCACACAGATCATTTCTTCTATCAGTTACCTAATATCGGTTCTTCCTCACAGACTAAAACAATGCAGATTTCTCCCTATCATGTTGTTTTGAAACAGCTCAGAGTTCCTACTTTCTCCAAACAAGACGGCGCAGCAAAGGTGACAGGTGAAGGATCCACCGATGAACACATTCATATGACTTAGGGGGACATTACTGCAGCAACAGTGTCTGCCTCATGACCAAATCACATTTCAGTACCATCACTTTGCATGTAGTGGCAGGTTTTAATCAGCGCCTTATGGGGGCCGGAATAGCTCAGTTGGTAGAGCGCCGGACTCGTGATCCTGGGGTTGCGGGTTCGAATTTTGGTACAGGGGGATTTTTCCCGTGCAGTTAACATTGGTTTTGACTCCATTCCCCATACAGTCCTTCGAATGAGACTATAAACCGAGGTTCCGTGTGTGAACGCACGCACAACATCTTGCACACTCGTGAAATCCCTTCACCAACTTTTGGAAGAGAAGGCTAGTTTGGCCGTTGGTATGGATGACACGTTATGCATAGCATGCACCTTCCCCGAAGATGGAGTATGGCTATCTTAATTGCGGGATAAAAACGGTCATACACACAAAACTCCACTGCCCGTCTATACAGGCAGTGTCTGCAGGGCATCAGCGTGCGTACGCAGAAACAAAAGAAAGAAAAAAATATCAGCACCTTGCATTGCCTTAAGCACTGGATTTGGTTCCAACATCCATTCTCAGACGCCCGTTCCTTATTCTCTAAAAAAAAAAGACATCACTGCAGTCAGTTGTCATTGAATCTTTCATGGACCAAATCTGAACCTGCTACCATGGGGGAGGAAAAACAACAACAACAAATGTCGATATTTTCCTCTTCAACCAAGGAGCAAAATCACACTGTGACAGTGTGGGAAAAGTGCATTGTTTGAGTCTCGCATCAGCTCTAACAGATACAGGTAAAATGTAAACCTGTTCTGAAACCCTGTAACAGTGTGTCTACACTGTATGCTGTCACTGGTTTTCGTTCCTCTGGGACCGATTCTGACACTGGCTGTTGAGTAACAGTGCAGGGTACTCAGTGTTGGGACTGGGCTGCGAAATTCCTAGCATGGTCTCTGTTACTTTGATGTGGGAGAGAAGTCATCAGCTTCTTCCGAATGCATTTGCTGATGGACAGAACAAATA
>CM031622.1:24792117-24807117 GCA_018398815.1 Conus ventricosus | reverse complement strand
CAACAAGAAAGAGCATCCCCTTCTGAAAGGTGCCAGCACACCATCCAACAGAAATCTCCAAGAAACGATCCACACCAGGGACCTTGACACAGACTCACAAAGGATGTGGAGACACGGAAGAAACAGAAACTAAGGTCACCATGGAGGCAGAGATTCCAGGCCACAGAATTTGAGACATTGAAAGCAGTGAGGATGAGGATGGTGAGACACTGACAGCAGTGAGGATGAGGACGGTGAGACATTGATAGCAGTGAGGATGAGTACAGTGAGACATTGATAGCAGAGAGGATGAGGACGGTGAGACATAGACAGCAGTGAGGATGAGGACGGTGAGACATTGACAGCAGTGAGGATGAGGACAGTGAGACACTGACAGCAGTGAGGATGAGGATGGCGAGACATTGACAGCAGTGAGGATGAGGACGGTGAGACATTGACAGCAGTGAGGATCAGGATGGTGAGACATTGACAGCAGTGAGGATGAGGACGGTGAGACATTGACAGCAGTGAGGATGAGGACGGTGAGACATTGACAGCAGTGAGGGTGAGGACGGTGAGACACTGACAGCAGTGAGGATGAGGATGGTGAGACACTGACAGCAGTGAGGATGAGGATGGTGAGACATTGACAGCAGTGAGGATGAGGACGGTGAGACACTGACAGCAGTGAGGATGAGGACAGTGAGACATTGACAGCAGTGAGGATGAGGACTGAGGGACATTGACAGCAGTGAGGATGAGGACGGTGAGACACTGACATCAGTGAGGATGAGGACGGTGAGACATTGACAGCAGTGATGGTGAGGACGGTGAGACACTGACAGCAGTGAAGATGAGGACGGTGAGACATTGACAGCAGTGAGGATAAGGACGGTGAGACAATGAGGCATTGACAGCAGTGAGGATGAGGACGGTGAGACACTGACAGCAGTGAGGATGAGGATAGTGAGACATTGACAGCAGTGAGGATGAGGACAGTGAGACACTAACAGCAGTGAGGATGAGGATAGTAAGACATTGACAGCAGTGAGGATGAGGATAGTGAGACATTGACAGCAGTGACGATGAGGACAGTGAGACATTGACAGCAGTGAGGATCAGGATAGTGAGACATTGACAGCAGTGAGGATGAGGACAGTGAGACACTGACAGCAGTGAGGATGAGGACAGTGAGACATTGACAGCAGTGAGGATGAGGACGGTGAGACATTGACAGCAGTGAGGATGAGGACAGTGAGACATTGACAGTAGTGAGGATGAGGATGGTGAGACATTGACAGCAGGTTGACAGCAGTGAGGATGAGTACAGTGAGACATTGACAGCAGCGAGGATGAGGATAGTGAGACATTGACAGCAGTGAGGATGAGGATAGTGAGACATTGACAGCAGTGAGGATGAGGACGGTGAGACATTGACAGCAGTGAGGATGAGGACAGTGAGACACTGACAGCAGTGAGGATGAGGACAGTGAGACACTGACAGCAGTGAGGATGAGGATGGTGAGACACTGACAGCAGTGAGGATGGTGAGACATTGACAGCAGTGAGGATGGTGAGACACTGACAGCAGTGAGGATGGTGAGACATTGACAGCAGTGAGGATGAGGATGGTGAGACATTGACAGCAGTGAGGATGAGGATGGTGAGACATTGACAGCAGTGAGGATGAGGACGGTGAGACACTGACAGCAGTGAGGATGAGGACGGTGAGACACTGACAGCAGTGAGGATGAGGATGGTGAGACACTGACAGCAGTGAGGATGGTGAGACATTGACAGCAGTGAGGATGGTGAGACACTGACAGCAGTGAGGATGGTGAGACATTGACAGCAGTGAGGATGAGTACAGTGAGACACTGACAGCAGTGAGGATGAGGACGGTGAGACATTGACAGCAGTGAGGATGAGGACAGTGAGACATTGACAGCAGTTAGGATGAGGACAGTGAGACATTGACAGCAGTGAGGATGAGGACGGTGAGACACTGACAGCAGTGAGGATGAGGACAGTGAGGCATTGACAGCAGTGAGGATGAGGACGATGAGACATTGACAGCAGTGAGGATGAGGACGGTGAGACACTGACAGCAGTGAGGATGAGGATGATGAGACATTGACAGCAGTGAGGATGAGGACGGTGAGACATTGACAGCAGTGAGGATGAGGATGGTGAGACATTGATAGCAGTGAGGATGAGGACGGTGAGACATTGATAGCAGTGAGGATGGTGAGACACTGACAGCAGTGAGGATGGTGAGACACTGACAGCAGTGAGGATGAGTACAGTGAGACACTGACAGCAGTGAGGATGAGGACGGTGAGACACTGACAGCAGTGAGGATGAGGACGGTGAGACATTGACAGCAGTGAGGATGAGGATGGTGAGACATTGACAGCAGTGAGGATGAGGACAGTGAGACATTGACAGCAGTGAGGATGAGGACGGTGAGACACTGACAGCAGTGAGAATGAGGACGGTGAGGCATTGATAGCAGTGAGGATGAGTACAGTGAGACATTGACAGCAGTGAGGATGAGGACGATGAGACATTGACAGCAGTGAGGATGAGGATGGTGAGACATTGACAGCAGTGAGGATGAGGACGATGAGACATTGACAGCAGTGAGGATGAGGACGGTGAGACATTGACAGCAGTGAGGATGAGGATGGTGAGACATTGGCAGCAGTGAGGATGAGGACGGTGAGACACTGACAGCAGTGAGGATGAGGACGGTGGAGACATTGACAGCAGTGAGGATGAGGATGGTGAGACACTGACAGCAGTGAGGATGAGGATGGTGAGACACTGACAGCAGTGAGGATGAGTACAGTGAGACACTGACAGCAGTGAGGATGAGGACGGTGTGACATTGACAGCAGTGAGGATGAGAACGGTGAGACACTGACAGCAGTGAGGATGAGGACGGTGAGACATTGACAGCAGTGAGGATGAGGACGGTGAGACATTGACAGTAGTGAGGATGAGGATGGTGAGACATTGACAGCAGTGAGGATGAGGACGGTGAGACATTGACAGTAGTGAGAATGAGGACGGTGAGAGTGAGGATGAGGATGGTGAGGACATTGACAGCAGTGAGGATGAGGACGGTGAGACACTGACAGCAGTGAGGATGAGGACGGTGAGACATTGACAGCAGTGAGGATGAGGACGGTGAGACATTGACAGCAGCGAGGATGAGGACGGTGAGACATTGACAGCAGGTTGACAGCAGTTAGGATGAGGACGGTGAGACATTGACAGCAGTGAGGATGAGGATGGTGAGACATTGACAGCAGTGAGGATGAGGACATGAGACACTGACAGCAGTGAGGATGAGGACGTGAGACACTGACAGCAGTGAGGATGAGGACGTTGAGACATTGATAGCAGTGAGGATGAGGATGGTGAGACACTGACAGCAGTGAGGATGAGGATGGTGAGACACTGACAGCAGTGAGGATGAGGACAGTGAGACACTGACAGCAGTGAGGATGAGGACGTGAGACACTGACAGCAGTGAGGATGAGGACGTAAGACACTGACAGCAGTGAGGATGAGGACGGTGAGACATTGACAGCAGCGAGGATGAGGACGGTCAGACACTGACAGCAGTGAGGATGAGGACGTGAGACACTGACAGCAGTGAGGATGAGGACGGTGAGACATTGACAGCAGTGAGGATGAGGACGGTGAGACATTGACAGCAGTGAGGATGAGGACGGTGAGACATTGACAGCAGTGAGGATGAGGACGGTGAGACATTGACAGCAGTGAGGATGAGGACGGTGAGACACTGACAGCAGTGAGGATGAGAAGGGTGAGACATTGGCAGCAGTTAGGATGAGGACGGCGAGACATTGACAGCAGTTAGGATGAGGACGGTGAGACATTGACAGCAGCGAGGATGAGGACGGTGAGACATTGACAGCAGTGAGGATGAGGACAGTGAGACATTGACAGCAGTGAGGATTCAGGATGGTGAGACATTGACAGCAGTGAGGATGAGGATGGTGAGACACTGACAGCAGTGACGATGAGGACAGTGAGACATTGACAGCAGTGAGGATGAGGATAGTGAGACATTGACAGCAGTGAGGATGAGGATGGTGAGACATTGACAGCAGTGAGGATGAGGACGGTGAGACATTGACAGCAGTGAGGATGAGGATGGTGAGACATTGACAGCAGTGAGGATGAGGACGGTGAGACATTGACAGCAGTGAGGATGAGGATGGTGAGACATTGACAGCAGTGAGGATGAGGACGGTGAGACATTGACAGCAGTGAGGATGAGGATAGTGAGACATTGACAGTAGTGAGGATGAGGATGGTGAGACATTGACAGCAGTGAGGATGAGGACGGTGAGACATTGACAGCAGTGAGGATGAGGATAGTGAGACATTGACAGCAGTGAGGATGAGGACGGTGAGACATTGACAGCAGTGAGGATGAGGATGGTGAGACATTGACAGCAGTGAGGATGAGGACGGTGAGACATTGACAGCAGGTTGACAGCAGTGAGGATGAGGACAGTGAGACATTGACAGCAGTGAGGATGAGGATGGTGAGACATTGACAGCAGTGAGGATGAGGACATGAGACACTGACAGCAGTGAGGATGAGGACGGTGAGACACTGACAGCAGTGAGGATGAGGATGGTGAGACATTGACAGCAGTGAGGATGAGGACGGTGAGACATTGACAGCAGTGAGGATGAGGATGGTGAGGTTGATGCCATGGAGTTCCTAGCTGGTCTGGGTCTACATGACACTCACAGGACTGTACTCTGTTCTTCTTTTTGTTGTGTATCCTAGCGTCAGTCAAAGCCCAAGAGATACAGGCACTTACAGTTTTGATCAGGAGATTTGACCACTACTCTCAGAGACTTCTTCTTCTTCAGCGTTCCAGTATCTGGTAGCGTGTGAACCCATTTCACCCCGTTGGGATACTCACACTTTACTCGAGAGTATAGTCAGTTCACTCCCACTTCGATGAATGCAGAAATTTGTGGGAAGAGGTTGTGGGAAAAGACAGATAAAAGATATGGTAGACAGAAAGGACAGTAGACGACAGTACAGCAAAGGAGGAGACAGAGTTACTGAGAGCGAAAGGAAAAGGGGATGTTACTAGCACAGAATGTCCAGGAGGGGGAACTATTTGGAGACGGAATCTTTGAATCTGTGTGTGCATTTGTATGCTTTTGTGCGTGCATGCGAGCGGGCGTGTGTGCAACTGCAAAACACTTTTATCCCTGTGATTTCTTAACCATAGTATCTTAATACTTCCATAGAAAACAGCAATGTTTTTTTTTCCCCCAATATTGAATTTTAATAAAATAAGCTGAGAAATTGCTGATGCGCTAAAAAAAAGACAATGTGCAGAGATTTCAGAAAACAGAAAAGTTTATCACAGACATACGTGTGATACAACAACACTAGGCTATGACTTCAGCTAATTCTTAGCACATGTGGACCAGAACTGCGCACCAAAACAGCACACACAAAAAGTCATCAAACTAATTTCTTCAAACTGGACTCCATTAACTCACCTTAATTAATTATTAAGGGTTTTTTCCTCTTCATGTTCTGTTCAATTAACTGGAAAACCCAACAACAACATATTAATTCTGGCATTTGTCTAAAAACATAATTGTTCCCTGTGACACAGAACAGATAATGAAAATTCCCACAAACCTTTCCCCAACGGTGAGGTACAGCAACCAAGCACGGACCCAAAAAACCCTGCCCAGAACGCCTTACGGCCGGTGTGATGAGTCTGTCACTTCTACGGCTGCCCCCATCAGTCAAGAAACTCCATAAGTTGTCTCCCTGCTCGGCGGCTCACTTCTCACTCAATATTCACCACAGTCACCCGACACCTCCGTCCCCCACAGCGTTGGGAGAAACAAGTGGGAAGATGAGACGTGCTGGTCACAGACACATTACAATGAAGTAAGTATGGCAATCCAATCCAGGAGAAAAGGCGGGTTTTACACTTTTGCACACGAAGCAACAGCTGTCTGCTGACGATGATAGTGTAGCATCACAACAGCAGCGGGGGTGGCGGTGGTGGGTAGAGAGGGTGGGGGTGTGATGAAGGCGGCAGTCGCCCCCACAGAATGGTGCTGATCTAGAGGACTGAGGTCATAATCTGAAACGAAAGAAGAAACTTTGATCATTTCGAAGAGAAAATCAAATTAAAACTGAAATAGACTGCAATGTTAAATTTTCTTATTTTTATTTTAAAGGGCACGATACACACAAAACACAGTGCAAAAGTGGCGCTTATTTAACTCACAACATGAAACAGGCCAGTCAATTTTCGACCAATACGTTTTCTCCAGATGTTACAAACACAGGTGTCAAAACAACACTCCCCAGATTGCTCTACACAGGCGTCAAAACAACACTCCCCAGATTGCTCTTGACAGGATTATTTCAGCTTCAAAATCTGCTGTACACACAAATGCATATCTGGATGTGCCAAATGCACTCACGTATGTATGTACCTGGATGTACACAGTACACACTCACTGAATCTTTCTCTCTCTCTTGTACGCCATTCCTAGCTGTAGTCGACAGACCACAGCAGAAATCAGGATTCCAGTGCACAACCACAGCCTGCCTCTCCTCCCAGTATCACCAAATGCCAGCGGCCCGCTCCACAGACCTAATTCACAGCCTGGCCCAGAATCCACCAAGCCCTTGATCAAGCACTGGGTTTGGGTGACATGTTAAAAATGACCTCCAGTCAAATCCGCCCCAACAACATTTTTCTCCTACCAAAATAAAACTGGGGAGCGGGGCAGGAGACAGGTAGAGAGGGATTCCGCGAATGAGTGGAAAGAAGGGGAGGAGAGGGAGGAGGAATGGAGAGGTGGGGGTGGGGACGTTGGACACGGTGGTGGGCATGCTTTGTGCTTGAACTGAAAAAAAATCTTGTCTCTTTTCTCTAAAATTAATGGAATTAGTGCACATCTGCACTGAAGAATCAGCACTTCACTTCAGACAAGCTAGATGTAAAGCCCCTCCCTCCTGCTGATGCACACCACTCTACAACACACAGCTGATGCACACCACTCTACAACACACAGCTGATGCGCACCACTCTACAACACACAGCTGATGCGCACCACTCTACAACACACAGCTGATGCACACCACTCTACACCACACAGCTGATGCACACCACTCTACAACACACAGCTGATGCACACCACTCTACAAGAGAAACTGTACAGATCTGTGGAGGCTCTGAGGAGGACCACACCCATGTCATCCCCAGGACCGGTCTCCAAGTATGACAACACTAAAAGGAGAAGGCAGAAGCAGCAGAGGAAGACAAAAGGGCAACTGGATGAAGCAAACAGAGAAGAGTTTCAAACCAGGACACACCGTCTCAGTTGGCTACACAGATCTGAATGTCACAGTAATTATAGCACATCAGTGAAACACAAGCGAGTTGGCGCTAATTTCCAAAGTGCCTCTATCAAGCAGACAGCTGAGGCCAAACCAAACCCGTGGGCTGAATCACTCCTGATTCCAGTAATCACGGTCACCAGGAGGCGGCTTAATGGTGGGTGACCTACAAACGTGGCATCAGACAGGCTCCGCTGAACACAGCTTAAACGATCTGGCGGCAAAGTGCAGCGCAGCTCTTAAATCAAAGACCTGATTGTTAATGGCTCTCTGTGGGTTGCTGCGCTGACAGCGTGACAAAGTGAGTCTGGGTGTGGCTGCGGTGTCAGGACGATTGATGTGAGAGTAAAACCGTGGAGGTGGCAGCAAACTAACACACAAAAGAAGAAGAAAGAGAGAAAGAGAAAAAAAAAAGCAAAAGATCCCACCAACACAAGCCAGCAGCTTTAAATCTATAAATCAAAGTATTCTAATGAGCACTGAATCAAAAACAAAAAAATCTAACTGCGAGTAAACTGAAACACACAAGACAAGACTCACGTGCAATGATAGTGATCTCTCTTTGACATGAGGTTGTGAGCGCTATGGCATGCCCCTCATTAGCTATCCAATATCCATGTTTGGTAATGTCCATGCATCACAATATAGGTGTTTTGTGAGCATAACCTCATATCTTCCTTTTGAAAAGAACCAAAAGAAAGTTTAAGTGAAAGCTTGTTTAAAGTGTATAGCCCACCATGTCTCCCTGTCCAATACCATCGTTCTACAGCATGCTGGCTATGCAGACAGGACGTTCCGAAGGCAGATGCAAGACATCCTGGATGGAGAAACATAAAGAAACAGCCACTAAAATACTTCTACCTTGCTGCCCCCAACAGGGGACACAGAGCCGTGGACATTCCTCTGTGATCAAGCTCCATAGTTCCACCACCACAGACAATGGCTGGTGAACGATGATGATGATGATGATGATATGATGATGATGATGATGATGATGAAGTACCTGTCCTGCCTTCAGTTCTAAAAATCCTTGGTCATCCTGCATTTTTTCCTTTATTGTTCATTCATTTTTACTTCTGGTGTCCTTTGTTGTCCTGCATTGTCCTGTTTTCCTCCTTCATTCCCCAGATGATGCGTTCTTTGTCCCACACAACCCTGCTTTGTTCACATCAGTTCCATTGTCCTTTGTTACCCCGAATTGTCCTGTCTTGTTTTCATTTCAGCTCTCATTTCTTTGTTGCCCAGTGTGCATTGTCCTGTTTTGTCCATTTCAGTTCTAATTTCTTGTTGACCAATGTGCATTGTCCTGTTTGTCCATTTCAGTTCTAATTTCTTTGTTGACCAATGTGCATTGTCCTGTTTTGTCCATTTCAGTTCTAATTTCTTTGTTGCCCAGTGTGCATTGTCCTGTTTTGTCCATTTCAGTTCTAATTTCTTTGTTGACCAATGTGCATTGTCCTGTTTGTCCATTTCAGTTCTAATTTCTTTGTTGCCTTGTGTGCATTGTCCTGTTTTGTCCATTTCAGTTCTAATTTCTTTGTTGCCCAATGTGCATTGTCCTGTTTTGTCCATTTCAGTTCTAATTTCTTTGTTGCCCAATGTGCATTGTCCTGTTTTGTCCATTTCAGTTCTAATTTCTTTGTTGCCCAATGTGCATTGTCCTGTTTTGTCCATTTCAGCTCTCATTTCTTTGTTGCCCAATGTGCATTGTCCTGTTTTGTCCATTTCAGCTCTCATTTCTTTGTTGCCCAATGTGCATTGTCCTGTTTTGTCCATTTCAGCTCTCATTTCTTTGTTGCCCAATATGCATTGTCCTGTTTTGTCCATTTCAGCTCTCATTTCTTTGTTGCCCAGTGTGCATTGTCCTGTTTTGTCCATTTCAGCTCTCATTTCTTTGTTGCCCAATGTGCATTGTCCTGTTTTGTCCATTTCAGCTCTCATTTCTTTGTTGCCCAGTGTGCATTGTCCTGTTTTGTCCATTTCAGCTCTCATTTCTTTGTTGCCCAGTGTGCATTGTCCTGTTTTGTCCATTTCAGCTCTCATTTCTTTGTTGCCCAATGTGCATTGTCCTGTTTTGTCCATTTCAGTTCTAATTTCTTTGTTGCCCAATGTGCATTGTCCTGTTTTGTCCATTTCAGTTCTAATTTCTTTGTTGACCAATGTGCATTGTCCTGTTTTGTCCATTTCAGTTCTAATTTCTTTGTTGCCCAGTGTGCATTGTCCTGATTTTGTTCATTCCCTTCCCATGGATTTGTCCTTTGTTGCCCTACATTATCTTGTTTCGTTCATTCAGTTCAGAAACGCCTATTTCGTTCTGTAACACAGCGAAGATACGAACAGTTTCACATTTTTCATCACTACCATACCAGCATCATCACAACCATCATTCTCGCCTTATTCATTCATCCACCTACTTTCTGAGTTGTCAGCTTTGTTCTTCGTCAGTGCACAGGCCGGGCAGATGTGGCGTAGCATACAACATATGGACAAGATCAAAAGCAGTGACGCCTCCTCCTCGATGACACTGACACTAACAATTACCCCGTTGTCCCCCACCGAAAAGGAAAAACCACACTTGGGATGGGAAGTACACACTTTTTCTACTGCTCACATGACGGCAAGGGGCTCACATGACGGCAAGGGGCGCGTGAAATGTGTGATAAGTGTCACATCACCTGCCCAGAATACAGATGTGGGGTTTTGAGAGTCATCTGGATGGCCTTTCATTGCCTTTCTGAATGTCGATCTCCACATCAATCCCTTCTATTAGCATAATCTTCTATACGGCCGTTTATTGATCGATAAGCTCTGTCTCCCTCTCTCCATCTGTCTCCCTCTCTCTCTTCTTCTCTCTCTTTTCCTCTCTCTCTCTCTCTCTCTTCCTCTGTCTCTCTCTTCCTCTGTCTCTCTTCTTCTCTCTCTTTTCCTCTCTCTCTCCTTCCTCTGTCTCTCTCTCTCTCTCTTCCTCTCTCTCTCTCTCTTCCTCTGTCTCCCTCTCTCTCTGCTTCTCATGATCAGTCTTTCTCTTCTTCCTGTTTCATCCTCCGCCACTCCCCTCCCCCCCCCCTCTAGCCCCTTGCTATTTTGATGAGTGTATGTGTGTGTGTGTGTTCTGTTGTGTGAGTGTGTGTGTGTGTGTGTGTGTGTGTGTGTGTGTGTGTGTGTGTGTGTGTGTGTGTGTGTGTTACTTCTTTCTTTTCTTACCTTCTTTGTCTCCTTCATCTGCCTCAGCAGCTTTAAATACATTTGCTCAACTGGGATCAGAGCACAGCTTGTCTTCCCTTTCTCTCGCTGTGTGTGTGTGTGTGTGTGTGTGTGTGGTGTGTGTGTGTGTGTGTGTGTGTGTGTGTTTTGTGTTTTGTGTTTTGTGTGTGTGTGTGTGTGTGTGTGTGTGTGTGTGTGTGTGTTTTGTGTTTTGTGTGTGTGTGTGGTGTGTGTGTGTGTGTGTGTGTGTGTGTGTGTGTGTTGTGTGTTTTGTGTGTGTGTGTGTGTGTGCATGCGTGCGTGCGTACGCGTGCACGCGCATGCGTGCGTGTGTGCATGCATGTGCACATGTGTGGGAGTGTGTGTGCATGTTATGTGGTGCCATGCACATGTGTTTATGTGTATGTGCATGCAAATGCAGAGCGAGAGAGAAACAGACGGAGCAGGAGAGAGAAAGAGTGAGATGAAAGAAAGACAAGGGGGCTGGGATGGGGTGGGGGTTAAGAGAGAGAGAAACACACACACACACACACACACACACACACACACACACACACACACACACACACACATGCTGACAGACAGACAGACAGACAGACAGACAAACAGAGAAAAAGGCAAAAATGATGTGTGCATGTGCCTGTGTGCCTTTGTTCCTTGTTCTCACACAGACTGGAAACAACGTGAAACTGTGCATCTGTGACCATGAAAACCAAATTTTTTTTTTTTTTTAAGCCTGGTTTTAAACGAAAGAAGAAATGAATGAACCTTCAGGGTGTATTTAAAAAAAAAGTCTGGTTTTAAAACGAAAAGAAGAAATGATTGAACCTTCAAGGTGTTTTCCAAAAAAGTCTGGCTTTAAACAAAAGAAGAAATAATTGAACCTTCAGAATGTTTAAAAAAAAAAAAAGTCTGGTTTTAAACGAAAAAGAAGAAATAATTAAACCTTCAGGGTGCTTTCCAAAAAAGTCTGGTTTTAAACGAAAGAAGAAATGATTGAACCTTCAGGGGTTTAAAAAAAAAAAAAGTCTGGTTTTAAACGAAAAAGAAGAAATGACTGAACCTTCAGGGTTTTTTCCAAAAAAGTCTGGTTTTAAACGAAAGAAGAAATAATTGAACCTTCAGGGTATTTTAAAAAAAGTCTGGTTTTAAACGAAAAAGAAGAAATAATTAAACCTTCAGGGTGCTTTCCAAAAAAGTCTGGTTTTAAACGAAAGAAGAAATAATTGAACCTTCAGGGTGTTTAAAAAAAAAGAAGTCTGGTTTTAAACGAAAGAGAAGAAATGACTGAACCTTCAGGGTGTTTTCCAAAAGTAATTCACAGCTTTGGCCTCCACTATCATCTCAGTACAAAGTATGGAAACCGGACCCCCCCCCCCCCCCCCCCCCCCAAAAAAAAATATATAAAAAATGGATAAGACAAGAAAGGAATAGGAGGGGAAGGTTAGTGGAGTTCGGAGAGAACTGCTTGTACAAAAAAAAAAAAAAAAAAAAAAAAAAAAACTTCCAACAAAGACTCACTATTCTAAGACTCCCTTCCTATTTAGGATTTCTTTTCCTGGAGCTTTTTTTGTTTGTTTTTTTGGTTCCTGTGTCTTATTCAGATTTTCCTCCCACTATAATAATCTCTCTCTTACCAAAAGACCCAGATTTGGATGATTGCGGGTCATTAACGAGAGGTAATAAATTATAACAGACTGTCCTGTAGAATGTTGTCTGTATTTTATAAATCTGCTGCCAATACAGCCAGGAACACCTGTTCCCTCCCCGTCCCCTCTTTTTTTTTTCTTTTCCTTAAATCCAGTCTTCCATTTTTCTTTCTTTAATCAAAATCTTTGCAAATTCAGATGGAGTATGACACAATCAGTTTTGTTCTGTCTAAATATTGTTCTATTGCCTCCCACGGACTGACCCAGTAGGTATGGTTTGAACTACAAATGGAGGCTGCACATAAGGTGTGGTGCAGTCTCTTTTTGACACATGACCCCTCCTCCAGAAAAAAAAGTGACATTCTGCACACAATCAATGTAAACACTCAATTTCTAGCTTTCTTTTTTTTTTTTTTTTTTTTTTTTTTGAATATTGCTACATTAGTGCATTCTCTCTAAATCCACCTTTGGGGTCATGAGTTTATGGTTAGTGCTCCATTCCACTGGGGAAAAAAATCTATTAAAAAAAAAATAATAATTTTTTTCCCCTTAAATAGTGCACCTGTCGACAATTTGGAGAAGAAAAAAAAACTCCTATGAATATTATATAAAGCTGTTGGAAAAGTTTCTCTTCACTTTTTTTTTTTTGACAGTCATACATAATAAACCAGATATAAACAAACACAAACAAAAGTAGAAGAAAACAGGAAGGGGGACCTTTTCTAACAGATCCCACTGACGGCTCCAGCTATCCTCTCAGATCAAAATGGCTTGTGCTCTCAACGCTGTGGACATCCTTCTGGGTTCATCTCATAACAGAGGCAGCTTTTTCTTCTGCTCTGTTATCCTTTGTGAACAGCTTCAAAACTGGTGAACTTCATCAAAAATACAACGACTTCATACATAGGGCGGTGGTGGTAATGATAATATCAATGCCGACGACAGTAGCAGTCTGGACTTTTTTTTTTTTTTTTTTTTTTTTCTCCCAGTCTAAACGGGGAGTACTTTACAATGGGAACAAAGAAATGCTGTCTGTCTGTCCGTGGTCAAAATGTGTTACACTCGCTCCAGACAAAACGTCTGGGCCGATCTTTCTGAAATTTTGTAGGTATGTTCATTATGGGTCACGGATGATGCCCGGTGTTTTATTTTACCAGAATAGCCGTTACTAACGGCTATAACGGCCCCAAAACGTTTTTTCTTCTTTATGGCTCAGTGACGAAATACATTATGACGCATGTTTGATTGTGACGTTTTTCAGCCCCCCCCCCCCCCCCCCCCGACATATTTGACAGATTTTAAAACAACTTCTGATCTAATAACTGACTGGTAGATCATGGGTATTTTCATAGTGAGCATGCTATTGACATGTACACGCGTGTTCAAGATAAACTGGGAGTACGTTTATATGCTTTGCATCTTGGTTTTTTTTTTTCCTTTCTTTTTTTTCTTCTAAGTCTTTGGACTGCACGACAGGCCTTTACATACATTCCAGCATCAGCTGGGCTTCCTCAAACATTCAGAAGGCTGATCCAGAAATGTGAGCAACACACACACGTCCAGGAAACCAACGAAACTGAAATGTGTGGTTACCCGTTCTCTGAGTCCACCGTACGTTCATCTCTGCTCTCTACATAAGAGCTCACCGGAGTCTGAACAGAGAAAAGAAACTAAAGGGAAGAAAAATTCCACAATATTTCAAGTCCTAAAGAAAAAAAGAGAGAAAGAGACAAACGAAAGCGAAGGAAATTTCACAATATTCAAAGCCCTGAAGAAAAAAAGAAACGAAAAGAAAGAAAGGAGATAAAATTCACAAAAATGTTAATATTATTGAAGTCCTGATCAGAACTAGATCCCAAACCAGCCAGTCTTCAATCCACGATCCCAACCTTTGCACCCAAGACTTTTCAAGACTGGAATAGGCTTAGTGATGATATAGTCCTGAGTACCAGCTTGGATGACTTCAAAGACAAAATAGACAAATCTTTTTCAAGCACACATTGGTGCACAAAATAGACCACATTTGCAAACGACTGGAAGCAAGTGAGTGAGCCCATAATAAGCCGCGAGGCTTAGGGCCCACACCTGATACCTGATACCTGATTAGCATAACGACTTCAGGCCTATGTCTTGTTCTGAGACAAACAGTTAGGCGATCCTGAAATGTACCGTGTGTCTAATCTGGCATGAGGTAAATCATCTGCATCCTTCCACACACACGCGCGCGCGCGCGCACACACACACAAAAGAAGTAATCAGGTACTGGAAGATTTCTGTAATGCCTGGGCAATCCTAACATACCGATCCGATTAATTAAGTGAACGTTATTCTTCATCATTTTACCCTGCATAAACCAAGGATAAATCTCATGCAGGCGTCATTACACCCCATCCATTCATGGCGACATTTGCAGCTGTCGTGGCCGGGGCTCAAATCAATGCAAACTAATCATGCCCATAAAGTCCGCACCAGGCGGCAACCAGAGTCCGACAGAGGCCGACAGACACAACCCTCGTGTTTCATGGGGACTTGCAGTCAGCCACAGACACACACCCCACGCACACAGTCGTTTATCGCTCGGAATCGAGCCATCACCACCTGCTGCTGTTGGCCGGGGCAATTACGTTGGGTCCTCATGCCTGACAAATAATTGATCACAGCCCTGGGGAGACTGGCGTGGGGTATGTATATAAAAAGCATGCGATCACATCGGTTTTGTCGCAGTTC
>CM031622.1:24782117-24787117 GCA_018398815.1 Conus ventricosus | reverse complement strand
CAACAGAACAACATCATCCGCAAATAACAATAGAAATATTTCAGTAGCACCAGGTATTAACTGAATACCATGTTTTCCGCTTTTTGACAAATCAGTAGCCAGTTCATTTATAAAGAAAGAAAATAATTGGGGACTCAACAGACAGCCTTGTTTCACACCTCTAGGACATTCAAAGAAATCAGAATAATTACACTTGTCACGCACACATGCCAAAACATTATCGTATATGCTTCTAAGGGCATTATACAGTTTACCTTTTACACCATTTTTCCTCATTATCGCCCAAAGCACATTTCTGTTTACTGAATCAAATGCCTTTCTGAAATCGACAAAAGCAACATATAGTTTAGTTTTTTTTTGCAAAAACTTTTCAACAATTGCATACAATGTGAAAATATGATCGACAGTACTGTACCCTGCTCTAAAACCTGCTTGCTCTTCAATGATCTTGCTTTCTTCTTCTGCCCATTTCGTTATTCTTTTATTTAGTATATGTGTATAAACTTTACTAACAACACTTGTTAGGGCAATACCACGATAATTGTCTGGCTGGTTTACGTCTCCTTTCTTATGCAAAGGTACAATAATAGATTTAGACCATTCAATAGGAAAGACTCCCATATCAAACAGCTTATTAAAGTAAACAACGAGGAAATCAACAACTGAGGCATCAGCATGTTTTAACATTTCAGTGACGATTTTGTCTGGCCCTGCGCTTTTCCCGGCTTTGAGTTTACCTATACTGGCGACAACCTCCTGCCTGGAAATAAGGTTATTAAACATTATGTCTGATGTGTTATCATTAGTATCTTCCGTGACATCAATTTCCCCAGTCTGTTCCTCGCCATTTGTTTCATTGAATACACTAAAGAAGTGTTTTATACCATTGTTCTGAAGTGATTGTGTTATAGATAGCCGATTTTCTGTTCACTGATCGGATTGTTTGCCAAAACAGCTTAGGATCGTTAATGGACTGCTGCAATTTTTCCAATCTCGCTTGATCAAAATCACTTTTCTTTTTGTTAAGTAAATATTTATATTCTTTCCTTTCTTTAACATAGGCTTCTTTCTTTTCATGGTTATATTTCTTTAACCGTTTAAATGCCCATAACGACTGTCTTACCTTTCTCTTTTTCCTCTCACATTCGTCATCAAACCAGCTGCTTTTCTTTTTGCCTGTTCCTACTTTTCTGATCATGCACGCAGCAGCGCTGCACAGTGAATTTGTAAATGTTACAATAGAACTATTAATGTCAGTATCGAGTTCCGTATAAGCATTCTGTAGACATTGTTTAAAGTGTACAGACTGTTGTTCTTCTTCGTACTGGAATGCATAGTATTCAGACCATATGATGCGATTTTCAGTACTACCATTTTCAACATCACAATCTCTATTGCTATCACTTTCCGTACAAACATTCTTCCATTTGAATTCCACAGGTAAATGCCATGAGTCAATTTTATCGCTGACGCATAAATCACAAGACTGTTTAAAAACATATCTTCTGAGATGACTACATAATCTATCACACTGCAGCCATGTGGCGAAACATATGTGAACTCACCATTAGAGTCACTAGGGCACAAACCATTGACTATGATGCAATTTAACTGAAAACACATATTTAATAAGGAATTGCCAAAATTATTACTACAAACATCTTTTGATTTCCTCTTCAAACCCCCCAACCACAATGTTTTCATCCATGACATCGTAATCAGAATTGGGAGAATAAATTCAACATTGATTCGAGTCTAGTTTGATCACAAGCTGTTCTGGCATTAAGATCACCAACTATCATAACATGAAAATCATGATTTTCTGTAATCTGTAGAATACTTTCCTCCAAAATAACAATACCGTCTTTAATTTCCATTTGATCATACAACGGTCCATTTTCTGGAACAACATAACAACCAAGTAAAAGAATATCTTTATCCTGGTTGAACACAGATTTGTCAACTCTAACAGCAACAGTATTACAACAGTTTAACTCGACCCTCGACACAAAACTATCTAATGACTTTCTTACTAGGAGCAAAACGCCGCCAGAATTTCGGCCATGTCGAGATAGCTTTCTGGCTGGGCAACAAACTTGACATGATCATGAAAAACACCATTAAAGTCAAAGGTATTATCCACAAAAGTTTCAGTTAGACAAACAATATCAAACGAAGAAACATAATTCATGAATGACATATCACTTAATTTAGAGTACAGATTTTCTACATTATATACAAGGAAAGTCAGTTCATCAAGATGACCCTGCCTGTCCTATGGGTTAGTCCGTGTTGATCGCCGGGGCTTGGTGGGGTTGTTGCCGGGACACTTGTTGACTGGGGAGGACTGACTGGAACGGAGCTGAGTCACGTTTACTCCAGTGTGTCGACTGCCACCATTTCTGTTGTCACTGTGGCCACTACACACATTGCTCTCACCACCAGCACGGGCACTGCTGTCACCGCAACGCGCTCTGTCGTTAACACCACGAGTACCACCACCACCACCACAAGCACCACCACCACGAGCACTACTGACACTGCCACAAGCACTACTGACACTGCCACGAGCACTACTGACACTGCCACGAGCACCACTAACAGCACCACGTGCGGTGCTCTCACCACCGCGTGCACCGCTCTCACCATCACATGCACTGCCGTATCCACCACGTGCACTACCGCATCCGCCGTGTGTACTGCCGTATCCACCGCGTGTACTGCCGTATCCACCGCGTGTACTGCCGTATCCATCATGTGCACTGCCATGTCCACCTCGTGCGCTGTTACGTCGACTCTCCCTGTTGGAGCGAGGAGAATCTTCACCTCGCCGATGCCCCCCGCTGATGTCGTGACCTGTGCCCTCAGGACCTCCGCGACGTGATGCGTTGTACTTGGGCTGTTCCGTGGTCGGGTTGTTGGTTGACGTATCTCCGGCGTTGGCGTCGTTGTTTGTTGCTGCTGCTACTTCAGCGTAAGTCCTGGGATCAGGCCTTGGCACCACCATCAGCTTTCCTCGCCTGAAGAATGCAACCTTCCCCTCCTTCTTCGCCTCCGCAACGATGCCGGCCTGCTTCCTGGTGAGGTCGTTGGCCACTCTCACACCTTGCCCCTCCAACCTGGCTCGGTACTCCCGGTTCGTGATGACTGCCATCTTGTCCCTCCACCGACTGAACTTGACAATCATGGGCTTTGGCTGGCCATTTCTGCTTTCGCCCACTCGATGAGCTCGTGCGATGTCATCTACTGTCCATTCCTTCGGTGCTTCCACACTGTTCAGTGTGTCAACAACTAGTCTGGCACAGGAGTCATAGCTCTCAAATTGTTCTGTCTGTGGCACACCAAACAAGCGCAGATTATCCCTTCTGGAGAAAGCTTCAAGAGTATCACAATGTTCTTTCAGACCATCTATCTCGGTTTTCATAGTTTCCATTTCCGAAAACAACGTGGAAAGATTGTCCTTGTTCTGTTTGCAGGCGCAGAAAAGTTCGTCAACATCTTCTCGGGTGTCCTTCACGGACGAAGACAAGCGCTCATTCTCCTCCTCCAGCCTGTCACAACGCCTCCCTATGTCATCACACTTCGTTCTGACATACGAAATGTCCGTTTTGATGGAACTGAGATCTTTCCGCAGGAGTGACATATCATTAGAAAGAGTCTGGGACTGTTCACGCTGTAATTGCATTGCTTCCAGTAACTGTTTTGCGAAATCGGGTAGAAAACCCGAATCAGCTGCACAACCGATGGAAGGGGGACGAGCGGAAGTCTTGTCAGTGTCACTACTACCATTCGCACTGTCACTTTCTGTGCTAATGCCCTGTTGGTGAACGGCATCGCTATCTACAGGTCCAGGGTTCACCTCAACGTCACCACAGCACAAGAAATAGGCAGCCACAAACACAAAAAGAAGTAGCTCCACTCGGTTTCGCACAGTGATAACCCTGATGCGCATTTTCACGACCGACTGAATTCGCTTGGCCATGAAGCTGTGGTAAGTGGGCAGAAACAGGCCACAGGCAGCGCGGAAACACAGAGAGTTCACAGGCATGGTCACAGTTTTAGTCACAAATTTCACATCACTGTGATCAGCACACTTTCACCAGTTCAGTGTGATTGAAAGTGACTTGATTATTCCAATAATTAACGTAGTAATTAGACAATAATCCTCCGCAATTCGAGAGCGTTCCAAAAACACGTCTTCTCTGCCGAGAGAGAGAGAGAGAGAGAGAGAGAGAGAGAGAGAGAGAGAGAGAGAGAGAGAGAAGAGCTAAAAGAAGAAACAAAAAAGAAACCAACCGTTCCCTGAGTAACAGCCACTGACACACAGAACAAGGCCAGTATAAAAAGCTATCCAGATTACGAATTTCTCTCTCTCTCTTTTTTTTTCTTTTTCTTCTCTTTGTTCAAGACCCAGAACTTGGTAAACAAAGGCTATCTTCCATCATCCTCTACACCTCTCTTCTTGTGCTGGCCTGCTTAGCATCTTCACCATCCTGATGCAGTTACAGCTTCGCTGGGCAGGTCACGTAGTTCGCATGCCAGGCCATCGGCTGCCAAAGAAACTTCTGTTTGGTGAACAACAAGGCAAAAGCTCTCGTGGAGGCCAGATGAAGCATCTCAAAGACAACCTCAAATCTTCCCTGAAGGCCTTCAACATCAGCCACACAACATGGGAGACGACTGCCCAGGACAGAGACGGGTGGCGATCAGCTGTCCGCAAAGGTGCAGAGACCTGTGAAAGCAACAGAACTGCTGCAGCTGAGCAGCGCAGGATGATCAGGAAGACCAGTGTCAGCAGATCTCCAGCTGCTGCCACCATCCCCTGTCCGTACTGTGATCGATCTTCCCGGGCGCAGATCGGCCTGACCAGCCATCTACGCACTCAGCATTCATCCCCGATCCCAGCATGACTTGATGATCTTCGTCGTCTCGACAGTCCACAACAACAACAACACCTCTCTGCTACCTCCCACTCCTGCCTCTTATGAACTGGGTGGGAA
>CM031622.1:24735415-24782017 GCA_018398815.1 Conus ventricosus | reverse complement strand
CCTAGTGTGAGGCTACGTCACTGACAAAAACATCAATGCGCATGGAGTCAAACAACATAAAACTTCTCTCTTTTCTTGAACTTCACAAAACCATTTATCTAAATCATCATAACTAACCGGGTATAAATAGAGTTCTACTTTACCTGGCCAGGTGATCTTAAACTATTTACGAATCACTGTCTTTCCTTTTCTTCCTTTTTTTCTCTTTTCTTTTCACTGTCACTTTCACAAACACCAGTCGACACACAACTGCTGGCACTGGTCAGGTTGGACTGCTGGCACTGGTCAGGTTAGACCGCTGGCGTTGGTCAGGTTGGACTGCTGATGAAAGTGCGCTGCCAGGTATGAGGTCGAACCCCGGTTCAGATTGAACAGTGACACCAGACATCGATCTGTTCTCCTTTCTTTCTTCCTGCATTAACGCATTGCACTCTCTCTCTCTCTCTCTCTCTCTCTCTCTCTCTCTCTCTCATCTCCTCTCTCTCTCTCTCTCTCTCTCTCTTCTAGTCTGCTCTATCAAATGGACATGGTTGCTTTTCTTTTCTTTTTCTTTTTCTTTTTTTTTCTCTTCATCAGTTAGCAACTCTCTCTCTCTCAACATCTCTCCTTAGTCCTTCCTCTGCAGACTCTATCTGGTGCTAATGCTACAGCTCGGTTCTCTTCACTCCTCCTCTCATCTCTCTTGCTCTTCTCCGTGCAGAGCCTACACCCAGAACCTCTTCTCTCTCTCTGTTTTTCGTTCTCCCCTCTTCCCGTTCTCTCCTCGCTTTCTTATTCTCATCCTATGTGTCAGAAGGGCGAGTACCATTGGTCAGAATTTTTTCCGCCTCGTACTGAGGTTACCTCCCCTCTAATTCCATTGGACATTCAAATCGTCAAAGTCACATCTACCGGCCTTGCTCTCTGTGGTGGTCATGGGTCATTAATTAATTAGCTTGATTTCACCCCCACCACACAATACCTTCCCCCTTCCTACTTCAACCGGCGACGTCCGACTTAACTGTGGGCCCTGGTCTTGCAAATTAGCGGGATCAGTCTGACCCAGACGCCGAGATCCGTCTGGCCAGACCTATTGAGACGTCGGTCAAGCCACTCAGTCTGTCTACGGGACGGTGCTGTCTCCGTGAGGACTAAAAATAGCCTCTTCCTGTGCCTAATTGGCTGACGCGACACATGTAGTCGTCTGCCTGAAAACCAGGATGTTTGAGTTTGGACTTATGTCCACTTGAACTGGCTGGCGACTGACCACGAATTCGGTTTTTCTATTTTTGTCCGTGACAAGTGGTGTGTATGTGTGTGTGTGGTGTGTGTGTGTGAAAAGGAGAGGAAGAGGGGAAGAGAGAGAGAGTGAGAGAGAGAGAGAGAGAGAGGAGAGAGAGAGAGAGAGAGAGAGAGAGAGAGACCCACTCACAGTCACGGTTTTCAATCGATGAAAAAAAAAAAAACCCGTCGTTTCATACAGTCCTCATTGATACTGACATACTGACATTTGGTTTTGTTCCCTACATTACACTTTTGCACGCGCGCACGTGCGCGCGCACACACACACACACACACACACACACACACAACACACACACACACACACACACACACACACCTCTCTTATAATTAATTTCCCCCTCCATCCTTTCTCTCCTCACTGTTTTTTCTATCCTTCCTCTGTGTCTCTCTTTCTGTTATTGCTGTCTGCAGTGACACGTGATACAAAGGTCACCAACGGGATTTGCTTTCCCTGGCGTCATCGTGTTTTTTCAGTCTGACTCCCCCCCCCCCCCTCCCCCCCCCTCCCCCTTTCCTTCGAAAAGCAAGATCAGACAGGTGTACCCATAGTTTCAATGAATCAATATTCTCTACAATTCTGCTGCACGAATTTCACAATTTCCATTTGTTAAGTCTTTAACACCAGTTGATTTCACACACACACACACACACACACACACACACACACACACACACACACACACACACACACACACATACACGCGCATGCACGAAAGGCACGCACGCACGCACGCACACACACACACACACACACGCACACATGCACGCACGCATGCACGCACGCACGCACGCATGCACGCACACACACACACACAATACACACACTGACAAATGAAAGTGGAAAAAAATTCTGCATTACAATCATGAGCTTTCGTTTGGTATGTCTCGTACTTTGAATACTTTCTTTAAAAGCTTGTCATTGTCCAGGACGGGGAAAATCGTGATGGTATTGCTTAAGTGCACTAAGTTGATGTATTATTAGTCAGGCTTAACACACCAAGGTTATCTTTGCACTCATACACGCATATGCACACTCATGCGCACACCAAACATTCACCTCTCTCTGGGAATGGGATGTCACGCATTTCGTTTCTCTCCTAACACGACTGAGCACAAGAAATACAATTTCTATGCTACTTATAATCAAACATGAAAAATATCCAATTACACAGATGCAACAAATCAACACATAAAGATCAAGACTTCCTAATCCCGGGTTATAATAAAATGACTTCTTACCTGGCCAGGTTTTCACCACACAACCACGCTTTCACACCACACCACAGTTCTTGAAAAAAGTCTCTTCACGTCTTCTTCAGCACTGCTTGATGGTGATGCCCATTGGTTGACTGGCTCCAGGCTTCAGGACTGGGTCTTCGTGGTCGTCTCTGGGATCTCGACGTCGAACTCTTCTTCTTCGTCTTCTTCACCCACCTCTGGGTTCAAATTCAGTTTGTCTGTCTTCACCCACCTCTGGCTTCAAACTTAGTTTCCTTCTCTTCCAGCTTGTCTTTAACTCTAAGACCTTGCTGTCTCTTCTATCTCCAAGACCACGTTTTTCTCTCGACCCTTTCTCTGTCCTGCTCACTCCTCTCCTCTCTCTCTCTCTCCTCTGCCTTCTCTCTCTCTCACCTGGTGTTGTTCCCCGGCACGTTGTTCTCCCTCAGTTTATATAGGGATGGAGACAAAGGATTCCCCTTCGGGCCATGCCTTTGTCCATGCTGCTTCTCAAACCCCTAGTTCACAAGTGCCCTGAATTCTCCATTCGCTACATTATCCCACACATCAGCATTTACACACATCTCTACCTAATTGATTAGCAACAAACACTTAGCACCAGATGGACATCGAAAATTCCCCGCCGACTTCGGTGTCAGTTAACACAGTAATTATCTTAAGGAGGGCTACTACAACCACCGCACACATTCAACCAGCCTGACAATAGAACCAACACAGTGACCCACGGCAATACCATCCGAACGAATCCAAGACTCCTGCTCTTCACTGACTGTTTACAAAAGACCTCAGCTGACTGAGCATTTAGCGCTCACTTGGAGCACACGAGGTCGTAGTGGTTACATCCCTTCCCCTTTCGCTATCGGGCAGGTCCGAACTCTCTACTACCTTAGGTGCCATCTGTCACCTGACCACTTCGTCCTCCTTGACACAGTTCGGCTGTGTGTGATGGGTAAGGTACCCTGGTTAATTGGTCTATTACCTATTTGTATACTACGTACAACGTCCCTTTGCCTCCAAGCGTCTAATGCCTTTTGTGAGAGGTTTCACGCTCCTTGACAAATTCCCCCCACTCGAAGACAATGCCTGCATTGGCTAAAACTTAACATTCAAGAGATGAAACTCTCATAATTTTCCCTTTTAAAAACCAGTGCTAATATCGGCCTCTCATAAGCCTACTTACACCAGAGAACACACGCAAGATGTGTCTTGCAAACAAAAATTGGAGAAAATATCAATACATACACACTATCCAAGCAAATATCAACATAATCTGAGGTCTCCACCAGCTCTAAGTCGTGTGGCCATATAAAGATAAACATTATGTTTCTACGGAAATTCTCTCCCTTTCTCTTCATACACGTGGCCCGCAGCCAACTACGTCACGCATACACGACACTGCAAAAGACACACGCACCCACTACCTGACTTCTCGACCGACCATTTTATTTTGGCCAACTTTTTGGTAAGACTGTCTGATCCCCCTTCCTGTACACACACCTTGCCTTCCCCGCGGCATGTGCTGCATTGTGCACAGAAACGCCTGACATCACCAAGGATACCGGGCCAGTAGTACTCTCGCGTCACAACCTTTTGTGTGGCCTTTCTACCTCGATGGCCCGAGGCTGACGTCACATGATTGTCGGACATCACTGCCTTTCTGCACTGCCTAGGAACGACAACCTGCTTCTTCGTTTTTTTCCCGAACGCTAATGAGTAAAAGTTCGGTACAATATGCCGTTCTCTAACTCGAACCCGATTTTACCCTCTTTAACATTTTCTTCTGCCCTCTGTGAGCAAAACCAACCAGTTTTCTGAGCGAGTAGTCGCCCTTTTGTTCTGCCCGTAGGTGAGTGCGGTAGGTCTCACTGGACACGCTCCAATGCTTTCTGGAGTGTTTGACTGCCTGGGGCGCTTTCCTCACGTGATTCCTTTTCCTGATTCAACACAGAAATCACGATCTGGGTCTCCGTACCCACGCGCTCCTGGATGTTCCCATATTACCAAGTCATACGGCGGCTTCGGAACAGCCAAAGCCTGTACACTTCCACTATAAAATGGTGTAGCAATAAACACCTGGGCCGTTTTGAATTCTGCTACTGTTCCATCTATTTGTCTACACCTCTGTGTTTTACCTGTGAATTGTCCCTCCTTAACCAGGATTCCTCACCATTATACCTGTGCACCCAGAGTCTCTAATGACATTAACCACATTGTCCCCTACTCTGCCTTTGTGCACAACCATGTTATCGCCTGAATCTGTGAACACACAGCACAATCCAGACAAAATAACACTGTCATTCTTGTTCATCTTTTTCTATCTGCCTCTCTCTTGGCCTGATCCTCATGCTGCTGCCTTCTGTGACTTAAATAAACAATCCCTAGCCAAGTGCCCTGTCTTATTGCACAGAAAACAGGCACGCTCATTCCTAGCCACGTGGCTATTGGTTTTCACCCTTGTTTGCTCACGTGACGCCGTGGGCCTACGGTGTGTGTACTACTGACTCAATATGTGAGTCATGTGCTGGCCTGCTATCCTCTGCATATGCTTCTGGGCTTTCCTCTTGTTCAGGCAAATCACGCCTCGCTTCCCGGTATCTCTGCTCCCTCTGAAGTACCGTCATCTATGTGGTTGCACCTTTTTCCTTAATGTGGATGGTAAGGAGGCCCGTCCCACAACCATCAAGTATCTGTTCCTTCAACACCAGTGTCATGAGCCTTCAAAATCACTGTCTACTCCCTAAATGTTCTACCCCTCTTGTTTGAAATAGTGGGTCCAGTCTAACTGCCGAACTGTTGAAATGTGTGACATTCATTCACTAAGCTCGGTTCATTTTCATTAAGAAAATGACGTAATTCGATACAAGACTTTCTATTCGCTCTGCGCTGATTAATATTTCTTTGTCCAAACGACAAAACTAAATGTAAGATTTTTGCTTATAAAAAACGGCGTAACGTTTATAATTTCAAGCATCATGCAGCTTGCATTTGTACTAATAGATAAAATGATTTACAATTTAAGGGCATCGAAAACCGTCGTACTGACCATCAACGACTGTCCATTTGCAGTAGTGTCTCTGTCCGCGCAGTGTGCGGTAGATAGTGGCCGTTGGTATGACCTACCATCATTGACAGCCTGTAGTTGTTATGGGTTCGTGAAATTGGCTCCGTGAAAGGATCTGGATATCGGAAGAGCAAGTACCCCTTTTGAAGACATCAGTCTAGGCCGACTGAAGGGGGCACTCACAGGCATTCGACGCACCACAACTTTTTTTTCGGGGAAAGCGTGAACGAGTCTCATCGTTCCGAGGGCGAGTCGAAACTGTGGGCACTAACAAACTGAGTTGAGGTAAATGGATCGAAATCATTTTTAATCGTATAGAGCAACAAAATCTATTGTCAAAGAAACGCATTAAGGCACATTTCCCATATCAATAATATTGTGTGCCGCGCGATCATTTAATATGGCTCTGAATTAAATATTTCGGGTTTAACCGTCAACACGTATATAGATCGTAGAGCTGTCATTTTCATCAGTTTGCTCTCATCATATCGTTTGCCATGTACAAATCCATACTATGTAAATTCTATTTCAGCTCACCGTTTTAAGCAAACCATATTTAGACGATGTGGATATTGTGTGAATGCAGATTAAATTAATTTAAAAGAATCGTAAACAGTTCAAGTTATGAACGAATCATTTTCGTGATCTAAGTGATCTGAAAAATTGAAGATTGAACGCCATTGATTTAATCCATTCAAGATATAAATCATAAATTTGGTAATTCAATCAGCACAAATGCCTTGGCGAATAACACAGTCCAAGGCATATGTTGGAAATAATCGAAAACATAATTCTTCTTTGTTGATAGAGCTTTCATCGTAAAGCGATTTTGAAGGAAATCAATTGTAAATGATAAGAGCAAGCTAGTGCCATTGTAAAGTGTGTTTTTAGAACGTTGATGGAATGGAATAGTGATGTCCACCATGTGTGCAAGTCAAAGACAATTGTTATCATGTGCAGGTCCTATCTCCGTTCAGTTTCTAATATTGCCTGTTCCTGTTCTTGCTACCAATCCCTGCGATTCACTTCAAATCCTTCTTCGGCACACATCTTTATCCCCGCTACATCCTTCGTCGGGATCAACGTGCTGGTGTGTCTACCTTGCCGGGATCTGGGAGAGAGCCTGAACGTCAGCGGAACTCCGGAACTTACGCGATTCCGTGAAGCCCCACCCGAGTGGCAATTTCATAAACACATCCCCTCACAACAAAGCCCGCCAGAACACACACAGACATATTTTTCTATACATATATTAATATCTTGTGTATGACTATATCCTTGGTGTGTCCTCCGAAGATATTTTTGAAGCACGAGCAGACGTCCTATATTCGTGCTACTGCAAGAAGTGAAGGAAGAAAGGACAGAAGACCTTAGTCGTTAATGTGTATGTGCATGATTTATTTTCATTTATATGTAACTCATTTCATAGTCAACAAACGGAACATCAACATACAAAGCAACCATACGACATATTCACAGCAGACATCATCATCTTTATTCATACATAATTAAATTCCAGTTGTTGAATCAAAGATCAAACCTCTTGATTACATCTGTGGAAAGAAAGTGAAGGAGTGGATGACTAAAGCATGACTTCCTACTACGTGCTATCGTTCTTGCCTGAGCACTCAACAATCATTTATGATGGGTCTTATAAAAAACGTCCCACATATTATTTGGTGCTCGTCCCGGGATCTTTCGATCTGAAGTACCTGGAAGACTCGAGTGACCATGCAAGAAATGTAGACCGCAACCATCACCTATTTTCTAGTGGTGAGGTTGGGCGTGTGCTCTAGATCTATTATATGGAGTTGACCCACAAAACATATAAATAGAAAAATTTTAATTTCACATTTTTTTTTGTTCTATAAATCATTTGTATTCAATTCGTTAGTCGCGCGCTATATGTTCATATTTCCCTACTTTTTAGAAAAGGCCTCACACAGTACAGAGAAAGTAACGACCTAGGCCAATTCACGTCCATATTTAACCACAGACATATTTTAACTTCTTATTAGATCTAATGTACTTGGAGATCCATTGTGAAGGAAGAAGATTTATTCAAGTTGCCAGTTAGGTGCAATCTTGACTTTACTGCATTTGTGTGTGCAGATGATGTTGTATTTGTGGTCTGATTGGGACACAGTGAATTAAAGTATTGAATTACTCTAAAGCGTCATTTTCAACGTAAGCAATTAACGTGGGTGCTACGTGGCACCTGAACGGGCTATATTGCGGGCGCCGTATTGTTTTCGTACGTACGTATTGCAGATATATTATTCAGCACGTCCTTCGGGCAGTTAGCACTTTCGTTGATCCGAAGCTGTGTGTGTCAAACCGTGGATTTGGTTTGTCATGACGTGTTTTTTAATACACGTGTTTGGGGTTTCGAGTTTGTATCCCCATTTTTTACTACACGGGGCTGGTGTAGTGTGTTTCCCAGTCGTGGTGGGAAAGTTTTGTCCTTGCACTTATGTGTTTTGGAACGTTTGTCAATATTAATTTTGGCACTAACGCGTGACGGTATTTTTCGGTTCCCCCGCGTTATTTGTACTGTTAAATTTTTTAGACATCAGACTTGCAGTGTAGGCAACATGCCGAACAGTGAAAGTCCCTTACTCAGGCATTCTGCCACTGACGGAGTCAGTCCTCATCAAATACAGACTAATATGCGCAGTTCCGAGAATGCAAGCCAGCACTAGAGCTAGGCATAAAAGGAGCAAGAACTCGCTCTAACAATAAGGAAAAGGAACGTGAGGAAAGAGAACGGAGAAGGAACGTGAGGAAAGAGAACGATAAGAACGAACGTGAGGAAAAAGAGACCGAGAGAAGGAAGAAAAGAGATCGAGAAAAAGAAAGGAGGAAAGAGATCGATAAAAGAGAGGCCGAAAGACAATTACAGCTAGAGTTAGCTAGAGTTAAAAGCAGGAAGCATGGTGATCTCAACCACGTGCTAGCGCCCAATTCCATTCTTCCAGACTGTAGTGTTCGGCTAAGGTCGAAGTATACCTTACTTAGAAACAAGAACTACCTTGAACCATATTTGACTCATTTAGAAAAGGTGGCAGTCATTAAATGGATAGGAATGAGGAGGAATGGGGTGCCAGGTAAGCTCCCATTATCAAGGCAAGAGCTATGGGAAGCGTATTTAAAACTACCCGCGGCAGAGTCGGCGGAACTATAACCTCATCAACCTAGCACTTTCGCCATAATATCTAACTGAGTGCTGTCATTACAGACAGAATTTCGTACAGCACGCAAAGAGAGGCACGAAACGTCATTGTCACTAAGGATCGTTTGTCTATGTGCTAGAGAGGTGGTTGAATTTTGTCCAACAGGACAGAAAAGGAATTTAAAAGAGATGTTAATCCAGAGAGAAGTACTGGAAGCATTTGCCTTTTGATCAGGCGAGATTTGTCATGGAGAGAGATCCCACAAGACTGTGAAAAGGGAAAGCTGTTGCAGCAGCAGATCTATTGAACAGACGAGACTTGTGGAGAAGAGTTTTCGTGGAGAGTAAACCAGATCATCGTAGGTATGGTCAAGGGAGTGATAACAGAGGTCCCACACAAGGAAGCTCGGAAGGAGGATAATCCAAGGATCTTGTACCTGACAGGGAGGCAACGACAGGTAGAAATTATTGCTTCCCAGATAAAATGTTACAGATGTGGAGGACCACATCACCAAAGGGATTGTACACACAAAAAACAAAAAAGAGAAAATGACACAGCGATGTGCACTAACGACAGCGGCTGCACAGTGTCAACTAAAAGATGATCAACAGTTTGTGTGATAGATGTAAATAAGGGATCGAGTTCACTCTCCCATTTGCAACGGTAGAAGTATCGAAGGGAGAAAAAACGGTGGATGCTGTGAAGAGATACAGGCTCTACCATGACGATCGTGGAAAGACTTAGTTCCAGAACCATTGTTACACAGGACAGAAAAAAGAAGGTATCACTGGCATCGTCATCAGTCAAACAAAATCATTTACCTGTGGGCCGAGTGATAACAATGGAGACACCCTACTTTTCCAAACAAGACTGAAGTACTTGTTATGGAAAAACCCGTTTGCCCAGTATTGATTGAAATACCCCAAGCAAGAAAGAGGAGGGATCATTAATGAAACCCTTAATACCCAATCCCAAGCGGCAGAGTTACCGGCAGGCAGATGAAAACCGCCAAGATCAAAGTAAGCACGTTTGTCAGCATTGTGTCACCTGCAGAGTTGAAGGAAGAACAGACTAAAGACTCCATCACTCAAGAAGTTGTTTTGAGTTGGCCCATAAATCAGACAACGTCACGTTAACCAGCAAAACAGGTGTTGAAACATCATTTATGATCAAGAAGGGACTACTATACAGGAAGGTTCCGTACCATCACAACGAACGCAGCAGACCCCAAGTTGTGGTACCCCAGGAAACTGAATCTAACGTACTACAATAGCTCGATGACATAACCCTTATGTCTGGACACCTCGGTGTAAGGCGAAACGAAAGAGCGTCTGCTACAATTTCTTTTGTCCGGAGTGGAAGGTGACTCAAAAAAAGATATTGTGCGTCATGCGATCGTGTCAGAGATGTATCGGCCAGAAACAGAATAGGAAAAGCGCCAGTTTCAGCGGATGCCGCAGATCGAAATACCGTTTCCATCGTGTTGCAGTGGACATCATCGGACCCCATCAACCCCATTCATCATCAGGGAAAGATACATTCTCACTCGACATCGATTATGCTACGCGCTAACGCAGAGGCAACAGCACTCCGTAACATCAACACAGAAGCAGTGGCTGAAGCTTTGGTGTGAGGGAAATCTGGACGCGAGTGGGAAAACCAACACAAATCTCACGGACAGAGAAGTCAATTTCTTTTATTTCTGGACGATGCAAGAGGTCAACAGACCTCCTTGAACATTAAATGTAACAACCACAACCGCCAAACCACGCCACAGACAACGGACTCGTGAAAAGAATTAAATGGCACGTTGAAGGACATGTAGAAGAAACTTTGTTTAGATCAACCCAAAGAGTGGTACAGATTCTACCTCAGTATTGTACGCTACAGAGAAGCACCCACAAGAATCACTCCAAGTTCTCACCATTTGAACAATTATATGGGAGACACGTGCTTGACCAATCAGGTCTTAAACAAATATGGACAGACGAGGAGCTGGAGACAGACGTCAGAACAACGGCGGAATATGTCATCGATCCTGAAGAGAGAATCGAAGAAACATGCAAGAAAGCACGTGACAATCAGACAAGGCCGCCGACTGACAAGCGAAGCACTTACAACAGGAAAACGAAGAATGATACAACTCATTTCCTGGAACAAAGTACATAGTGCTGACTTCGCACAGAAACATAACAAGCTCCAGTTTTTAACATTGAAGGACCGTACAAGTACCATTTCCAGAAGACTCATCCAGTCGATTTACAATATTGAGATCAACGCAGGAGAACATACACGTCAATCTCCTCAAAGATACTTTGAAAGAGAAGGCTTTGAAATAACAAGAGTACGACGCAGTAGCTAAGCAGGAGCGGATCTGTGAAGAGTATCTGACCAAGGGAATGGAGACAGAGCTATGAAACATTGTTCATCGTCCATGACAATATCAGTTGGCAAACGTTTTATGCCCTTTGTCGAGAGAAACCAAGTGCCATGTTCAAAGGGATGATGAGGAAATTATTGAGTGACATAAAATCAAAAGATGTTCCACAACTTTATGAGTAATATTTTAATCGCTTCCGAGACTTGGGATTAACATGTTGAGCAATCAATGCCGTACTCAAGAGACTACATGAGTAGTATTGTAGTTGACGAAGAGTAAAGGACTCTGGAATCCAGCAAATGTGTATATATTGATGAAATGCAAAGGAGTTTGTGCATAATTAGATTTGTTTAATCCTGTATTTGACTTATTAATGGACTGTCAACCTTTCTTAGTGTTTTGCTTATAAAGGATTTTTCGCTAAGTAGTGGGGGTATATGTACATTCAATCATAATCACGGTTCATTTTCACTAAGAAAATGACGTACTCTATACATTGACGTCTAATCGCTCTGCGCTGATAAATTTTCTAATGTCCAAACGACAAAACTAATTGTTAGTTTATTTTGCTTAACGGCCGAACGTTTATAAATCAAGCATCTTGCAACTTGCATTAGTATAATAAATAATGATTTACAATTTGTAAGGGCATCGAAAACCGGTCGTACTGACCAATCACGACTGCCAAGGTGTCGCCAGTAGTGTCTCAGTCCGCGCATGTGCGGTAGATAGTGGCCGTTGTATCTACCATCTTGGACACCAGTAAGGTCGAGAATTGCTCCGTAGAAAAGTCTGATTATCGAAGAGCAAGTAACCTTTGAAGACATCAGTCTAGCCGGACTGAAGGAGGCACCACAAGCATTCGAAGCCAAACCCATAACTTTTATCGGGGAAAGCAGAACGAGTCTCATCGTTCCGTGGGCGAGTCGAAAACTGTTGGCACTAACTAGACTGTGTTGATGTAAATGGATCGAAATCATTTTTCGTATAGAGCAACAAAATCTATTTCAATGTAAATCGCATTAAGGCCACATTTACCAGGTTCAAAAATTTTGTGCCGCGCGATCATGTAATATGCTCAGAATTAAATATTTCGGGTTTACGGTCAACACGTAGATGATCGTAGAGCAGTCATGTTCATCTGTTTGCTCTCATAATATCGTGTCCATTTACTAATTCCATACTATGTAATTCTATTTCAGCTCACCGTTTGTATGCAACCAAATTTAGAAGATGTGAAATTTTTTGTGAATGCAGATTATCATTAAAAGAATCTAAACGAGTCAAAGTTATGAACGATGCATTTTTCGTGGATCTAAGTGATCTGTATAAAATGAAGATTGACGCCATTGATTTAATCCATTCAAGGATTAAATATAATTGTAAATTCCACAAGCACTAAGCCATTGCTAATAACTCAGTCAAGGCAGATAGGAATATTTACGTATACAATTTTCCTTCTTTGTTTGATGAGCTATCATCGTAAAGCGATTTTTGAAGGAAATGAATTGTAAATTATAAAGAGCAACTAGTGGCCATTGTAAAGTGTTTTTAGAACGTGTGAAATGATGAATAGTGATGTTGCCCACATGGTGCAAGAACTAAGACAATTGTTATCTTGCAGGTCCTATCCGGTTTCTGTTCTAAATTCCTGTTTTCCTGTTATACCTACCACTACTCTCCTGCTATTCCACTTCATCCTTCTTCGGCACACATCTTTATCCCGCTACAAACCCTGACGTCGGGAGCAACGTGCTTGTGGAGTGTCGACCTTATGCCTTATCTGGGAAGAGCCGTGAAACGTCAGCGGAACACCGGAACGTTACGCGAATTCGTGAAGCTGAGTGCATTTCATAAACACATCCCTCCACCACAAGCACGCCAGAACACACTCAGACATTTTTTACTATACATATATTATAACTTGATGTATGACTATAACCTTTGTGTCCTCCGTAAGAATATTTTTTGTAGCATGCGAGCAGACAGACATATTCGTGCTGACTGCAAGAAGTGAAGGGAAGAAGTACAGAGACCTTTGTCGTTATTGGTGTATTGGTGGCAAAAGGAAAAAATTATTTTTTTTAATTTCTTTTATATGTAACTCAAATCATTGAGCAACAAACGGACATCCAACAAACAAAGCAACCATACGAACATCTTCACAGCAGATCATCATTCATCTTATTTCATACTAATTAAATTATTGTGAAACAAAGATCAAACCTCTTGATTACATCTGTGGAAAGAAAGTGAAGGTGTGGACGAAAGCTTGACCTTTCCTACTACGGTCTATCGTTCTAATGCCTGAGCACTCAACCATTCTTTTATGAAAGGTCCCTTAATAAAACGTCACAGTAAAGTCTCACCCTGTTCGATTCTCGCCTCAACGAAACCTACACCAAAAACCTCTTCAGGACCAAATCATACGCCTATAAGATATACTGCTTGTTTCAACTTGTCAAAATCTCTCCTGAACACCTTAGGGAAGGTTGAAAACATTGTGTAACGCACGACCTGTCAACAAGGCAGACAAGGTTTATTGCCCAGTTATCATCAGGCCAGGCCCGTTGTGCTCGGCTACAGCTTCAAACCGTACTGATATAGGCGTCGAATCGAATCAGTTTCTATCTCTGAACTGTGGGAGTTTTAAGTCTAGGGTGCGCCAACTTAGTCTGCGGCCTACTGACTTCTAGAACTGGTGTCTATTCACTGGCGATTTCAGACTTTATTCTTTCCAAACCTCCAATAGTGTTTGGCTAAAATCTCCGTTCCGCTTCCGCTCTCGCTCTGGCAGCTGCACTCTCTGCGTCTTCTGCATTGCTTTAAGAGCCTTTCGACGGCAGCAGTTTCTGCCTCTAGATTACTTTTGACAGCTGCGAGCTGTTTCCTTTTCAAACTTCCTTCTTTCAGCCCTTTCATCTCTCTCAGTCTTCTGTGAGTTTCAATGAATCTACGCAGTTCAATCTCCTGTATATCCCATTTCTTTCCCCCAAACTTACTATTTTTTCTCTATGGGGGGTAAAACTTTTTTCAGCCTTTTCTTTTCTGATATTTTTTAGCACTACTAAAACAGTTAAGCTTATAAACCCGGAAGAAAGTCAGTAAACAGTTTATCTACTAAACGTTATGAGTACACCAACCAGTGGTAGTGTTCCTAACACAAAGGAGCCTTAATCTTAAACCACGCTTCTGTGAGGGGTTTTTGACTAGAACCTCGTTCTTCGTTTCTCTTGAACGACCTTTCATTAATACACCCACCCTACACACAAGTCAATACTCAACACTAAAAGAACTAAAGGAAATAATTAGAAGAGCTAATTAAAAATTGCCTTTAGTGGACGCTTCGCCCCAGTACTACTCTATTTCTCACTTTGTTTCCCTCCTTAAACTTATTTGGGCCATGCAATCCTGGCAGGCTCGCCATTTGTCCAGGACGGGGAAATCGTGATGGTATTGCTTAAGTGCACTAAGTTGATGTTTCATTAGTCAGGCTTAACACACCAAGGTTATCTTGCACTCATACACGCATATGCACACTCATGCGCCCATCAATCATTCACCTCTCTCGGGGAATGGGATGTCACGCATTCGGTTTCTCTCCTAACACGACTGAGCACAAGAAATACAATTTCTATGCTACTTATAATCAAACATGAAAATTTTCCAATTACACAGATGCCAAATCAACACATAAAAGATCAGACTTCTAATCCCGGGTTATAATAAAATGACTTCTTACCTGGCCAGGTTTTCACACACACAACCACGCTTTCACACCACACCACAGTTCTTGAAAAAAGTCTCTTCACGTCTTCTTCAGCACTGTTTGATGGTGATGCCCTTGGTTGACGGCTCCAGGCTTCAGGACTGGGTCTTCGGGGTCGTCCTCTGGGATCTCGAACGTCGAACTCTTCTTCTTCGTCTTCTTCACCCACCTCTGGGTTCAAATTCAGTTTGTCTGTCTTCAACCCACCTCTGGGCTTCAACTTAGTTTCCTTCTCTTCCGCTTGTCTTTACTCTAAGACCTTGCTGTCTCTTCTATCTCCAAGACCAAAGTTTCCTCGACCCCTTTTTCTGTCCTGCTCACTCCTCTCCTCTCTCTCTCTCTCCTCTGCCTTCTCTCTCTCTCACCTGGTGTTGTTCCCCGGCACGTTGTTCCCCCCTCAGTTTATATGGGATGGAGACAAAGGATTCCCCTTCGGGCCATGCCTTTGTCCATGCTGCTTCTCAAACCCTAGTTCACAAGTGCCCCGAATTTTTCCTTCGCTACATTCTCCCACCATCAGCATTTACACACATCTCTACTAATTGATTAGCAAACAAACACTTAGCACCAGATGGACATCGAAAATTCCCGCCGACTTCGGGGGTCACTTAACACAGTAATTTTCTTAAGGAGGGCTACTAACACCTCCGCACACATTCAACCAGCCTGACAATAGAACCAACACAGTGACCCACGGCAATACCATCCGAACGAATCCAAGACTCCTGCTCTTCACTGACTGTTTACAAAGAACCTCAGCTGACTGAGCATTTAGCGCTCCTTGGAGCACCGAGGTCGTAGTGGTTACATTCCCTTCCCCCTTTCGCTTTCGGGCAGGTCCGAACTCTCTACTACCTTAGGTGTCATCTGTCATCTGACCACTTCGTCCTCCTTGACACAGTTCGGCTGGGGTGTGATGGGTAAGGTACCCGGTTAATTGGTCTATTACCCATTGTATACTACGTACAACGCCCTTTGCCTCCAAGCGTCTAATGCCTTTTGTGAGAGGTTTCACGCTCCTTGACAGTCATGAAATAAAACGACTGACGCCTTCCGCCTCGAATCTACACTGTTTCCTTTTTTCTTCCATCCACTATCGAAAATTGGTGTTTTTGTAGTTGTGGTTGTCGTCGTCGTCATACCCTGGCTAAAAGACTCCAGGGATCATCCGAACAGCCCAAAATACTTGAATACTATGGTGCAAATGCATCAGCTGGGGATGAGAACATTTTCGTGTGTGACCGTTTATGATTTCCCGCTAAAGTGGGCAGCCACACTCCGACCCTTTGGGGGATTTTGGAGACGGATTTGTTATGCTAGGAGCTTGTCACAACTGAAGACAATCCCCGCATAGCAACGCAGAGCATAACAACATTTTGATGTAGCACTTGGTGTTTCTAGCCTATGTCAATTGACCTGACACAGCCTAAGCCAACACGTGGAAAATTTGAGAAAATTGCTTCTTCAATATTCAGACTGTTTGATGCCCAAACGCGCTGATATTTCCATTCCTTTGACAAATTCATTCATTTTAACAACACATGATTGGTAAATAATCGATCTCAAAAACATGATTGGTAAATAATCGATCTCAACACATGATTGGAAAAATTTAAACGGTCTAATTTACAAAATAATGTCATATTTAAAAATCAGATCAAGCGTAAAGTCAGCTTCTGTGAGAGGGAAGAAAAGCTGTCACGATTGTTACTATTTTTCAACCTCTAGGGGGCTGAATTTTTTTTCAGTCGTTATAAGAATTTTTCATACTGCAAAATTTAAGGGGCCAATTGATGTGGTTTAATGTTTGCAGATCCCAAACCCTGTGTTGGGATGAATTTAAAAGGGAAAAAAAAAAAGTTTTTGAGTAAGTAAGGGTGTGTCTTTGTTTATTTTTTTAACGTTTTAAATTTTTTGGGGAAAATTTATTTTTTTCCCTTTATACCTGTTTGTTTTTTTATTTGTCTATTTACTAGGGGTTAGGTCCCCTGGCTCTCCCCAACCCTAAACATCCCCCTTCCCGTCATCTCCACCCCCCCAATTGCCGCCAGCCCCCCCCCCCCCCCCCCTCTCTCTCTCCTCTCTCCCCTTCAAACAACTTTCAACGGGCCATAAAAGCATTTTCCTTTATCCGCTTATCAGTTGCTTAAAGGGGGAAAAAATAAAAATTTCCCGGGGGAAAGTGGATCCACACACATCACGCACGCTTCCCACGCACCACACACACCACACAAACACACACACACAAAAACCCACACACCAAAAAAACCCCACACACTAAAGGGACTGACGTATTCCCCATTTTTTTAAAAAAAAATTATTCTTTTTTTTTTTTAAATTTTAAAACGTGACCCATGGCAGCAAAGTAGAAAACAAACCCAAAACCCAAAAATAAAAAAACCCGAATCGGAAATAAAGGGAGGGGGGGGGGAACAGTAAACGATAAACAGTAAACAAGGGGGGTTATGTTTTGCCCCCATAAGGAAACCTAACAAAGAGAAACTTTTTTTTCAAGATGGCCACCCTTTTTAAAATTTTAAATAAAGTCAAAAAATTACATAGACGAAAAATCTAATAGGGGGAAAAAAAACAAGCACGGGCCAACAACTGAATGTTTCTGGAAAAGTTTTGGACTTAAAGGGGAGGGGAGGGGGATTTTGAAGAGGGAGAAACTGGAGCAATTGAAAAATTTTCTTATCGTTTTTTTTTTTTTTTTTTTTAAATTTAATTTTCCCATTTTTTCTCCATCTTCAAACCCCCCTCCCCCCCCCCCCTAAACCCAAAATTTCCTTTTGCCGACAGTTCGTTTTTGGGCCCCCTGCGTTTGGTTTTTCCCCCACTTTTTAGATTGTTCGTCTATGAATTTGTCTGGACTTTATTCAATTTTAAAAAACGCTGTGCCAGTCTTGAATAAAAATTACCTGTTTTGGGTTTTCCTTATGGGAGCAAAACATACCCCATTTGTTTACTTTTTTATCGTTTACTTTTCCCCCCCCCTTTCATTTCTTTTCCCGGGATTTGTTTGAAAAAATTGGAGGTTATTTGTATTTGTTTCTGTCCGTCGTGTGTTTGTTTTTTTGACCCCCCTTGCAATTTTTGGGTGGATCCTAGGCGTAGGTCAAAGATGTCCCCTAAAATTTTATTTTTTTTTGAAAAATGTCTTTAGTTTTAAAAGAAACCTTTTTTTTCCTCCCCACCTTTCTTTTGGTTGCATTTACTACCCTTCGCTGGCGCTGGGGGGGCTATTGGATTCTTTTTTGCACCCAGGGTGGTGAAAAACCCCAACAGTATTAGGGGACTGTGGTGTGTCTCTAATTTAAAGCCCGGGAGCGCAGACGCAACCCGCCGTGTCTCCCTGATGAGTTCCCAAACCACGGGGGAAAGGCCTTGGGCAGGGGAATTTTCAAAATATCTACCTTTAAAAGGGGTTGTGGGGGGTTCCCCCCTTTTGCAGCTATGAAAGAGGTTTTATTTTCTGTAACCCTTTTTTTTTTTTAAATTTTTTTTCCCCGTTTTTTCCATCTTCAAACTCCCCCCTCCCCTCCCCCAAGGGCCAAAAACTTTGCCAACAGTTCAGTTGTTGGCCTGCGTTTTTTTTTTTTCCCCCACTATTAGATCGTTCGTCCCATGTATTTGCCTGACTTTTTTCAAATTAAAAAGGGTGTGCCGTCTTGAATAAAAGTTACCTGTGTTAGGGTTTTCCCTTTTGGGGCCAAAAAAAACCCCCCTTGTTTACTGTTTTTTGTTTACTGTTCCCTACCTCATTTCAAATTTCCCAAAATTTTGCCCCCCTTTTATTAAAATTTAGGTTATTTTTATTTGTTTCTTTTCCCTCTGTTTGTTTTTCTTTTTTATCTCCCTTGCCCTCTTTTTTGGGGGGATCCTCAGGGGGTAAAGGGTCAAAAAACGTCCCCCACAAAATTTTTTAAAAAATTTGCATAATGTCTTTTGTTTTAAAAGCAACTTTTTTTTCCTCCCCACAAATTTCGTTTGGTTGCAAAATTTCTTTCCTTCGCTGGGTGCTCTGGGGTGCTATTGGGCTTTTTTGGCCCCATGGGGGTTTAAAACCACAGTTTATGGACTTTTGGTGTGTTTATTTGACGCCGGGGAGCGCAAACACAAAACCGCCATGTCTCCCTGAAGAGTTTCCCCAAAAAAGCGGGCGAAAGGCCCCCGGAGGGAGGCAATTTCAAATTATTTTCTGCCCTTTAAAAGGGTTTTGGGTGGGTTCCCCTTTTTGCCTGTGAAAAAAATTTTTAATCTGTAAAATTTTTTTTTTTTTTTTTTTTTAATTTTTTTTTTCCCCGTTTTTTTCCAACTTCAAAAATTCCCCCCCCCCTCCCCCCCCAAGTTTCCCAAAACTTTTGGCCCGGAAAAGTTCATTTTTTGGGCCCGTGCTTGTTTTTCCCCCCTATTAGATTGTTTTTTCTATGTATTTATCTTTACTTTATTCAAGTTCAAAAGGGGTGTGCCAGTCTTTAATAAAAAATTACTCTGTGTTAGGTTTCCTTTTTTGGGGGCAAAACAACCCCCCTTGTTTTCTGTTTAACAAATGAAAAAAAGTGTCTTTTTTTCCCACCTTTTTTTGTTTTGTATTTTATTTTTTCAAGAGGAGGGAAAGGGAGTGGGAGGAACGGGGAAAAGGGGGGGGGGGGGGGGGGGGGGGAAAGGGCTGGAGGCATGCGGGAGTTGGGGGGTGGTTAAATGGTGTCAACGCAACCCTTTTAACATAAGAAATGGCAAACAAAAAGGGGACGTAACTTTGTGAAATAAATTTGGGGGCCGGGGGTGAAAAGGGAAATTTTGTCCCTTTTTAAACCCCCCCTTCGACCTTTACCCCTCTTTCCAAACAAATTTTCCCCCCCCTTTCCCCCCCAAAACAGCGCGGGGCCTAACCCCCCTGTTTAGTCTCCCCCCTCACCTGTGGATCCTGTTTTCTGATTTAAACCCTAAACCCGGGTGTTGTCATTGATATTGGGGTTTTTTTGCGACGTGCGAGATGAAGAAATGCTTCGGAAAACTTGGGTCCAAGTGTTTGTGTTGACCCAGACGCTTCATCGGCCCCACATTTTTAAATTTGAATTTCATGATTACAAAGGGGCTTCAAAAACATCTGGGGGACAGGGAGAAAGAAAGGGAAGAAGGTGTACACTCGCAAACGCGGACGCAACACGCACGCAAACACACACCCCACCCGCGCACGGGACGCCGGCACACACAAACCCCGCACGAAAACCACACACGACGCACGCACATATGCGCGCGCACAACCACAACACACACAACACCCACACACCACAAAACACGCGCGCATTTGCGCGCACAACACACATGCACGAACACGCGCGGCGCGCGCCGCTCACACACATACACACTAATGTCACAATGTGGAAAGACGTTAATTGAAGACAACAGCAACAACAACAACAAACAACACACACACACACACACACACACACACACACACACACACACACACACACACACACACACAGCACATAGTAGGCTAACTGATAGGTTTTGAGTTAAGATTGGGCCAAAATCAAATTGTTTGTTTGTGAAGCCATACACGCGATAGCCTGTTTTAAAGATGAAAATGGATTTTTTTTTTTTTTTTTTAACTGATTCTAGTAAGCCAGAATGTTTGAATGACAAGATGAGAAAAAGTCTGAAAAAGAAGTACTGCTTGTATATAATTTTAAAAAAAAAACAACTTTAAAAACAAACACTGCTTATAAATACAAACACAGGCGTGGCGGGAGAAGAGGACGAAGAAGTACATTGAGTGCATAGAGCACTCTCGAAGCTTAAAAATATATTTTGCAAGCTCATTAACAAGGCTTCGTTTTCTTAAACGTAGCATTGGATTCGCGTGTTTTTTTCTTTTTCTTCTTTTCTTTCTTTTAATTTTTTTTTTTTTTAAGTGGGGAGTGACTGGAGGGCACGCTCTCGGACTTTCCCCCTCCCCATTTCCTCCCCCCCCTCAGCAATCTCGAGTGATTTGCGTTCTCCACTTGGAACACTTTCTCAGTCTTGTGAAATTCTTACAAACCAACAGATCCATCCCTTAAACAATACAAATGTTACTGGAATGGATGTCAAAGAATGCTAAACGGACTAAAACGAACCATAAACAGAAGACTGCCAGAGAATCCACGTTAAACCCTAAACATTTTTGCCATTCCGTACAGTATCAAACTAAAATCTTTTCTGTGTTAGTCCAATATTGAAAGAGGGGCTTGGTTTGCAGAAATGGTTAGTTGATGGTTAATAAAAAGTTATGGCTTCTTGGCGAGCACGTCTACGAAAGAAAAGTTAGAGGACGTGCCTGTACTGGAAGAAGGCGAAGAGTCTGACGGTTTGTTCCCGTCAGTAATTCACATAACTCACAGAATCACAGAAATGTATGGCTATAGGCTAATAGCCTTTTGCCCTCATAATCAGTATCCGTTTATGTGCTTTTGGATCACTTTCTCGTGAAAGTCCTAATGGCTTAAGTCAGGCATAGTGTATACTACATTTATCATCATCTTAATAAAGATCCAACTCAGTGGAAAATACCTGGTCTTTAAACTTTTGTCAATTTGATTTTTAAATGCGTTTACTGATGGCGCGTTGATAGTGTCATCGGAAAGGTTATTCCACAGATTAATGATACGGTTAGTAAAAAAATTGCGTAACTGGTTAGTTGCAAAATTTGTTTTGGTTATTTTGAAGTTATGTCCTCGAGTCTTTTCATAGTTAGCCATAGTGAACAAGAAGAGGTGGTGCAAGGATCATAAATTTTAATATTGTGCATAAATTTTGTATACTTCAATGAGATCACCTCTTAGTCTTCTGAATTCAGGCTAGCAACCTAAACAGAGTTAGGCGCTCCTCATAACTAAGATCACGAGTACTCGTTCTAGTTACACACTTTGTAAATCTTCGTTGAACACCTTCAATCATATTTATATGTTTTTTTAAGATAGGGGCACCATACTGAGTTTCCATATTCAATAATTGGTCTAACTAGAGCTTTGAACAATGGAATCATGATTTCAGGAGATTTATTTGTAATAATCCTCACAAGAAGACCACCAATTGATTACCTTTTTTTCACAATGTTGTTTATATGAGTCTCAAAGTTCAAATCTGGGTCCATGGTGACACCTAAATCCTTCTCATCCAATAGTACTTCCAGTGTTCTATTAACCCCATTTTCCAGTATTGTGTACTGATAGTGTGGATTATTCTTTCCAAGGTGCAGAACTTTGCATTTCTCGATATTAAACTGCAATAGCCAGTATTTGTCCATTTCACTAGATTGTGTATACACAATTGTAAATGATCTCTGTCTTCTATATTTTGGATGGCAGAGTAAGCCTTGGTGTCGTCTGCAAAGATTTTTACTTTACAATCTACCCTCCTCAGGCATATCATTTATAAAGTATATGAACAAGGTCGGTCCGAGAACACTACCCTTGTGGTCTATCCACTAGTCACGTTGACCTTCGATGATTTACTACTGTTTACACTTACAAACTGTGATCTTCCTTTTAAGAAATCTCTGATCCACGATAGTAGCTTGCCGTTTATACCGTAGCCTCCCAGTTTATTTATCAGTCTTGGTGTGGAACTGTATCAAATCTTTCCTCAAGTCTAGGTAGACTGCGTCAACTGGTATTTTCTCATCCAATGTAACTAACCAATCTTGTAAAGTAACAAGTAGTTGTTAACACATGAACGCCCTGTGGTAAATCCAAATTGTTCTCTAGATAACAGGTCATGTTTGGTTAAGTGCTGGCAAAGAGCGTCTCGAATAAAACCCTCGAAAACTTTACAGACAACACATGTTAGCTGACTGGACGGTAGTTTCCTGCTGAGTTCTTGTTTCCTTCTTAAAAATAGACGTACTTCTGCTTCTTTCCAATCTTTCGTTATTACAACCCTTTTCTTGTGTTCTATCGAATAATGTCTTCAATGGGTAAAGCGATGACGTTAGCCAGCTCCTTCAGTACTCTTGGGTGAATCTCGTCAGGTCCTGGGACTTCGATGGGTTTAAGTTCTTTAATGTTTTTTCCATCTGGTCGGTTGTGATCTCCACTTTTGTTAATTCTGTAACCTCTTTTTACATGAAAACTTTGGAACGTTTATGTTACTTTCTCTCAGTAAAAACACTGGCAAAGAAGCTGTTTAGTACACTTGCTTTTCAGAATCATTTTGTGTAAGGTACCATCTTCCTTAGTAAATTAGCTATCGATTCTTTTGGTATGGTTTTTACTCGTAACATAACGGAAAAATCCTTTTGGGTTTTGCTTAGATTCTTTAGCCAGTTTTAGCCTCCTTTGCTTTTACATTTTTCCTTGTCCCCCATGTTACTTGGTTTCTAGCTCTTGCAATGCATACAGTTTGTAGTTTTCATTTGTGGGGTATTTCTGTACCTTTTGAAGGCTCTGCGCTTAAGGTGAATTTTATCTAAGAGAGATTGGGGAATGGGGGTCTCGTCTTGGTTTGTTGGTTGGTCCTTGTTTAAAAGACTTTTTAGGAATAAATTTGTCCATTGACTTAATAAGTACATTATGAATAATCCCCCAAATTTCATCCACTGTGCTTCATTGGTCACAAGGTCGTTCCAATTTATCTCTCCTACATGTTTTCCTCATGCCTTCGTAATCTCCTTTATCCAGTTGATACTTCACAGAGTAACCAGATTCAGAGTATTCCTGAAGTGTTTTCCCTACACTCAAGAGAAGTTCGTGGTATATACCTAGCACTCCTGCACTCGCACACACGCACTCTACCTACCTGATCAGTCCAGACTCTGGCTTGGGGGCTTCGTCAGGATTCTTTCCCAAGCCCTTCACTGGCATGAACTGCAAGTAAGGTCGGTCACAACACAGTCTGCGACGCACTCTGTCCAAGCTTCCAAGCCGAGCTTGCAGCTTTCATCAGAGGGTCAAGCAGCTGGTACAGTCTATTCTGTCAGTGTCCACCTCCGGGCCCAGCAGTGGTGCTGTCAGAACCGTCCTAGCCGTTGTGTCCGTCTACGGCTGTACTGTCGCAGTGCTAGGGCAAAACTGTCTCCTGGTAACTGGAGGCCCCAGCACTGGTCTGTCACTAGTGTACTGTAGTACGACGTAGCTCCCTAGCTAACAAGTTAGCTAGTCCGCTCTCCTTAAGGCCGAGTGTCGAGCTCCCTAGCTAACTACAAGTTAGCTATCCGCTCTCATCCTCAAGGCCCGAGTGTCGCTAACCTAACAACAAGTCAGTAGCACCGCACTCTTCAAGCTCCCGTGTCGTACTCCGAAGTTCGTCGGCTTGTTTACACGAGTGTCAGTGAACACTTCTCACGCAGGTGCACTTCCGCTGAGCTCGCCATACGTGCGCAGAAACCGTGCGTCACTACACTCCCCCCACTTCATGATGAAAGCTTTTTGTCCAGGGGTTGCAGTGAGGAAGGAGCTCTTCACCTCGCTTGAGCCCATGTCTGTAGTGTCGATTTGCAGGTCCTCTGAGAGTGCTTCCTGTTTAGCAGCCGGAGATGCGGAAAGCACTGTGTGCCAACAGGCCCATGGAAACTGATCCATAGCCGTCTGCGACCTCGTCCGGTAAGGCTATTTCAGCCACTTCGGAGGGTACAGCAGATGCCTAAGGCATCACTGCTTGGGCAGGCTCCCAGCCTCCAGCGCTAGATAGTGTTCTCCATATTTTTTTCACTGTGGTCTATCTGCACCACCAGAAGCAGCATGACCTTTTAATGAACCAGGACGGTTGCCGCCTCAGCCGGCACATCTGGAAGCTACCCTGAACCAGCCCCCCGATATACAGGCAAAAAGTGGCCATCGCTTCCCTCTGCCCATCCTGGATGCGCACGTCACCCAGGGCGGACAGAAGACACTGCATTCAGGGGAACTGGAGCAGTCACCTCCAGCCTCCCAGTGACACGACAAACCAATCCATGCCTGCCACAATGCCCTGCACACCCCTCAGCATACATCACAGTCTCTCTCTCAGGCACCCTAACAGCAAGCAGAAGGCTCAGGGATTCCATGTCCACTGGTGCTGGGTACCATCCTCCGCCAGCAGCTCTGCTCTCCCGGCTCATACTAGCCATCAACACCAACAGTGCCTTCCAGTGAATGAGAGCCGGCACAGACTCCAGATGAAGTGTTTCTGGAACTGGCTCTCCCACATGGTGGCTAAAGCCTTCATGGCCTCCTTCTGGCAGTTGGTGAAGACTGTATTGCCCACGCTGGGGCAGTGCCGCCTGCTGATGAAGTCCACCAGCTTTTCCCAGTTTCCACATGGCCCCAGTAGCCATGCTATTGCCTGCTCAAGTGCCTGTGTCCGACCCTGCAAAACAACCTTTGATGAAGATGGCAACCTTTCATCAAATATGCCAGGCAGATGGTGAATGAAGGCATGAGCTTTCGGATACCGGTTAGCCTCTCCACATCCAGGAATCAAACACTTCTTGCCCCTCTTTTGGGTTTCCTGGCATGTGGAACCGGCCTCCTTTGCCTTCCTTGATCTGTGGCGATGTACAGACATGTGCTTGGGAGAAGTTCTGGCATCCTGGATCTCAGCAGTAGGGTTCGAGTCCGTGCATCTATTCCCTGTTGTGGGCCCTTTGTCAGAGGATTCCCTGTCCCTTTCTATAAGGCCTGTGTTGGGATCCTCCTGATGCTGGCTAGACTGCCCAATACCCCTACTGTCCTGAGTATGCCTGGCTGACACTTTTCCAGTGCAACTTGATTTGCCAGCTGAACCTGAAACCTGACTCTGGCATCCTGACCTGTCTCCCTCATGGTCACTTTCACCTTAGAACCGGCCCTGACCCTAGCAATTCGAATAACCTCAGGCCCTGCTTGAGGTGATTCCTTCAAAGTCTTGCAAGGGGTGCTGACTGCCTGGCTGGTTGGGTCCTTTTAGTGGTGAAGCACTAGGCATATGTGGCGGATTATTGCCAGTAGCTCCCACTGCCTTGGACCGTACCGAAGGTTGCACCTTGGAAACCCTGCCATGGGAATGGTCCTTAACTTGCATTTGCCAGGGTGCGAAGGAACTGGAACCTTGACTGGAGAGCTAGGGTCCCTTTCCTTCCTTCCACCCCTTTGCCAGACTGGTTCTGCAGCCACTTCTGTACCGCCTGCAATCTTTTTCCGGTGCCCAACCTGTTTGCAGTAAAAGCACTTGATGTTGGAATCCGGATTGTCAGAGATTGTTTTCCACTTTCTCTGGCCATAAGCTGCAGATGAGTGGTCAGTTTCTCCACAATCAGTTTAAAAGCTGTCCAGATTCTGCTTGGAGAAACCAGAACTGACCTGTGGCTCCTCCTGAACTTTCCTTGGTGCCTCATCCATGACCAGGGAGACGGCTGGTACCACTTGACCTTATGACGGCTTCTTCCATGGTTCTGGGTCTCTCCAGATAGGCATATTTACCTGCCTCCTTGTCCTGACTGCCAATGCAAAATCTGCTGATCGCCTCGCCCTGTACATATCTTTCTGGCAGGTCTCTGAAGGCTGAAACAGCAAGCATGGTGACCCTGTCTGCCCAGTCCTCACAGGACTCCCCTGGGTTCTGGCTGGCTTGCTGGAACTTGAGCTTGGCCGTTTCCGTCAGCTCTCTGGCCCCGAGCGTGCTTCCAACTTCATCATCATCTGGTGATATGAGCACTGACTGCTCATCTGGGTGGCAATGGTGAAGAAGTCTTGGCTTTTTCCTTCCAACACCATCCCAGGTAATCCCGACTCTCCATTCTGACCAGTTGAGGGCTGTTCTATAGCTGTCAAACCTGTACTTGAATGACAGCCAGTTTGTGTTCCCGTCATACTGTAGATTTTGTGGTAATTTTCGGGGTCTCCTCTTGGTCCAGAATGAGAGTACCTAACAGGACTGTTTTCCCTGCTGCTGTCTGAGGGGTCAGAATACAATCGACTCACTCTCAGTGCAGTCGAGGTGGTCATGGCAGTAAAATCGGTTTCTGTGTGACCTAGACCTTTGGTGCCTGGCCAAGTTACTCTCGAGGGCAGGGGACAGCTCGACGGGCCCGTGTTCGTCTGTCATGCCTCCTGCCACTATACATGCGCCCCTCCCCATCCTATGCTCTTGGTCATGATCTCCAGCAAAATCTCGACGCCCTGTGGTCAGTCGGTGCTGGCGACCTGGACCTACTTGAGTATAGGGGTAAAGTGCCTGGAATCTTTAGGTCTAAAGTCCCCACCATGGTTGTCTGTGCTGTCGTCCCTGTGATCTTGTTTCAGGTTCGACTGCCTCAGACTCTGGTATGTGTTCCCACGCCAGAGACTTGACCCAATCTGTGGCATGCTGTCCGCTAGAGGCCGACCTTGACGAAGACAGAGACCTCCGCGACCGCTCGTGTCCCCGATCCGAGTAACCAAGTCTAAAAGACTCGCTCCTTCCTGGTGATTTCTCACCATCTGGATGGATGGGGTTCCAATTTTTACAGCAGACCCAGGGAAGCCCACTTCCAACTCAACCAGGTTGTCCACAAAGTTTAGTGGATGAGTCGGAACTGGTGGCAGCTCGGCGAGCAAGGAACTGGTATCACTGGGTTCAGCAACTAGACTTGTGTTTTTGCTTGCCCCTGAGTGAAGAGAGGACCAGAAATCATCCATGGACTGCTGCTCATCCCATGTGGGTAAGGGAGTACTCTTTCTTTTCTTCCCCCCAATACGGCGGCCATTTTGGGGCTCTATTAAATCTTCCATGGCCCCCTGCTGCATTCCGAAATCAATCAGTTCAAGCAGGTCGTCACTGGGTTTGCCACAAGGAATGGACGTCATCATGGATAACCTCAATTTCCCCTTCCTTTCCCTGAACACACAAGCTGCACTGCTCAATCCAGAGGCTGTGTTACATTCAGCCCTATGGTCTACTGAATAAATCTTTCCCCCTTTATTTAATGGAGCAGCTGGAAAGTACTAGTGTGGAGTACAATTAGTACCTGGTCTGTGTACAACACACCAACACCCAACGCTATTAGCAACTTGTTTGCTAACTTACAGCTAGGGTTGTACTAACTGAAAGTGCTAAGCATATCCCACTTCTGACACCAATGAAGTGTTTTTCCCTACACCTCAAGAGAAGTTCGTGTATATACCTAGCACACCTGCACTCGCACACCACGCACTCTACCTACCTGGTCAGTCCAGACTCTGGCTTGGGGGCTTCGTCAGGATCTTTCCCAAGCCCTTCACTGGCATGAACTGTCAAGTAAGGTCGGTCACACACAGTCTGCGACGCACTCTGTCCAAGCTTCCAAGCCGAGCTTTGCAGCTTTCATCAGAGGGTCAAGCACTGGTACAGTCTATTCTGTCAGTGTCCACCTCCGGCCCAGCAGTGGTGCTGTCAGAACCGTCCTAGCCGTTGTGTCCGTCTACGGCTGTACTGTCGCAGTGCTAGGGCAAAACTGTCTCCTGGTAACTGGAGGCCCCAGCACTGGTCTGTCACTAGTGTACTGTAGTACGACGTAGCTCCCTAGCTAACAAGTTAGCTAGTCCGCTCTCCTTAAGGCCGAGTGTCGAGCTCCCTAGCTAACTACAAGTTAGCTAGTCCGCTCTCTCCTCAAGGCCCGGTGTCGCTAACCTAACAACAAGTCAGTAGCACCGCACTCTTCAAGCTCCCGTGTCGTACTCCGAAGTTCGTCGGCTTGTTACACGAGTGTCAGTGAACACTTCTCACGCGAGGTGCACTTCCGCTGAGCTCGCCTACGTGCGCAGAAACCGTGCGTCACTACATTCCTTTCTGACTTGAACATCGAAGTAAAGAGCTGAGTGGTGGCTTTTCCCTAGTGGGGGCCAATGCTCCAGATTAATGACATCCTCATGCGTGTTTGTAAACAATAAGTCTAACACATTGGGTGTTGTAAAACCTCTCTAATGATAGGTTCAGAAGTCATTTGGGTGATGTAATTTTGCTGTACACACCTCCAAAAATTTCGTAGCTGGGTGATCCTCGTTCTTACAACTTACTGCATTTCGCCAGTCAATTTCTGGATAGTTAAAGTCTCCTGTGATAATAATGTTGTTTTTAAAATGCTAAATACAAATTTATTAGTTAGTTAAATTAGAGTGATCCTCGCACTCAGAATTGGGAGATCTATACACTACTCCAAAATGAGGTTTCGTTACTGCCAGGTAATGATACTCTGCACTTCGACCGCACCGAAAGATAAAACTAAGGCAACTACACGCCTCTAAAGCTCAAGACCCCAATAGCACCACACAGTACTTTTCAACAGGACAATTCTTGGCTTTATCTACTGATTACTTTTTAGTACTTTTCAACAGGATGATTCTTGACTTCATTTACTGATGACTTTTCAGTACATTTCATCGGACATTTCTTGACTTTATTTACTGATGACTTTTCAGTACATTTCATCGGACATTTCTTGACTTCATTTACTGATTACTTTTTAGCACTTTTCAACAGGACAATTCTTGACTTATTTACTGATTACTTTTTAGCACTCTTCAACAGGACATTTCTTGACTTTGTTTACTGATTACTTTTAGGACTTTCAACAGACAGTTCTTGACTTTATTCACCGATTACTTTTTAGCACTTTTCGAAAGAGCATTTCTTGACTTTATTCACCGATTGCTTTTTAGTACTTTTCAACAGGACAATTCATGACTTTATTTACTGATTACTTTTTAGCACTTTTCACAGGATCTTTCTTGACTATATTTACTGATTACTTTTTAGCACTTTTTATAACAGTGTAGTTCTTGAATTTATCTACTGATTAATTTTTAATACTTTTCAACAGGACATTTGTTTTTTTACTTTATTTACTGATTATTGTTTAGCACTTTTTAACAGTGTAGTTCTTGAATTTATTAATTAACAACTTTTTAGTACTTTTCAACAGATATTTCTTGACTTCATTCACTGATTTAGCATTATTGTGTGGTATCATTAGCAAGAGCATGTTCTTGTTCAATTACTCTCTTATCTTTGTTTATTTGCTTTTTTTCTTTTTGTTTGTTTGTTTTACATACTAAAGGAACCACCAACACATGCACACAGGTCCGAGTGCCTCCAATGCGTGTGTGCGGCGCTCAGTGGACAATATCTGTCAACATGTGTCAACGTGAACAGAAAGGTAACAACGGGAATGCTTGAGTTTTCTGTTCGGATCACTGGATCTGAAAAGAATTCTCCAAAATCGTGAAAGTGCATACACTGAGTTTTTGTATGTAGATAACTGGAGTCATCGTTTTCTGGCTTCTGCTGGACTTTATCTGTTCAAAACTGGCATTGGCACATTGTTCATATGACTTCCAAATAGCAAATGCAAGGACTTTTCAAGGACTTTATCATGAAATTCAAGGACTGTAACATAGACGACATAAGCCTTTTGCGTACCTGTGATGCTTCAGTTAGTGCAGGAGAATCCGCACAGAAACTGTCGACAGGAAATGGAAACTTCCAACTTTTGCTCGATCATCTCAAAGTTCATGTATATGATTCATCTCACGATAATTTTGTGATTTACCATTAGAACATGAAAAGCGCCAGCAAGAGTCTTCCTTTCAAGCACTCTGAGGTTTTATATAAACACCAAAGTCGGAAGGGGCTCAAAATCAAGGACTTGTATAAACCCTGGTGGCAGAGACACCAGCAAAAACTTTTTTTGATCCAGTAGTACAGAGTGTGACATCGTTCGCAAAATTGGCACACCGAGGAATTGAGCCTTGATGAATACAGTGTTCGAATGTTGATGCTGAAGAGAGAAGAAAGTCATATTATATCGATGAAATGGAACCAGCAGACTTGGTAAGTTCCATCAGCCTGACTATTTTTTAGTGATGGTATTGGAAGTGACCACACATTGGCATCACAAGTTGTTCTGTGTCAAACTCTTGCCTGCTACAGCGGTGGGTCAACTCTGTCGGTCCAAATGTTTGCGACTCACACTGGGGACCATCTGTAGCAGACGATGTGCAGGTCCCTCAATCAACAGCTCTATCGGTCCGCCTGAGGCCGGAGGTTCCATCTCCTCTGAAGCTGCACCATCAAAACATGGGAAGGGCCCAAAGAACTCAAGTCAAGAATTTGGTGATGCCGGTGACCCCAACAGAAACAACCAAAGGCATAGACAGTAGAAAGGTAATCAAAACTGGTCACATGAAGCAGGGCATGAAAGGACATTTTTCATACTGCATGACAGGGCTGTGCTCCACGTTTACTTTCATATCTTGGCATCAACCAGGCTCGCAAGATACAGACACCTGCAATGTTGGTCAGAAAATTTGAGCAGTTACTTTCAGAGACGCGTCCATAAAGAGGATGAAACTCAACTGTGTGATCCCATTCTTCCCAGCTGAGCTCATAGCAAATTCAACACTGGATAGGAGCCAGCTGGGCAGAAAAATCCCACAAATAGAACGACGCTGTCTAGCACAGAACCTATGACCTCCTAGCCGAGCGTCCGTGACGCCAACGACTTCGTCACAACGGCTGGTAAAACACCCTGTATTGCTAAGGCCAGTTATATCAGAAGGTGACAATTCTATGTCATTACGCATCAACTTGGTGAACCAAGTATGCCAATTGAGAACATCACTTTGATTTTGTGAATTTCCCCAACATGCACTTGGGACAAAACTTCTGCTGAGAATGAAGTGGAATGCAAACAGAAATGGTTCACACCTCATAGAGAGAGAGAGAGAGAGAGAGAGAGAGAGAGAGAGAGAGAGAGAGAGAAAGCCCTCATATATACAGAAACATAGAGGAACAAAGGAGAGAAACACTCACTCACACACTTACTGACATTTTTTTTAAACCTGTCTATGTTATAGTTTTCTTTCAAGGTTTAAGGATACTCATTATTCATCGCCATAACATCACCGACCAGTTAGAAATGCAATTATGAATTGTCTGATACAAATACATACGTACCAGTCCAGTAGCATAGTTATAGATTCTTTAAATGTAGCGAAATATTTCTGAACACTATAAAGAAGACAGAACACGGTAACAAGAGATAACATTCACTTAAAAGTGATTCCCATGATGATGAAACCAAAGATCATACAGAAAAAAGTATCCAGCCACAGGGTAGGGTGACAGAAGGCAGTTGGAGAATCACTGGTTGGAATCAAATCAAACCATGGTGCATCCATCACTGTGCCGTCTTCAAGTCAAAGCCAGCTTTGGTGCCTGTGTTGTGGGGTGAACCTTAGACCAAATATGGAAATAGTGTTGTGAGTGTGTGTGTGTGTGTGTGCGAGTGTGTGTGTGTGTGTATGCGAGTGTGTGTGTGTATGTGTGTGTGTGTGTGTGTATTGAGTAGAGTGTGTGTGTGTGTGTGTGTTTGCACATTTTGTACGAGTGATATCCTATTACCCCCGAAGATGAAAAAAAGCTGTATAATCTATGTGCATACAATGTTGACCTGAATGTCTTACCATGCATATTCCATTGACTGAAAATTTATACTAATTCACACTAATCAACTACCTCTAGTGACTCAAATTTTTGTGTTGTGCTCTGAATTGGATGTGGAATCAAGCCGATTTCTCGAGGTGTGCGTCTAGCTTCTTTTGTCGGTTGCAATGGCATGAAATGGTCTTGCCTTGAAGGAATTAAGTTAAAATTTGTAGCAACAGTTGAATACAGATCTTAGCAACACTTGTAACTGATCACAAGTTTCAGTGTTGTTAACATTTCAAACATTTCTGACTACATTCATCACACACTGATGGTCTTCACCATTTAATGCAAGGGATGGCTGTGGAGAATTGACATTATTCTGCAAGTATGGTTGGTCTAGCTAATTATCAAACTGCAGTGAAAATGCCAACGTGTAACTTCACCACTGACACACACACACAACCAAACCAATTCACCATATAATGCACTGTTAACATATGAGCCAAAAGCAAGAACAATGTCCACCTGAAGAAACACAATTCAAACACAGATCAACAAGAATGTTTTATTAATAGGATTATTCGCCTTCTGGTATCCATGCATAGCCTTAAACGTGCACAAACAGTACATGTACAAATGGAAAACACAACTGCATATCCACAGTCTTTCGCAGAACTTCATGTTTTAACATGAGTTTGCTTGTTACTGTTCTTGACAATTATGCACATGTTGTATCTATCAATGTAAATAATCCAGCATTTGCTCATCACTGCTCATTCCTGTGTATCAATATAAAAGTAAGTGTTGCTGCTTTACTGTTCCCCTCTTGACATAGGTAATGGTTTTCTTGTTGATTGGCGTGTTTGCTAATTACTGTTTTCATCTGGATAATGTATGTATATGTAATGGTATACTTTGTTTACTTATCTAAATATAACAAGTTTGTTTTAATACTGTTTTTACCTTAACATTAGAATATGTGTACACCTAATGGTGTGCTATGTTTAAGTTAAAAACAAAGTGTTCACTTATCACTGCTCTCATCTTGACAAAATGTGTACATGTGATGATGTATCTAAGTCAGTTAAAACAATGTGCTCATTACTGCTTTCATCTTCACAATATGTATTCATGTAATGAAGTATGAGCAGAAACACACCCCCCCCCAAAATCATATCTGGAGTTTGTGCGATCAGCAAACAGGATGGGTGGGACAATGAAAAACACATGTTGTTCATGCAGACGCCTATGCAAAGATAAAAAGCCAACATATTTGCACAAAATTCAAACAGTTCAAATTTACAAAATGAGGAAAGAGCATGCAAAATATTCTTGTATAAAAAGTTGCAACCAATCTGCCATATGTTTGGTTTGTACTGAGTTCAAGATATGCATACATGTCTTTTTCAACATCAATACACTTTCCCACTTAAAATGCAATATTTCTTTCACTTCAGGTTAAGTAGACTTGTTCTATTACTTTCCTCAACATGTTTTTACACTATAACATGTCATTCTCCAACACAGCAGTACTTTTCATTTCCGAAGTCAACTCCTGCTGTCTTCAGTACAGTATCAGCCACCAACTTGATGACGACTCCTTTAAAAAACCTGTCCGGACAATAATATTCTATCCAGACTTTTTTTTTTTTTCAAAACTGAAAGTATTTCAAACAGACATCAGTACACCTCATAATGTACGAGTCAAGATGGGTTTTTTTTTTCCAAGTCTCCAAACTGAAAAATACTTATCAATGATGAAATCACAATACGTTGCAATGAGATGACAATGATGAGAAATGCAGCCATCCTATCCGTTCACATTTTTCACCAAATACAGGCACCTATCGGCATGGTTGACTATGCCACTGAATCATGCACCACATGAAACAGGTTTTGTTTCACTACTCGTAAAAACTAGCATTGAAGACGCATACAAAACATCATCTTCACATATTATGCTTTCTCATACTGTATAAACAGCACGGTATAAAAACATTATTGTCCAGCATTTTTTTTTTAAAAGCACCATGCATGCACTCTATTAAGTATCAAGCTGCAAAAGACACATGCACAATAAGAGGATTCACTTGGCAAAAATGCACATGACTATCCCAGTAGCACATTCTACTTCACCAGTAAGCGTTGACGTCACTAGACACCACAAGCAACACTACACACTGCTTGGCAAAATGGAAAATCGCTTTAGTTTCAAAACAGGAATTAAATGAAATTATAACCGAGATTTTTTTTTCTGTGGTTTCATGATAAAAAAGAAAAATTTCCAAAGATAAACAAAACCAAACGCTCCACAGTGAACATACGCACACACACACAGACACACTGACTGGACTGCCATAACATTAGGAAGAAAAAAAAATAGTCAACCTATTTCTGTCCTTCTCTGTCTCAGAAATGAACTCAGCAATGTAGTCAATGGCACTATGACGAAAATAAACATTTCCATCACTATGAAGAAAAGGATTAAAACAAAATTTAATTCAAAAGGATTTCTTTAACAAAAAAAAGAAGAAATCTGCCAAAACGCATACAACTGAGATTCCTCACAGCAACTCCCCTCCCCCTCCGAAATATTTATTCTTGCTGGGGAAATACGAGCCGATGATTTAAAGTCTGACAACAGTCTTGACCCACAAGCATCGTCATCCCTCCTCTGTGAACACCAAACGCCAGACACTGATATGGCACCTGAGCTGACCTCCCGGATTTATGCCCTCATAAAGAAAGACGTCAGATTAGGAACTTCATTTCTTTGGCAAGAACCACACACACACATAAATGTGTTATATAATATATAAATAATATACTAGCCGGTGTACCCGGCTTTGCTCGGGTATATCTGTACAATAATTTATCTGGCCACCCCTTTCTCTCACCACTTAAAAGACAATACAATAAAATTCACCCTGGTTTGTTTCGTTTTTCCTATGCGAAACCAATTCCCCCAGCCTCTTCCTATCTACTTCACCCACTCCCTTCTTGCCTCTCAATTTGTTTTCACTTCACGAATTTTTTTTGTAATACGATGCATAGTCCATAGAGGGATGCCTGTACTTTTCACGTGGAATGTTTCCAGCTAAAATGACCGTAGTTCACCCCGATGTCCACCCTGGCCCCGCAGGTGTCAGGCTAATGTGACGACCAGCCATCTGCATATTCTTGATTTGGGCACGGACGTTAAATCCAACTCAAACATGACAACTCTGTGAAAAGATTGCATTTTCACGATGTATCATGTCTAATGGAGGCCTCTGGGTAGACAACATATTCTGGTCTCCCTGTTGGCGCAAGTATAGTCAGTGTTTCTGCGTTTCCAGTTCGTGATGCTGCAACGTAGAACATTCCATTGTAAAACACGGAACGGTCAGGTCTGCCCCAAGGGATGAAAATGTCTGACCCTGGCTCTTGAATGATTGTCAGAGCGAAAGCTGGTTTCCTGGGAAACTGAAGCCATCAGAACTGGAATGGCAGGGGTGAGTCCAGGGTTCCAGAGGAATTTGGGGAGCAGCACCGGTTCACCTTTGTGGGGGCCACATGATATTTTTCGCTTCTACAACTTTCCTGTGCAGTCTGGTGAAGACACATCGGTGCCATTGATCCCCTTTGGCGGTCCAGTGAGTGGAGAATGATCATGGGATTCCAGATTTCAGCAACAGTTCATGCGGTGGAAGTCCAGAAATCTCAATGGAGTTCAGGAGTTCTTGTGGATAAAGGACTCCTCATCATCATTCTGTTCAACAGATCTGTACAGAGTTTCCTCTCCAGGAGTCAGCTACGATTTTTCTGTTTAGCCTGTTGACAGTCTCGTTCAGGGAGGAGATTATGGCCCTTTCCGCTGACCAGTCTGAGTCTGCACAGTGAGCATGAAGATCCGGGTGGACTGCTTCATCAGATCCTCCTGGCTATCAATAAAACTGCATAGTGCTGGGGACCATAAAGTATCTGGAAACATGACTCAATGGCACCATTGCCAATGTCAAGCAGAAGTTTGGCGAAGCTGGCTGTCTGGGGATTCCAGACAGGTGGGCTCTCATATTAACAACATAGCTCCGCCATTTCTTCAGACAGGCGTTGACAATGTTTGCTCTGGTGCCATTGAGGACGACAGGGAGGATCTGCCAGAAGTCCCCACAGAACAGCGTTGGGATGCCTCCCATTGGCCTGTGCACTTGGGTGATGTCCTGCAGCGTAGAGTCCATGGCCTCGTAGACAGCTTTGTGGGTCATGGAGCTTCATCAATTATGACGGTTGCAGCCTCTTTGATGAGTTTTGGCCAACGTTGACCCACGCTTGACGGGCAGGTTGGCGATCTTCAGCTCCTCGTACGAACGGAGAGTCAGAGAGTCCGCCCACCTGGCAAAAGAGTAGCGGCAATGCCACTGGAAGCAGTGGCTAGCACTATTTTGCCTGTGGAGCAGATCCTGATCAGGATAAGATTCAGGATGGTCTTTCCTGTCCCTCATGGAGCAATCAAGGAACATTATGTTGCTGCTTGCTGTGGGATCCTGCCTCTGCTCAACCATGGTCATAAAGCTGTCGTACACGTCTCTCTGTCATGCTGTCAGCTTCTTCAGCTGATCATCAGATGCTGCCCGGAGTGCAGTAGTGTCGTAATTGGTCTCGCGGTAGTATTTCTCGAGGCACAGTTTGTCGTTGTGTGACTGTTGGCATCCCATACTCCTCTGTAGACTTGCCTCCAAGAAGGAAGAGTTTATACTGAATCACAGTAAGAGCTTGGTTGTAGATGGCATCTGTGTACTGCGCTTCATAACAGACATCTCTTCGGACTTGGAAGAGGAAATCTTCAGCAAGATGGTCTCTGAAGAGGTTCCACAAGTTGCCTGGGTTACTGGGGTTGCAAGCCACCAGGATAAAACAGAAGTCACGCAGCAGTCGGGTCTCTGAGAGATGAGGCTTCCTCCAGGGCAAGTTGTAGAAGGCGGTCATCTTCCAGTTTCGGTTCTTGTAAGTTGTATATTATTGTTCAGCATTTAAAAACTACACCTGTATACCAAATTTCATCAAGAAAGGTCTAAATTTAGAAAATAACGGATCTTAACGGGTTTTTTAAACGCTCAATTTTAAGTTTCTGTTCGTGTAAATTGTAATATCATTGTTCAGCGTGTAAAACTGCATCTGTATACCGAATTTCATCAGGAACGGTCTAAATTTATATAATAACGGTTTTAAAGGTCAATTTTTAAAGTTTCGGTTCGTGTAAGTTGTATATCATTGTTCAGCGTGTAAAACTGCATCTGTATACCGAATTTAATCAAGAATGGTCTAAATTTATATAATAACGGTTTTTAATGGTCAATTTTAAGTTTCGGTTCGTGTAAGTTGTATATCATTATTCAGCATTTTAAAACTTCACCTGTAAACCAAATTTCATCAAGAAGGGTCTAAATTTAGAAAATAACGCTTTTTAACGCTGATAAAATAACGGTCATAAAAACTATCGAATGACCCAGTGTTATCCACAGTATGTCCTCTAGACTCATGCCAAGTTTGGTGGCGATCCGACGACTCCCTTTGCCGCCAACATCAGAAAAGATTGTATTTTTGATCGTTTTTAAGGGGGTACATGTTTTTAACGGTTTTTAACGGTCATAAATAACTGTCGTAGAAACTGTCCAATGACCCTATGTTACTCGGGAGATGTCTCTCTAGGTTCGATGTACCTGTGCAATGTCACAACGGCCATTTGAGAAAAGCAGAGGAAAAAGATGTCTTTGAAACCTTTATAACAGTTTTGTAACGGTTTTTTAACGGTTTTCTTTTTTAGAGATTAGTCCAAACCATCCTTGGTCACAACAGACGTACCTGCTAAATTTCAAGAAGAATCGGTTCTAAAACAGTTTCTTTTATAGGGTTTTGGTGTTTTTAAACGGTTTTTTAACTGTTATAAATAACGGTTTTTGTAACTGCCAAATAACGGTTCACTTTTAAGAGATGTAGTCCTGTACCTGTGCAATGTCACAACGGCCATTTGATGAAAAGCAGAGAAAAAGAGTCTTTGAAACCATTATAACAGTTTTTTAAACGGTTTTTAACGGTTTTAATTTTTTTAGAGATTAGCCCAAAACCATCCTCGGGTCACAACAGACGTACCTGCCAATTTCATTACAATCGGTTGAGCCGTTTTTGAGTCTATAGCGTACACACACACACACACGCACACAGAATTTGCCATTTATATAATTAGATATATCTCCAGTCTTTTTTTTTTTCAAGATTACTTTGCTACGTCAACAGCACTTTGTGTCTCAAAAGGTTTATTCAATCCTTTTCAGAATGAATAACAAGCTAAATGCTTGCCAGGACTGATGGCAATCTTCATGCCTCACGCAGAACATCGGCTCCACTCCAGCTCCAAGGTCTAGTGACAAAGGTGAAGGCCAAGAGAGACAGGCAACAGAGTAAACGTGCATGGCCGACAATCCCAACAACACCCTCCTTCCTCTCCCTATCACCTGCCCAGTATTCACCAACATCTGCAAAGGCAAGTTTCAGAAAACGATACGCTTCCAACAAGAAAAAAGGCACTGAACGGCAAAAGATCATTAAACACGGTGTCCCTGCTTTGCCCTCAAAGAACATGAGAGGTAGGACGTAGCCACACCACACACCAGGTTTCCCCTCCCACATCACGTGTTCTCTGCACACTCCGCGACAGCATTTACCGGCTAGGAATCTGTCACAGTTCTCAATTGTTGTAGACTCGTTCTGAATCGAGAAAGCAACGACGACATCCCTTTGAAACTCGACGGCAGTGAGCCCAAGGCTGATAAGATGGCAGGATGAATTTTCATTTCCAGCATTGATCAGACTTGTGCTAACGGAACGAACCATGCTGCATGACTAAGAGAGCATTCCTTGTTGGGAAAGTCATCAGATTCTTCCCAGTGGCTTTGTAATGTACAGCCCACACATTCCAAGCACATCACCTTTCACACTCTTTCCATTCTGAGGTGTTAAACACCCAGGACTGGGTTTCATGTAAAACCAATAGCCAACACACCGCCTGACCACCTATTAACAGACGGCCACACACTGGGCATATTCACCGTCTGTTTCATAGGACCGTTCTCACAGTGACACAATGGGCATATTCACTGAACAGACAGCTACCCAATGGGCATATTCACTGTCAGTTCATAGGACCCTTCTCATGAACATACAGCCAAACAACGGGCATATTCACTGTCTGTTCATAGGACCACTTCTCACGAACAGCCAGCCAAACAACGGCATACTTACTGTCTGTTCATAGGACCCTTCTCATGAACATACAGCCAAACAACGGGCATACTCACTGTCGTTCATACGACCACTTCTCAGGAACAGCCAGCCATACAACGGGCATATTCACTGTCTGTTCATAGGACCCTTCTCATGAACATACAGCCAAACAACGGGCATACTCACTGTCTGTTCACAGGACCACTTCTCACGAACAGCCACCAAACAACGGGCATACTTACTGTCTGTCATAGGACCACTTCTCACACAAACAGCCAGCCAAACAACAGGCATACTCACTGTCTGTTCATAGGACCACTCTCACGAACAGCCAGCCATACACTGGCATATTCCACCATCTGTTACATAGGATCTGTTCATAGGACCACTTCTCACAGACAGCGACATTATGGGCATATTCACAGTCAGTTCATAGGACCGCTTCTCACAGATAGTGACACAATGGGCATATTCACTGTCTGTTCATAAGGACCACTTCTCACAGATAGTGACACAATGGGCATATTCACTGTCTGTTCATAGGACCACTTCTCACAGACAGTGACATTATAGGCATGTTCACTGTCTGTTCACAGACTTTTCATTTCCAAATTCACTAGCTTTCAAAGATCTTTTATACCACTGTCAAAGACTCCAAGCGCAAACATTGCCTATATTCTGCCTTATCCACCCCCCTGACACTGAAGCCAAAATGTCCATGCATTTTTAGGAATACTCTGTACTAAAACCACCATCATCACACTGGCTGCTGGACTGAGTGAAGCACCCAGACATTGGCAAGGGACATAACTCTTACATTCAAGGACTTGCATTCCAAGAAACAAGAACGTCATGATGAACTCTTAGCAACTGAGCTGATAGACCCTAACTTTTGTTGAATACACAATCCTCATTTTTACCCAGGCCTCAACACAGTTCAGCACTGTAATACTGTCACAAACCCTTTTAGATGTTTCCATCGAGTTTCTCAAAGACTGAAACAGTCATGAAAATGGCACCCCCCATTTTCTGAAAAAAAACTGACGACTGTGCAAACCTTGTGGATCTATGGACACAACGTGAGTAAACCCAGAAATCACTGAACAGGATTCTCCTTTTTTTTCCCCCTCCTTTATGAACTGGAGCACATCACAAATATGACCATCATCATATCAGTGTCACACACTTGTACTGGGAGGGTGGGATGGCGGGGTAACATGACAACATACTCGATGCTTCATTTGTGTAGAGACCAGTTTCCATTCCAACCGACCACTGTCTCTCTCCAAGTCAACAAGACACTGACTGGGCCCAAAAACGATTGTTGTTGCTGGCACACAACATGTGTTCTCAAGTCTCCATGCACACACTCTACTCTAAATTTCACTATGCAAAATGTTGAGGAATTCTCAGAAGATTCTAAAATAGAAACAAAAAACCCAACAACAAAAACAGAACAAAAATCTACAACGTTTCGGTCAAAGACCTTCATCACAACTTGTGACATAATCCTCAAGGACATTTTGCACTGTTCACAGATCTGTGGTCAAAAATCTGTTTTATTCTTTTTATGACCAAGTCCTAAAGACAATCTATGGCCAAAACATTGTAGATTTTTTTTTTTTTTTTCTATTTTCATCCAAAAGACATTTTACACTGTACACAGAAGATCTGCGGTCAAAAATCTGTTTCATTCTTTTTATGTCACAAGTCCTAAAGGCTGTCTATGACCGAAACCTTGCAGATTTCTTTTTCTTTCTATTTTAATCCTCAGGCATTTTGCAATGTTCACAGATCTGTGGTCAACAATCTGTTTTATTCTTTGTATGTCACAACAAGTCCTGAAGACTGTCTATGACCGAAACGTTGTAGATTATAGTTCTGTTGGTTTTTTTTCTATTTTAATCCTCAGACATTTTGCATTGTTCACAGAAGATCTGCCGTCAAAAATCTGTTTTAGTATTTTTATGTCGTAAGTCCTGAAGATGGTCTATGACCAAACGTTGTAGATTTTTGTTTTTTCATATTTTTTGAAATTTTAATCCTCACAGACATTTTGCATGTTCACAGAAGATCTGTGGTCATAAATCGTTTTATTCTTTGTATGTCACACGTCCTGAAGACTGTCTATGACCGAAACGTTGTAGATGTTTCTTTTTTCTCTCTATTTTAATCCTAAAAGGCATTTTGCATTGTTCATAGAGATCTGCCGTCAAAAATCTGTTATATTCTTTTTATGTCACAAGTCCTGAAGACGGTCTATGACCAAACATTGTAGATTTTTTTTTCTATTTTAATCCTCAAAGACATTTTGCATTGTTCACAGAAGATCTGCTGTCAAAAATCTGTTTTATATTCTTTTTATGTCATAAGTCCTGAAGACTGTCTATGACCGAATGTTGTAGATTTTGTTCTGTTTTTTTTTCTATTACAATCCTCAAAGACATTTGCATTGTTCATAGATGTGCGGTCAAAATCTGCAGTCCAAAATCTGTTTAAATTTTTTCATGTCACAAGTCCCGAAGACAGTCTATACTGAAACATTGTAGATTTTTGTTCTGATTTTTTTTTCTTTTTTTTTTTTTTTTTTGCTATCCCAACCTCTGCGCCACCTCAGAGGCAGTGCACCCACGCCGCTCATTTCGACACCCCGTCCACAGCCACAGCCCGGTCGGCCCCGCCGCAGCCCCCGCCACCAGCAATCCACAGGGAGCAGTCAATGTCAAGTCGTCAAGAGGCACCCCACCGGAGGAGACACTGCACTGCTGCCGAGTCACTTCGGTGGTGTTCAGTGGCGCCTGTTCTGATCTAACATACGCAGGACACCACCTACTAAGCCCCCTACTGACGACAATAATTGCTTTGTCGCGGAGCCGGCGTGAGTGAGCTCTCCCTCCGGAGGGCGCCACCACGTCCGTCCAACGACAGCCCCCATGGGCTCGCCGATACTGGTGACCCCCGACGGAACCAAACCAAGGCCACAGACGTGAAGACGACATCGAAATTGAGGTCACCATGAGAGCAGGGCATGAAGGGCCACAGAATTTGAGACATTTTTTTTAATGCTGATCGATGAGAATGAGGATGATTAAGATGATGCTACGGATTTCCATTTTGGTCTGAGACTACATGACAGGGCTGTACTCTACGCTTCCTTTCATAATATATCCCGGCATCAACCGGGCCCGAGAGATACAGGCACCTGCAGTGTTGGTCATGAAATTTGAGCAACACTCTCAGAAACGCATCCGTTAAGTGGATGAGACTCGACGGTGTGGTCCCAGTCTTCCCAACTGAGTCCGCAGCAAACTCAACTCTGGGTAGAGCCGGTCAGGGCAGAAAAACCCAAAAGACTCTGATGGGATTCGAACCCACGACCTCCCAGCTGGGAGTCCGCGACGCTAACCACTTCGCCACGGTGGCTGATTTTTTTTTTTTTTTTTTTCCTATTTAAATCCTCAGACATTTAAATTGTTCACAGAAGATCTGCGGTTTCAAAAATCTGTTTTATTCTTTGTATGTCACAAGTCCTGAAGACTGTCTAGGACCGAAACGTTGTGGATTATAGTTCTTTTTTTTTTTTCTTTTTAATCCTCAAAGACATTTTGCATTGTTCATAGAAGATGTGCGGTCAAAAATCTGTTTTATTCTTTTTAGTCAAAAGTCCTGAAAATGGTCTATGACCAAACGTTGTAGATTTTTGTTTTTTCATATTTTAAAAAATTTTTTAATCCTCACAGACATTTTGCATTGTTCACAGAAGATCTGCAGTCAAAAATCGTTTTATTCTTGAAATGTCACAAGTTCTAAAGACGGCTATAACCGAAACGTTGTGGATTATTGTTCTGTTGTTTTTTTCTCCTATTCTAATCCACAAAGACATTTTGTTATTGTCACAGATCAGCGGTCAAAAATCTGTTTTATTCTTTGTATGTCACAATGTCCAGAAGACTGTCTATGACTGAAACATTGTGGATGTTTCTTCTTTTTTTCTTTTCTATTTTAATCCTCAAATTCATTTTGCATTGTTCATAAAAGATCTGCTGTCAAAAATCTGTTATATTCTTTATGTCTAAGTCATAAAGACGGTCTATGACCAAATGTTGCAGCTTTTTCTTTTTTTGTTTTTCTTTTTTTCATCCTCAAAGACATTTTGCATTGTTCACAGAAGATCTGCGGTCAAAAATCTGTTTTATTCTTTCATATGTCACAAGTCCTGAAGACGGTCAATGACCAAAACTTTTGTAGATTTTTGTTCTGTTGTTTTTTTTTCTATTAAATCCCAAAGACATTTTCCCAAATTGTTAAATAGAAGATCTGCAGTCAAAATCTGTTTAAATTTTTTCTGTCACAAGTCCTGAAGACTGTCTATACGAAACATTGTAGATTTTTGTTCTTTTTTTTTTTTTTTTCTATTTTAATCCTCAAAGACATTTTGAATTGTTCACAGAAGATCTGTGGTCAAAAATCTGTTTTAGTCTTTTTATGTCACAAGTCCTGAAGATGGTCTTTGATCGAAACATTGTAGATTTTTTTTTTTTTTTTTTTTAATCCTCAAAGACATTTTGAATTGTTCTAGAAGATCTGCTGTCAAAAATCTTTTTTATTCTTTTTTATGTCACAATCCTGAAGACTGTGTATACCGAAACATGTAATTTTTTTTTTCCCCACAAAATACATTTTGCATTGTTCGCAGAAGATCTGCGGTCAAAAATCTGTTTTTTCTTTGTATGTCACGAGTCCTGAAGACTGTCTATGACGAAACATAGATTTTTTTCCCCTTTTTTTCTTCTCTATTCTATTCTCAAAGACATTTTCCCATTGTTCACAGAAGATCTGCGGGTTAAAAAAATCTTTGTATGTCACAAGTCCTGAAGACAGTCTATGACCAAAACGTAGATTTTAGTTCTGTTTTTTTTTTTTTTCTATTTTAATCCTCAAAAATACATTGCATTGTTCACAGAAGATCTGCGGTCAAAAATCTGTTTTATTCTTTTTTATGTCCAAGTCCAAAAAGACGGTCTATGATTGAAACGTTGTAGTTTTTTTTTTTTTTTCTATTTCAATTCTCAAAGACATTTTGCATTGTTCACAGAAGATCTGCGGTCAAAAATCTGTTTTATTCTTAGCATGTCACAAGTCCTGAAGACTGTCTATAACCGAAACATTGCACATTATCGTTCTGGGTTTTTTTTCTTTTTCTTTTTCTATTTTAATCCTCAAAAACATTTTGCATTGTTCACAGAAGATCTGCGGATAAAAATCTGTTTTATTCTCCTTATGTCATAAGTCCTGAAGACGGTCTATGACCGAACGTTGTAGATTTTTTTTTTTTTTTTTTTTTTTTTTTTAAAATTTGTATCCTCAAAGACATTTTGCATTGTTCACAGAAAAATCTGCAGACAAAAATCTGTTTTAGTTCTGAAGACTGTCTATGACTAAAACATTGTGGATTATTGTTTGTTTGTTTTTTTTTCTATTTTAATCCTCAAAGACATTTTGTACTGTTTATAGAAGATCAATCGTCAAAAATCTGTTTTATTCTTTGTATGTCACAAGTCCTGAAGACTGTCTACGACCAAAAGGTTGTAGATTTTTTTTTTTTTTTTTTTTTAAATCCTCAAAACATTTTGCATTGTTCACAGAAGATCTGCAGTCAAAAATCTGTTTTATTCTTTTTATGTCATAAGTCCTGAAGACGGTCTATGACCGAATGTTGTAGATTTTGTTTTTTGTTTTTTTTTCTTCTATTTTTATCCTCAAAGATATTTTGCATTGTTCACAGAAGATCTGCGGTCAAATATCTGTTTCATTCTTCGTATGTCACAAGTCCTGAAGACGGTCTATGACAGGAACGTTGTAGCTTTTTGTTCGTTTTTTTCTATTATAATCCTCAAAGACATTTTGCATTGTTCATAGAAGACCTGCAGTCCAAAATCTGTTTAAATTTTTTCCTGTCACAAGTCCTGAAGACGGTCTATACTGAAACATAAATTTTTGTTCTTTTTTTTTTTCTATTTTAATCCTCAAATACATTTTTGAATTGTTCATAGAAGATCCATGGTCAAAAATCTGTTTTATTCTTTTATGTCACAAGCCCTGAAGACAGTCTATGACCAAAACATTGTAGATTGTTTTTTTTATTTTTTTTTCTATTTTAATCCTCAAATACATTTTGCATTGTTCATAGAAGATCTGCGGTCAAAAATCTGTTTTATTCTTTTTATGTCACAAGTCCTGAAGATGGTCTAAGACCAAAATGTTGTACATTTTTGTTCTGTTTTTTTTTTTTTTTAAATTTTATTTTGATCCTCAAAGATACTTTCCATTGTTCACAGAAGACCTGCAATCAAAAATCTGTTTTATTTCTTTCATGTCACAAGTCCTGAAGACGGTGTATACCGAAACATTGTAGATTAAAAAAAAAAAAAAAATTCACAAAGACATTTTGCATTGTTCACAGATCTGCAGTCCAAAAAAATCTGTTTTCATTCTTTGTATGTCACAAGTCCTGAAGACTGTCCATGACCGAAACACATATTTTGTTCTTTTTTTTCTATTTCAATCCTCAAAGACATTTTGCATTGTTCACAAAAGATCTGTGGTCAAAAATCTGTTGTATTCTTTTTATGTCCAAGTCCTAAAGATGGTCTGTGACCAAAACGTAGATTTTTTTTTTTTTTTTTTTTTTTTCTATAATTCTCAAAGACATTTTGCATTGTTCATAGAAGATCTGTGGTCAAAAATCTGTTTTATTAAATTTCACAAGTTTTTCACTTGTCACACAGAAGGAAGGTGACAGGGTTTTGGTGGCCTCTCTACATCAGTATATGGCAGGTACTTTCTCCAGTGCATTCATCCTCTCCTTGAAAATGTGTGCCGAGACATTCCATGCCCCACGCTCAAGTACTAACAATGATTGTCAAATCACAAATTCTTTGCATCAAAGTATAAATGTTTCACTGATGTGTTAAGCAGACAACCGCACATGGCCAAATATCAAGTAAAACACACACAAAAAAGACAAGAATTACAAAATTTC
>CM031622.1:24719822-24724822 GCA_018398815.1 Conus ventricosus | reverse complement strand
CCCAACAAAGGCCCTGGAATGATAAGCCTGTGGGAAGATCTTGTTTGCCCGCAGAACATCTTCTAGATTTGCTGTGATGGCCCAGAACGGAATAGCAATGAAGTGGCTGTAGATTTCATTTTCTCCACTTCTTCCTTGGTTCTTTTTATGCTTTCTTCAAGTTCCTTTGTAGTTTTACTTCTGGCCTTGGCATGGAGTTGTCTCAGCAGTTTCTTTTTCTTTTCCAATGGCTCTATGCTCTTTACATGCTGCTGAAACTGTACTGAGAAATACTCACAATTGTCAAGAGTGATGTCATCAAGTGAAGCAAAATGTCTTGCCAGCCGTTCATCAAGAGCATGGCACTCATCTTCAAGCAGGTCATGGTGTTTTTTTGACAACACCCAGCAAGATGTGAAGGTAGGGAGGTGTCACCTGCTTCAGTTCTATGTCTAAAACTGGTTTTCTGATGACATTGTTGAATAGTTTGGCTTTTGATTTCATTTTTCCTGCACGCTTATACTTCTGATAGTCCCTCTTGATCTGACTGACCGTTCTCTTGCTGATGTTTCCTTCATTGTTCTCCGGGGGCAGCTGCATCTCTGTGTCTTCGTTGTTGTGCAGTACAGACACAGGTGGATCCCCTGTGCACCTGACAGTCCATACAGTTTTAGTTAAAAAGTCAGTCTCCAAAGAGAAAAAGGCGAGTTTGTTTGCCTCTCCATTCCATGCTTTCAAGGTCTTCAATTTGCTCTTTGTAAGGGTCCAACAGTCTTCTTAGGTTTTCAGGGGTGTCCTTACATTCAGCAATGGTCATAATGCATGTGTTATGCTTTGAATTAGCGTTACACCAGGTTTGCTATTTGAAGCATCATTTTAAATGATCCGCCTCCATGGTCACCGCCAATCTTGATCCAGATTTCATTCTCTGGAATACTCTCATCATGCCATGTTAATCGCCTTGATTGTCATAAGCATCCAGCAGTTTGGTGACAAATGCTGGGACATCCTTAATGCCTGCAGAAGGTGTTGGAACCAGTTCCATAATCTCATCGATCTCATTCCAGACCTCCACACTTCTCATCTGACATTCTACTTCTGCACACTGTGCTTTGACTTGTTCTTTCCTTCTTTCTGTTCACTGGCAAACTGTACCCCGAGCCTCCTATAGAACTGTTGTGCAGTCTGTACTTTGTCAAACTGAGGCCAAGTGCCGCACGAAGGGCAGGACCTTGTTTTGCAGTTACAGATACTTGACCACATTTCGCTTCATTAAGAACCAACTGTTTGCGTACTTTGCTTGCCATCTTCAGTTCTGTGCCCTGCTGTTTGGCCGCATCTTGTTCAGTGTCTCCTGATACATTCAAACGAATTTTGTTCATTTCTTTTGCTCGCTTCTTCCTGAGTGGTGTTCGAGCTTCTCTTGATGCTTTCCGAGGTTTTGTAATTTTTTTCAGCACAATCGGCTGTCCACCGGTTTGGCATGTGACAGTCATTTTATCACTGGACTGTGAGAGCTTAATGCGGGCAAGTTTTGTGAAATAAGCTTCTTCTGTGTTTGTCAGTGGTGCCTTCAGCTGACTCAAAGGCCTGAGGATTCTTTTTCTGAACGGAGACAATGCTTTGTCAATGCCAGTTGGAACGGTCTGCACTGATGCGCCTCTTGAATCTTTGGGTGGAGTTGATGTGGCATCAGATGTGACACAAAAGGAAACTTGTTTTTTGACTGGAGATAATGCTTCATTGATACCAGCTGGGACAATCTGCACTGATACAGTTCTAGGGACTTTTGCCGGAGTTGATGTGGCTTTGGTTGAGACAGAAAATGAAATATCACTATCAAGATCAGAGTTTGACTGGCACTTTCGTTTTGCTGGTTGGGAATACTGTTTGAGAATGGCAGATTTTCTTTATCTTTTTCTCTGGTCTCCCACCTTTACTCTGCTGTTGAAAGTGAGCGCATAGTGCACACTGACTGACAGATAAACTGGGGTCAAACAAGGTGCCATAATTTTGAGGCTTTTTCAAATTCTGTTTTGCGGTTTATCAGATTTTTCAAAGTTCTTGCACAAACACACAGACTATTTTTGAATGAACTTCCTCCCTATCTTCCAGAACATTCACATTGAAGATTACGTTTATTTCAGAAGCAACACTCAAACATGTTACCACTGATTTGTTTTTATCTTTCTTTAATCTCTTAGACCTTTTCCCACACAGTCTACACAAGACCTTTAAACGTTCTAAATGTACAGTGAGAGAATGACCATTTTGTTCCATAATCCTTTTGGCCACCCTCTCTCTCTCTCTCATCTCTCTCTCTCTCTCTCTCTCTTCTCTCTCTCTCTCTCTCTCTCTCTCTCTCACACACACACACACACACACACACACACACACACAAATCAAAACACCCTAATGGTACTACCAACAACACACTTTAATTTGAATTTGCCGATAGAAATAGTAGTAGTGATGGAAATGAAGTATTATTATAATTATGATAATTGTTTACTTATTACTGTTAGGCCTACTACCATTACTGTTATCAGTAGTGAAATTTTGCTTGTAGTAATTATGTTATCTACGTTTCCCTTAATTAGGCCTACGTTGCTCAACATGCAACCATAGTACATAAAATGTAGCAACAATGAAGAAATATATGTGTATATAACAGTGTAAATTACGACCCCTTTACACATGCTAACTTTTCATTCACAAAGATGCTTCCCAATGTTTGACCAAAGATAGTTCGCCCTGTTAAGGGCGTACAGTCTTTGGTTTGACCTACTTCGGCTTACAAGCACATCAGCCAACGACGCCGGCGCGCGCAGGCTATATAGGTTTTGCCGGTCGCAAAGTTTCGTCAGAAAGTTTTAAACACATGCTTAATTATGGTACTCACAGTTTTTGTCACATTCTCAAGTACTCACTGAGCTATTGCTGACACGCAGAAATTATAGTCTAAAAACAACTGTACAGTAAATATAACTTGATGATATGTTGCACCAGTCTCGAAGCGTCCAAACACACACACCGTCTGGCAGTGCGGTGGCTAACTGGTTAGGGCCTAGCCGGGGTCAAAAGGCAAAGCGTTGAGCGAACTAAATGCAGTGGCTCTGAGTGTGCCGGCGCTGCCGTGGTTGACAGATGGAGTGTGGCCCCTGAATGAGGTCATTCAGTTTGCCTGTGGATCAGTCAGAGAGATCCAGATCCCAGGGCTTGTGCAGGATCCTCTGGACTGTGGCAGAGGTCATGTTTTTTTTGTTTTTTTTTAATTTTTTTAACTTTTACAAGACCTCAGCAAAAGTTCCAGATCATTTTCTTCTTGTTTTGAATACAATAAAAAGAAGTTGGTGAGAGACGTCGTCATTTGTGGTGATGTCATACAGTTCTTTTGGCTGCTGTCATGTCGACTGCTATCTGTGTAGGGTTGAATACACACAAGCAATTTTTTTTTTCTTAAAATGTGAAAAATGATACCTGATTTTCTCTCTTGTCCTTGACTGTTGTTGAAGTCAATCATTTGTTTGGTACATCATCAATAGCGCATGTTGTAATGACAGGTATGGACTTGAGCAGACAAGTCAGCCCAGTATCAACCCAGCCACCGGAAACTACAATACACAAGTTGTCAGGTAACACTGTCTTCTCCTTGGTAACAATAGTAAGAAGATAGCATTTATAAAGTGCTTTGCCAAGGGTTCTGAGCACTGACAATCCACACTCTTGTGTACACAATGGGCTGCCTACGTGGTAGTGTCGACTGAAGAGCTGCCTGCCAGTGTTTCATTCAGTTGTTTCCCGTGTCATGCAGTCAATATCTTTCATTCATTCACTCAGTTTTCATACTTTCTTCATTCTTTTAATTTCTCTCGCAGGGTGCATGCTATGTGTAATGTGTCATCCATACCAACAGCCAAACTGGCCTTCTCTTCTAAAAGTTGATGTGATTTTTATGTGCATGCAAGATGTTATGCGTGTATTCACACATGGAACCTTGGTTTATGGTCTCATTCGATGGACTATTTGGGAAATAGAGTCAGAACCAGTGTTAACTCCAAGGTATAATCACCCTGTACCGAAACGCCCTGGCGGAGATTCGAACCCGCTACCCCAGGATTACCAAGATTGCAAGTACGGCGCTCTGCCAGCTGAGCTATTCTGGCCCCTTTGTCTTTGAACAGTCAATAATTTTGAGTATAATGTTCCCTAGACTTCCAGATTAACTTACATGAGACTTAGACAAACTGAGGTGCTGTCATTGAAAAGAAAAAAAAAACAAAACCTTAATTGAAAATGCTGATGGTACCAATTTTTTATCTTCTAGAATAATGAGTGATAGGGGTTAGAAAAACAGTTGACTTCAGCAAATAAAATGACACATGTAAAAGTCTACTAGGGTCATGTGCAGTGCAGCACTTGAGGGTTCCACTGCGACAGCTTCACGTGCATTGGTACACAGTGAGGATGACAGAGAGACACATCAATGAGATCAGTTGGGACGTGTGATTTATTTTGTTATAGGCTCAGCATGGTTTACCTTGACTCTCTGAGAGGAGATTATTTTATTCAGTATCAATGTCAGTGCGTGTGTCATTGCATATTAACCAGGGTTTAAGCGATGTTGTTTGAATGTTTTCTGGGTTTTTTTTATAGATAAAAGTTTATGTAGCTACACACCAACAAGAATGCCTTTAAAACGATATCTCAATAAAGGAGTCAGACTCACGAAACGATAGTGGTTTCAGAACTGTCTTTTTCATTGTAATGTACAGGATTATAGTCATGGTCTCATGCCAACGTCCGTTTCAGGATTGGGGATTCTTTCCCCACTTGTATTCCCGTTGTTCACTCAGTCTGTCCACGCATTAGACTGATGGGTGGTGTGGTTAGCAGTGTTGTGAACGTGATGACTAAATGATGGTCAGGTGTGACTTGTGCAGCAGCAGCCCTGTGGGTGTGTGTGTGTGTGTGGGGTGCATGATTACTTGTTTTGTGACTTCAATGTCAAGTCACATTGC